>CP136062.1:79281527-79891191 GCA_032622095.1 Siphonodentalium dalli | reverse complement strand
CTTCTTTTGGTTGTATACCAGTGATGGTCCCAGGATTTCCACAATGCAGGGGCTATATTATACCGGAAGCTACCGGACTGACCATTACATATTTCATCGACCGGGCCTACCCCCCTGAAGCCACGAAGCCACTCCTGATTTGTAAATATTGTAGTTGACAGTCATATCTGCCGTGCCTGTTTGCTACGAGTGATTAATCACATATGCAGCAATTGATGCTATTCATATAATTATGAACATGTTATTACACCTTTAAATTTGAAGGTATACAGAAGGTGGTGTTGCTGCATGTGTGTCTTCATTCGGGAAAAGGGTTGTCCAGCTACGAGTCCACAACTACGTCACCTTTCCTCTCTTGTGTTATATACACACAATTTACAACTATGGAATATTTAAGTAAAACATTATGTTGTACATTCTTGCCCAGATAATCCCGGCCGATACATTCAACTAAATCCCTTAGTTATTCGAAACTTTCGAGAACCAGCCCCCTCCCCAATCATGGATTATAGTCCAAAATGTGATAATTCAAGCATGTACAGGCTAAAATGGTGACAGTTAGGAACTTGTTCATCCTTTGGCCTGAGAAACATATACTGCTCTGTAAATTCTGGGTTAAAATGGGGGGGGGGGGTGACTCTTTTTTCTTTCAACGTTGTACCCGCATTAATGTTTTTGGCGCTGTAATGGATATATGCAAAGAAATCCCAATTGAAAGTTATCACATGAGCTCGCCCTCAAATTATCCGAGCAATCTCAACAAACTGGTATTGTCTGTCTTAATTATCCAATGTCTCTATTCAAGGCATGAGAGCACCATATCGGATTGTTAAAATTTGAACTGAGGCCATGCATAGTCGAGGAACAAATATCCTTATCCTAACTCGATTCGGCGTTGTCCGATTAGGCTAAATCACTTTATAACATGGAATTCACCATGTATGAGTTAGTTGATTGCCATGTGTATTAATATAGCACTTCCAAAATGTGGAGCCAGAAAGCCGTTCGGGTTCTGCAGGACGAGATCAAATTGGAAGTCAGTGTGTGGGGCATTAAACACTCATGTATCACAATCGTCCTAAAATAGCTTCAAAAGTCTACACATTTATTTTTATTTTGGATGACCCTGTTTCCAAGAAATGACGAGAAACAAATCAAGACTCAAATCCACTTTTCGAAATGAACTAAAACTCGTGAAAAACAGCAACAGATATAATACAGGATTTATTCATTTCGGCACCCATGAAAAAAGACATGTTTATGACTGGCCTGAAATCTCTTGATAACAGTTAGTTTGATTTTGGCTTATAACTACTCACCGGTCTCGCCTGTTGAAATGGAACGATCGCGCGCAGGCGATTAATGCTATCAATGATTGGTGTGACCATGTAAAATACATGTATTTTACATACAGACATTACATGCATGTGTGTATCCACCCTTATCAGAGAATTTTTGAAACGACTTCCAAATTTAACCCTTTTTTAACAAGGATGGGTGAAATATTTTTATTTTTCTAGTTGGAGTAATTCTCTGATAAGTATTTGTAACTATGTAACAAAACACACGTCGGATTCCCAAATGTAACTTTGTGACCCTTTTTAAACAAGGTTGGTTGAAATATTTTCATTTTTCTAGTTGGATTAATTCTCTGATAAGTATTTGTAACTATGTAACAAAACACACGTCGGATTTTTGAAACGACTTCCAAATGTAATTTTGTAACCCTTTTTTTAACAAGGATGGGTGAAATATTTTCATTTTTCTAGTTGGAGTAATTCTATCATTTCAAATGTAACAATGTAACAAAAAACACGTCGGATTTTTGAAACGACTTCCAAATGTAACTTTGTAACACATTTTAAAGAAGGATGGGTGAAATATTTTCATTTGTCTAGTTAGAGTTATTCTCTGATAAGCATGTGTAACTATGTAACAAAAAACACTTCGCATTTTTGAAACGACTTCCAAATGTAACTTTGTAACCCTTTTTTTAACAAGGATGGGTGAAATATTTTCATTTTTCTAGTTGGAATAATTCTCTGATTTCCAAATGTAACTATGTAAATAAAACACGTCGGATTTTTGAAACGACTTCCAATGTAACTTTGTAACCCTTTTTAGCAAGGATGGGTTAAATATTTTTATTTTTCTAATTTGAGTTATTCTCTGATAAGCATTTGTAACTATGTAACAAAAAAACACGTCGCATTTTTGAAACGACTTCCAAATGTAACTTTGTAACCCTTTTTAAACAAGGTTGGTTGAAATATTTTCATTTTTCTAGTTGGATTAATTCTCTGATAAGCATTTGTAACTATGTAACAAAAAACACGTCGCATATTTTAAACGACTTCCAAATGTAACTTTGTAACCCTTTTTTAACAAGAACGAGTGAAATATTTTCATTTTTCTAGTTGGAGTAATTCTCTGATTTCCAAATGTAACAATGTAACAAAAAACACGTCAGATTTTTGAAACGACTTCCAAATGTAACTTTGTAACCACTTTAAAACAAGGATGGGTGAAATATTTTCATTTTCCTAGTTGGAGGAATTCTCTGATAAGCATTTGTAACAATGTAACAAAAAACACGTCGCATTTTTGAAACGACTTCCAAATGTAACTTTGTAACCCCTTTTAAAGAAGGATGGGTGAAATATTTGCATTTGTCTAGTTAGAGTTATTCTCTGATAAGCATGTGTAACTATGTAACAAAAACACGTCGCATTTTTGAAACGACTTCCAAATGTAACTTTGTAACCCTTTTTTTTAAACAAGGATTTGTGAAATATTTTCATTTTTCTAGTTGGAATAATTCTCTGATTTCCAAATGTAACTATGTAAAAAAAAAAAAACACGTCGCATTTTTGAAACGACTTCCAAATGTAATTTGTAACCCTTTTTAGCAAGGATGGGTGAAATATTTTTATTTTTCTAATTTGAGTTATTCTCTGATAAGCATTTGTAACTATGTAACAAAAAACACGTCACATTTTTGAAACGACTTCCAAATGTAACTTTGTGACCCTTTTTAAACAAGGTTGGTTGAAATATTCTCATTTTTCTAGTTGGATTAATTCTCTAAGTATTTGTAACTATGTAACAAAAAACACGTCGCATTTTTTAAACGACTTCCAAATGTAACTTTGTAACCCTTTTTTAACAAGGACGAGTGAAATATTTTCATTTTTCTAGTTGGAGTAATACTCTGATTTCCAAATGTAACTATGTAACAAAAACACGTCGCATTTTTTAAACGACTTCCAAATATAACTTTGTAACCCGTTTTTAACAAGGATGGGCGGGGGGGGGGGGGTGGGGTCGTGAGACAATTTACACATACAGGGACCAAAAATTTTTTACAGCCCTTTTGCTACCCACCCACCCTTTATGTGCAAAAAAAATATTTTTTTCCGCCTGATTTTTTTGGACCCACCCCCTAAAATAAGAAAAAAATCATTTTTAATCTATTCAAGACCAAATCAAACAGAATCAAAGGTAAGTTTTAAATTGGTCCGTTTCTGGCAGATTCAAAGTGTTCAAACAATTGAAAAACTATCAACGGTTATGATGTTGTTTTCAATATTGAAAAATACATTTTGAAATAAAAAGTTTTTTATTCTACAGTATGCACAGATATTGTGAGGTAATATGTATAGTGCCAATAAGCCAACATTGTGTTTAATTTTTACATAAATAAAGTCCAGTTACTAATTAATGACTTCTTCACTGTTCCCAAAAAGGTGCCACCAACCATCATATCAGAACACCTTATAGCCATACCTGCAATGACAGTTATATAGTATATAAGTATCACTCTTTGGAGCCAAATAAACAGGCTGGCATGTTTATTTTTTAATTTGAGGTATTTTGTTAGCCAGCACTCTGCAGCCCTAGTACTATTTGGTCATTAGACATGCCACAGTGAAAATGCCAGCACTATCAGGCACTATTCAATATTAATTTGAGGTGAAATGCAAACCAGCACTCCTATTCAGTCACCACTTTTATTTGGCTCCAGAGAGTGCTTTATCTTACACCTACATATGTTCTTACGTGTTGGTTAAGGTCATAATCTATGTTAGAACACATTTATTAGTGAAAACAACTTAAAACAATGTCCATAATGTGGGTTGAAAAAAATTTGCACAAACAATTTTTTTCAGGCCTCTGAGATGCACCCACCCCGCCCGGTATATGTATGTTTGTGGAAGATCTCCCCTGTATTACTTATATCTTATAACTACCCTGTTCCTAAGTGTCTTTAAAGGCCATATAACCTGCCTTAGAACACAATTATTAATGAATATATTTGAAAACAACTTAAAACAAGGGCAAAAATGTGAATAGAATTTTTTTTACACAAACTCATTTTTTCGGGCCTCTTCGGACCCACCCACCCTGGCCCTGTATGATAAAACTTTTGTGCGACCCCCGAGGATGGGTGAAATATTATCATTTTTCTAGTTGGAGTAATTCTCTGATTTCCAAATGTAACAATGTAACAAAAAACACGTCAGATTTTTGAAACGACTTCCAAATGTAACTTTGTAACCCTTTTTAAACAAGGATGGGTTAAATATTTTCATTTTCCTAGTTGGAGTAATTCTCTGATAAGCATTTGTAACTATGTAACAAAAAACACGTCGCATTTTTGAAACGACTTCAAATGTAATTTTGTAACCCTTTTTTAACAAGGACGGGTGAAATATTTTCATTTTTCTAGTTGGAGTAATTCTGATTTCCAAATGTAACTATGTAACAAAAAACATGCCGCATTTTTTAAACGACTTCCAAATGTAGCTTTGTAACCCTTTTAAAACAAGGATAGGAGAAATATTTTCATTTTTCTAGTTGGAGTAATTCTCTGAAAAGCATTTGTAACTATGTAACAAAAAACACGTCGCATTTTTGAAACGACTTCCAAATGTAACTTTGTAACCCATTTTAAAGAAGGATGGGTGAAATATTTTCCTTGTCGAGTTATTCTCTGATAAGCATGTGTAACTATGTAACAAAAAACACGTCGCATTTTTGAAACGACTTCCAAATGTAACTTTGTAACCCTTTTTAAACAAGGTTGGTTGAAATATTTTCATTTTTCTAGTTGGATTAATTCTCTGTTAAGTATTTGTAACTATGTAACAAAAAACACGTCGCATTTTTTAAACGACTTCCAAATGTAACTTTGTAACCCTTTTTTAACAAGGACGAGTGAAATATTTTCATTTTTCTAGTTGGAGTAATACTCTGATTTCCAAATGTAACTATGTAACAAAAACACGTCGCGTTTTTTAAACGACTTCCAAATATAACTTTGTAACCCGTTTTTAACAAGGATGGGTGAAATTTTTTCATTTTTCTAGTAGGAGTAATTGTCTGATTTCCAAATGTAACAATGTAACAAAAAACACGTCATATTTTTGAAACGACTTCCAAATGTAACTTTGTAGTCCTTTTTAAACAAGGATGGGTGAAAAATTTTCATTTTCCCAGTTGGAGTAATTCTCTGATAAGCATTTGTAACTATGTAACAAAAAAACACGTCGCATTTTTGAAATGACTTCAAATGTAACTTTGTAACACTTTTTTAACAAGGGCGGGTGCAATATTTTCATTTTTCTAGTTGGAGTAATTCTCTGATTTCAAAATGCAACTATGTAACAAAAAACCACGCCGCTTTTTTGAATCTACTTCGAAATGTAGCTTTGTAACCCTTTTTAACAAGGACGGGTGAAATATTTTCATTTTTCTGGTTGGAGTAATTCTCTGATTTCCAAATGTAACTATGTAACAAAAAACACGTCGGATTTTTGAAACGACTTCCAAATGTAACATTGTAACCCTTTTTAAACAAGGATGGGTGAAATATTTATATTTTTCTAGTTGGAGTAATTCTCTGATAAGCATTATGTAACAAAAACACGTCGCATTTTTGACTTGTAACCTCTGTAACCCGGTTACAAATGCATAACGTATATTTCGTGCGCCAAATCTGGACATATCTATACTTTAAAGTAAAACATATATTGTATCACAATGTTTACATATTTCACGAGAATGCGAACTCATTTGACCTCTCGAATTGACCGTCGTGCATATGTGATAATCGTAAACACGTTCCACGTGGTCGTCGATTGAAAACATATGTACCCGGTAATTTGTAAATTGGAAATTACATATACATTGCGAGACATCAAGAGTAAGACTTAAATATTAACTAATAAGCAATATGTGACCCCTTACAATTTAAAAATCCCAATAACCTTACCATAATGAGGTCTTACAATGTAACTTTTGCTAGTATGTTGGTATATTTATTGTTGAATTTTAGAAATATTTGCCAAAGACATGCAAGTTTGGTAATTCCTGAAAAAAAAATCCCCAAAATAATGTTAGCGATAATAGATAAATAAGAACTTCAAATGGAATAGTCGAATCACCGCTTACTCAATGACGATGAAGCTTCAGAGACTATACCACAGCCTGTAAGCCCGGATTATATATGCTACGACTTTCTTTCGATTTGCCAATATTTTCACCTATTCAGACAGCGGTACCTTTGTACAAACGACGTTTTCACACACTAAATTATCATATCTGCTAGCAAATCTTTTCCCAATATCTAAATTTCTTTTTATAATTTTTTTTATTGGAATAAACATACACCAATGAAAGAATGTAAACATAAACAGAGGTGCATATTGTTATAAATCAAGTGACATTCTTCCAATTCGCTCATATCTCGCTCGCTTCATTTACACGTCTTTCGTACACCACATGCACTCCCAGTGACTGACATATAAATTGGAATTAATGGAATATATGTTCAAATTAATATATTAATTCAGATTTTAAATATTTCCACTTTCTTCCTGTGTACGGCGCATCGGTACGACATCTAACCATATACGGCATTGTGATATTGGCGGGGATATCGTATTTCCGGTTAGAATAACTAAGTGAGTTTTCGAGTTGGTGAAGAGATCATTTTCAGGACACTCAAGTTGATTATTGTTGACTTGTGGGTATATGTTACACATGTAAAGCCTTTTCTAAAAGGAACCAGTTTTTCGAAAATTCTTCTTGTTTCGATTGTCATCGTGCGGTATACATCTCACATTGGTATCTATAATTCAACTCTTTGAGGAAAACATTTAGCGATACGTTAATTGGCTTGAATTTAGTCCTATATATGTATTGTTTAATTGTTTAATTGTATTGCCATAGCATGTTAGTTGTTAAGTTAGGATCCGCTGGTGAAGAGCCGAGAATCATTGTCGTTTGTTGGGGACAGAGATCAATGCTGTTAATTTTACCCCAATCGCTGAGTTCCTTAATGAATTTCTGAACGTGAACACAGTTCCAAAATATGTGGGAGATGTCTTCAGTCTCGCTTTTACATCTGTCGCACTTATCATCTTGTCGTAAATTGGACATTTTGAGAAACTTGTTGGTTGATAATATTCGTGAATTTATTCGGAATTGTAAAAATAGCCATTGCAGCTTTGTGTCCGGCGTCGTGAGAAAGGGAAGTTTATCCAGTTTGCACCAATTAATTGTGTTGTCGGGAAGTAACACTTGCCATTTTCTGTGTGCTACAGTAGAAGTTGGAATGTCGATTAAATTTTTTATAAAAGTCTTGTCCTCCTCGACAGTTTTTAAGCAATTTAATGAAATTATTTGGTAAAAGGGGAGTGACTATTCGAGTTATAGGTTGTTGAAGTTGTTTTGCAAGTAATTTTATCTGATGTTGGATGTTATTAAGAGTGATGAAGTTTGTATGTATGTTATAGATCCTTAGTAGATCGTCTCGTGTAAGAAAACAACATGTATTGTCCAGCATATCGTTTAACCTCTTCGCTGCTATGACGTCCGTATCTATTACGGACGTAAAAGTGCACGCCGTGTGCTATATGGTCCGTAGGTACTACGGACCTACTTCAGCACACTAGAAGTAGGCCATTATATATAAATGGAACTCAGATATTAGTGCATCGGAATAACTGTATCTCGACGTTTCAAACAGTGTATGATGTTCCACGATTGTGAACGATAATAGCCTTTCAGCTGAGTCACTTTTATGGTTCTTTTGACATTCCCGCTATATTTTCCCATTGGAAAATGCCAATAACGTAAACAGCCCAGCACACGACGTCATAACATCATTTAGCAGCGAAGAGGTTAAAAAGATAACCCCCTTTTCTCGCCAGGAGGTGAAATTTAATACTTTGCAGTATTGGTTTATATTTGGGTTATTCCATAACGTACATGCTGATATTTTTTGCGATTGTTTCTATCTTTCTCTAGAAATTTTGTAAATGCCATCAGGACATCATTCCAAAAAGGGTTGGTTAATTTCTTTGCCTGTTTTTCTGTGTAAGGGTAGTCATAAGTAAGGAACATAGGGTCATCAAATAAAGGTATATCTATTAATGGAGTCCACTTGGCACTTTTTGTCACCAATATCTAGATTGATGGCTATTATAAACGGTAAATATCCAACAAAATTGGTCTTTTGAAATAATGTTGCAAAGATATCCCTCATTTAGTTAGCAAATTTATACCATCTGAGTATAACAAATGATCTTGGGAAGTCCCTTTAAATTCAAGATGGACAACGTGAGTACATTCCAGTGTGGGAACATTCGTCTTGTGTAGAGATAATCATTGTTTTCGGATAAACTCGACTGTACCACATTAGTCCATCGCATAGACAAATCTGTAACCTTTGCGTCGATTAACTGTAACCATTAGTCGACATCGAATAATTGTTTTATTAATATTATGATTCAAATTGCCAGATAACGCACTATATAAGGTGTGCCTTAGTGTGGGTAAGCACAAAAACCTCCCCGATTACAATGCATGGCTGAATTTTTCTGTTTATATATATATATATATATATATATCTTTTATTCCTCCATTTCTGAAGAGTCAATATATAATAAAGCAAAATACGTAGAATATAAATAAGGAATTACACAAATATTTCATGCACAAACAATTATGTACAAACACAGAGACACACGACATTAATATAATTGGACACACACATATATAGTGGCCTGAAAACCGTAAACATGCGCATATACACGTACAAGATTACACGATGGAAAATATCAACGCAGTGATGGTTAGAGAAGGAATGAAATATGGGGAGCATTATAATGAACTAATGTCTATTATCCCCGAACATCCAAAGGTACCAGATTTGAGCGGCTTCTCTCACCATAAAATCGACAATCTCCAGGACATCATCAGCGATGCCATGGAGAGAATTTGGGATATACCCAATGAACATGAGCATTTGTTTGTCCACCGGGAGATTATCAATGCACATATAACAGTCTACGTGGAAATATGAGAGGAAACGAAACCATGTGTCATTTCTTGAGTCTACCAGAGAAGAACAGTCGTTAAAAACATGATTCACGGTATCATTATAAATTGCCCCACATCTTATGCACACAACGTCCTCAACGAATTTCAACATGCATAGTAATTGCACAATGAGAAAGTAAAATTTCTTGTGTCTGGGGTATTTGTGGCATGGTTTCCAAAGGTGGGACATGTGCAGGTTTGTTTGGACGGTAGCGAAACGACCGAAGTCACTCTGTGTTGATACAAGGTATTGCCATTCGTTTCTAGAGTTGGACATCATTGCGTTGTTGACCAGGGACTTCCAATGGTGTTTATTAGCTACTTTTGCTTCTGATGAAAATTCCTCATACAAGTGAGCAATCGTCAGATCATTAAGGTCTGATTCAACTTTTCTAATGAAAGGACTACCCTGTGCGAAGTGAGATTCAGATGTGCGATAGTAAAAAAGTTGCTTCGTAGCCTTGTCACTACTCATATTGCATAATGAGCGATACAAAGACAGCCTGCGTTTGGTTATGAAGTAACTGAGTGACTGGATACCAAGCAACCCCTCTACCATAGCCGTGCGGGTCTGGGGATGCAAACCCTGAATACGTTTTAAGCAAAATCGGTGAATGCGTTCAAGTTTAAGCTTATCAGTATTAGTGATATCAGTGAAGAGTTCTGTTCCATATAGACCTCTTGGTAATAAAATAGACTTGTAAAGCTTTTCTGAGCTCACAGGTGTTAGGCCGCCTGCGTACATACCGACATTTGACAACATAAAAAATGTTCCTCTTATCTTGGTGCATACCTCATCTACTAGGGATGACGCGAATTTGAATTTATCTATAGGAATGCCTAAGTGAGTGACGGAGGTAACTTCGGTCATTTCGTTTCGACCAAGAGTCCATTTCCTGTGAGATCCAGAGTGGTCGGCAGTAGTACGGGGGGCTCGTTCGCCCCACATCTAAAAATAGATTTTTTGGCGGTAAAATTGTTTGTACTAAAATATTAAAAAAAAAACATTTCAAAAACTTCCAAAACTTCAAAAATTTCCAAAAACTTCAAAAATTTCAAAAACTTCAAAAATTTCAAAAATTTCAAAAAATTCAAAAAACTTCCAAAATTTCCAAAAACTTCAAAAACTTCAAAAACTTCAAAAACTTCCAAAATTTCAATATAATGAAGATGATGAGCAACCAATTTTCGACTGGGCTGAGGCATTACGTTATGGAATGAATAACGACAGCGGATCAGAATGTGATCATACACGCAATAATAGAAGTTACTTTGATGTTGTTATGAATAGAATTTTATCAACCTTACGTATTAACAGTTTATTGAGTTATGCATACATATAGTACGTCACTTGGACATTTTATCAGTTTATCACGTGATCACTAAATGTGGCAATCGGGTATCCACCGATGCCTGCAATGTATTATTTATAATAATTGGACTCATTTATCTCACGTAAATAATACTCTTAGTTGTTCCAATAAAATAGTTATCAAATTCGATCACCAATAGATTTGACTGTGGAATATAACGACCTTTAACTTATTTATCGATCTATGTTAGAACATGGTCTTAACAAAAAACATGACCATAAAAAAAATTACCTTACCTTTATGCATGAATCTAATTTGACCATGCGTAAATATTGTCAGCTTATCATTGGATTTACTCATCAGCCGATAAGCTCAGGTACAATTGTATCATGTTTACATGGACTGACTGCGGTCATAGCGTGACGAGCAAAATGTGATGTTTACACACTTAAGCTCTGGATAAACAATACATATCGCATCTGAATGAATTTCTGGAATGTAGGTTAGCCATGCGTTCACAGACACTGGAATAAAATAGTCACTGTCTATAGAGAAGTATGACCTTGTACGTAAATAATAAAGCGCGTGATCGAGTCTATTCATTCTCAATAATAGATCGTCATTTAGTCAAAACAGTATGATGTCCTTTATCCCCCACACATTGGAGCCACACATTACTTGATGTTCACTTATACAGTTGTATGTCAATTATCAGTGGAGTGTCAGTATACTTCATTGTGAATTAAATCACTCTGGGTTATTTGACTATAAACTATAAACATGTTACACCACAGCCGAGGGTTATTGTAATTTAATGAAAATGTCACACCGAGGTACGCCATCTTGATTGCTTTCAAAAATAGTGCAACTTACCTGTTGGTAATACACGAATGAAGAGCGTTTAACTGATACGAAATTACTACACGAATGAACTGCGTCTTGACATTTATATTTCACATCTTTCTTAAATGTTCCAACACATACATACATAGACATAGTGTTATACAGTCTTATATGTACACACGCTACGACACCATTAAAGGTGGACAATACACTCACGATGTGACAACATATACAGACATAGGCATAGTGTTATACAGTCTTCTATGTACCAACGCTATGACATAATTAAAGGGGGATAATGCACGCACGGTGTGGAATGTTAAAGTGACACGAAACAAGGGACGTGATGCAATATTGGTGTTTGAATATTAAAGGAACACAATGCGCTCTAAAGGGACACACGGCACTCATTTTGAATGATTTTTAACAATACAAGCGCAGTGGGTGAAAGTTAAAATGACACAGAACAATATTTAAAGTTCAAATTTTCGGGCTCTTAATGTACCATTTATGTATCGTTTCTCGCTCTACAATCGCTGCCCCCCCCCGCTTATAGATATATAACGAAGACGAGAATATCATGTTGATGAAGTTTATTGAAATTTAATCGTCCGAATTGTCATCACTTTCGTCAGAAGTGTCATTTGTTTCGTCCATGAATTTTTGTAGCATCGGTTTGTACTTTAATATTGACATTTTCACTGCATCACATTCTCCATAACCATTATTCAACTATTTGTCGACTTTATCCATGACTCTGTTGTGCAGAGTCCCATTGCGCAGCTGTAGATACGCAAATATTGTCCAAGCATAACCATTCATAAATTGCTTCATATCTTTACTTTTAAGGTCCTTGTAAGCTTGTTCTTTTGCTTCTGTTTCTTTCGAACCATTTTCCTTATACGTGTCCACTTTATCACTCCATTCCTCATGTGTTTTATCTCTACTCTCATCACACAAACTTTTGAAGTATTGATCTTCATTCAATTTAATTTTCTTATTCTGACTATCATCCGTGTCCTCAGTTAATTTTCGTTTTAACTTATTTTCTTGACACCAGTTTTTTACGTGTCTCTGAACATCATAATGATCTTCGAACAAAAGCCCGCAGTCATTACAAGGGTACGACATGTCTTCTCGAATGTATGTTTTGACGGTTCTTCTTATTAATTTCATCGAGCTCACCAGGTGGCCTTATGTCGTTAGTATAGTCATTATGTTGACCCTGGGGCACAATATAATTATATGCATTGCCCTTCTGTTGACCAGGGAGTTCTCTGTCATCGTATTTCATCGCATTCTGTTGACCCTGGGTCTCAGTGTCTTTTGTATGTTTTTTCATCCCATTCTGTTCATCTGGGTGTTTCTTTGATAAGTTTGAACCAGAATTTCTACTACAACAAAGATCCAACGCAACAACGAAATTGTCAATATTTGGTATTGTTCAATAATCCAATCGACAAGGGATTATTTTCAACATTATCAAGACAGATGTATCCTGAATGTGTCCTCAGCGTATGGTTCGAGAGTTTTCGGAAGCGACGAGTGAACCGTACGGTTACCTACTGGTGGATTTAAAAGCCGCAACACCGGACACATTACGTCTGCGACAGAATGTACTAAAAGAGGACACGAACCAACATATGGGTGAATGGACTGGCATGAAATATAATCTCCAAAAAGACAGAGAACACCCAGATGAACAGAATGGGATGAAAAAACATACAAAAGACACTGAGACCCAGGGTCAACAGAATGCGATGAAATACGATGACAGAGAACTCCCTGGTCAACAGAAGGGCATAGCATATAATTATATTGTGCCCCAGGGTCAACATAATGACTATACTAACGACATAAGGCCACCTGGTGAGCTCGATGAAATTAATAAGAAGAACCGTCAAAACATAGACATTCGAGAAGACATGTCGTACCCTTGTAATGACTGCAGGCTTTTGTTCGAAGATCATTATGATGTTCAGAGACACGTAAAAAACTGGTGTCAAGAAAATAAGTTAAAACGAAAATTAACTGAGGACACGGATGATAGTCAGAATAAGAAAATTAAATTGAATGAAGATGAATACTTCAAAAGTTTGTGTGATGAGAGTAGAGATAAAACACATGAGGAATGGAGTGATAAAGTGGACACGTATAAGGAAAATGGTTCGAAAGAAACAGAAGCAAAAGAACAAGCTTACAAGGACCTTAAAAGTAAAGATATGAAGCAATTTATGAATGGTTATGCTTGGACAATATTTGCGTATCTACAGCTGCGCAATGGGACTCTGCACAACAGACATTAACAACATATCATCTGCATGAGTTGGTGAACATAAATTAATGGCACCTATTATCAGACCACATGCCGCCCGCTCAAGATCCCACAGTAACTGTTCAATGTAGATGGTGTTAAAAATCGGGGAGAGGGTACCCCCCTGTCGGGCTCCATGAAGTACGTCAATCCATTTTGATTGATATCCGTTGTATATAAGTGAACATTTCATTCCAGTTAGGAGATTATGAATTATTCTAAGACTTTTTCCCTGGATATTACGTTGAATGAGTTTGAACAGTAGGCCATTTATCCATACGGTATCAAATGCCTTCCATACATCCAAGAAACATGCAAATAATGTGATGTATATGAGACACATTCTTGCACCAAATATGATGTTGCCATGCAACTAATATTCTGCTGGAACCCATTTTGCAGGGGGTGAACCGCAATAGAATATGGAACGTTTTGTTTCAAGCGTGATAGTATAACCCGTTCAAATAATTTGTAGAGAACTGGAAGTGGAGTTATTGCCCTGTAACTGTCAAATGACTCTTTAGGTTTCGGAGCGCCTTTATACAGTGAAAATATAATGCCAAGTTTTGCGTTTCGAGGAACGTGACATGATTCGAGCATTTTTGAAAATAGGTGAGCGAGGGATTCGGCTAGTTTTTCGCCTCCGAAGATAAAATGTTCGTAGTTTAGAGCATCATGTCCGGAAGCTTTGTTTCTGCTGAGCGTTTTGTATTCAGATAATATTTCTGATTTGGAGACCGGATAGCACAAAAGATCATCGATTTTTGACGTGGTTGTGCCCGAAAGTTCTGCTCCAACGATTTCAGACACACTAGAATAGTGATCTTGATCAAATGAGGTATCACTTAATTGTGTTGAATATATTGACTCATAGTATTGTATCCATTCTTTTGAGATTTCTTCATCATCTCTGATAACACGACCGTTTGATACAAAATATGATTGTGACTTAGTACCTAAACGCGCGCGTTTTGCATTGAGGAGTCTGAAGAATTCAGCTTGATCTATTTCTGCATAGGTATCTATCTCATTCATGCAATCGTCAAGAAAATTTTGAGAGCATTTACGATATTCTCTTCGGAAATCACATTTGGTCCGTTTGTATACCATGTACACTGCGTTGCTGGGATCCGCGGGTCGACCATGCTGAATTCAATTGGTTCTGGCATTAGTCATTTCACGGTGCAGCGCAGTCAGTGTGGCATTCCAAAAGGGTTTCAGGTGGCTTTTGAATGACTTGGATGGGATTATTTCTCTTGCTGCTCTATTTATCGCAGTGACTATTGAATTATATAACTTATCAATATCGGATGAGAGCAATTGGTTTGTATTCAAGGGAGGTAGATATGTTTCTAGTCGCTCTACATAAGATGATTTGACATCGCAGTCATCTTGGAATTCTTTCCAGTTGTACCTAATTGGCGATTTGTGCACATTTTTGAAATAGCAACGGGAGAACTGCATGTCGATCATGACAATGAGAGGACGGTGGTTAGATACATTGGCTGAGTCATCATCAAAAACATGATAGGATACTATGTTATGCTTATCATTTCGAGGTATAATAATATGGTCAATCGCCGAGCAAGCTTGGCCCGTAGCCGGGACAAATGTCGGAATATATATGTGGGATGCAATCTCATTGACAGAGAATAATGTTTTTTTTCACCAAGAACGATTTGAAGGCATTTGATCTTGCATCATGCCTAGAAAGGTCAGCGTTGAAATCGCCCATCAGAATTTGTCACCAATATCTAGATTGATGGCTAATATAAACGGTATATATCCAACAAAATTTGTCATTTGAAATAATGTTGCAAAGATATCCCTCATTTAGTTGGCAAATTTATACCATCTGAGTATAACAAATGATCTTGGGAAGTCCCTTTAAATTCAAGATGGACAACGTGAGTACATTCCAGTGTGGGAACATTCGTCTTGTGTAGAGATAATCATTGTTTTCGGATAAACTCGACTGTACCACATTAGTCCATCGCATAGACAAATCTGTAACCTTTGCGTCGATTAACTGTAACCATTAGTCGACATCGAATAATTGTTTGATTAATATTATGATTCAAATTGCCAGATAACGCACTATATAAGGTGTGCCTTAGTGTGGGTAAGCACAAAAACCTCCCCGATTACAATGCATGGCTGAATTTTTCTGTTTATTAGCGTATCCAGGAGAATTTGATATACCAGTACAATTACAGTTTAGAGTGCTAGGATATGTGGATGTCACCACAATTGATCTTTCCACAGCTGTCAATCAAATCATTATTTGCAGATATGTTCGACTTATCAGCGACTGAGCCGGTCGCTTGCTGCAATGCAAATTCTGATGCCATCTTTCTTCAGCCTAATTTTTATATTCGTACATACTTTAAGTGTTGAATTTCCTATATTCAAGTATAATGTACTGAAATTTATATTTGCCCATGATGTTGGAAATGTATCCATGGTTATAACAATGTTTTCATAAATACGTTATGTTTTTAAATTTTTTTAATCGAGCAAGAAGTTCTCTAAAAAAATCCAAAATTTATATTAAAAAATATTGGAAATTATACACCACATATAAGTTGAAATTGTTCTCTATGTTGGAATTTCCAATCAGCAGTTAGTGTATAATATATTTCTTTCAGACAAACAGCAGCATATTTTTCTACATTTGGTAAACAATTCGGTTTGAAATGGTCTTAAATTGGAAATCTCTAACCTTTGGGGTGTCAGGTTAGAAATTTCCAACAGTTCGAATGTTTGAGGTCATATTTGTTCTCATGTGGCGGAATGAATGTCGTTTATCGACAAACAATGAGTCATATCGTGTCTATTGACTGAATATCACCAAATCTAGCATTTTCCACATTGACCGCAATGCTCAATATGATGCCAGAAAGGACGTCAACCCATATGTATATAGTGTATATTTGTACAAAAACTTGAGACTGTAGACCGTTGTGGCTTTTCGCATAACCAAATTTGAAAATAGCAAATAGACTAAAGTAGTACAGTGTTAGTTGGCTTGTCTGCAAATAGTACACTCAGCGACTAAATATGTATATGTATATAAGGAGTAACTTATGGTCATGTGTGAGGTGAACATGTATACAGGGAGTGGCTGTCTGGTGGTGTATGTGTATAGCGAGATTAGCTACATTGTCCATCTTTGTGTTGTGTATGTATATATGGAGTGACTGTGTGATCATGGGTGTGATGTACATGTGTACATTGATGGCACATTGGGTGGCTGTATTGTCATGGGTGGGTGTATATGCATACACGCGTTGGCTGTATGGTAACGGATGGGCTGTATGGATAAATAGGGAGTGGTTGTATGGTTATGGGCAATGTATATATGTGTACATGGAATGACTGCACGGTCAATGTTGTTGAAGTGTATATGCATACCTGGAGTACAGTTTGATTGTCATTGGCGTGCTTGTGTACATAGATAGTAACATCATGGTCATGGTGGGATGTATATGTTTACCTGTTGTGGTCGTATTGTCATTGGTGTGTGTACCGGTATACAGTGAATGGATGGGTGTGTAAGAACACAGCGAGTGGCTGAATTGTCATGGTTGAGCTGTATTTGCAAGTCTGATGTGTACGAATGGTCGTGTGCGGGGTATATGTATATATAGAAGGATTGTATGGTAATTAATGAGGTATATATACACACTAGAAGGTGACCCGACTTCGTCCGGGCTTTGACATTGAATTGACCATTTTGAAGGTCAAGGTCAGGTGGGGTCACGATTTGACCCGTCCAAAACACTCCCTGGAAACAATTACCACTATGGTCCACTAAGTATCAAATTTTGTCAAAATCCGTCTGGCAATTTTCCAACACCAACACCCCAAAAATGGTGGAAATTGGGCAAGCGGATACCGGGAAATCGGCCCAGCGGATACCGAGATACCCTATGTATCAAATTTCGTCCGTAAAAATCCGCCAGTTTTACCCGATTTGATTTCCACTAAAGTATGTAAACGCGCCTCATATACACACGCTCATTAATTATCAAGCTTCAACGTAAAGATAAATTAGCATTGTGTGGTAAATTTTAACTAATTATTTTCTCGCAGTCAAAGTTGAACAATTTCGATGTTGTTGACATTGACGGCTTGGGGCCACCGGTAGATTCCATTTCGCAACAACGAAGTATCATTTCAGCTAAATGGATTCTTGGATGAGAGTCCAGACCCGCGGGGTAAATGTAAACAGCTTGAGCCTATGCGTGGTGTGAATATACAAAAAATAAATCTATCAACAATAGACCTAAGAATATTAGCTGTAACAAAATTTATATATCAGAAATTGTAATAAATGATAAATTTTGGGATAGATGCACGATTTTTAATAGCCTGCAAATTGACAATATATATTGTAAATGTTATAATTTTGGGAAAAATACACGATGCGTAATTGCATGCCTGCAAATTGCTAACGTTCGTCGACGTATGAATATAGAGTTATCCTCCCTGCATCGCAGTGCTAAATCCGGCGTGATAGCACTGCGGATCCCGAGATATGAGTTTTGAAGGTCAAGGTCACGTCGCACGGGCAAATCAATAGGCCTATGTTAACCCCCGGCCGAAAATACTCCCACGTACCAAGTTTCATCGAAATCGGGTCGGTCGTTTTTGAGTTCATCGATTACACACAAACACACACACAGACAGATACACACACACACAGATCTTTCAAAATATATAATAGATGGAGTGACTATGGTAAGGGGTTAACCAATACAAACAACCAACCAATACAAGATACAAGATGGCGGAGAGTCAACACACAGCCTGAGAGGTCTGAGTATTTACCGATGCTGGTCTGAATGTTAGCGGCCGGAATATAAATTTATGAAGAGAATCTACTTGCTGAAGACCCCGGCCATTGAATTGTGGAGATTTTTCTCAATTTAATCGCTGATTTTTATCAAATGATTGACTTTAAAAAAGTTAACCTAAAAAAACTACAATAATTTTCGAGCTGAAGCTATATTTAGTAACAGAAACACCTGTAAACAACAATGGCGGACCAAACTCCACAAGTCCTAAAACAGAATCTGACAGATAGCTTAACCAACTGTGATGATCTCCCACCTAACGGGGATATTAGTAAATGTTCTACTAAAAGCCCGACTAAACTTCAGAGTTCACCTGTTAAAATAAATCAAGATGATCCTGACTGTCATGGAAGTGATAAACTCGGTGGCCAAAGAACAATTTGATATCTCGTCTAGTCAAACAGTAACCCCGGTGCACACGCCTTTGACTTCACCAACTAACTCCCCATCCCTCCAAAATTTGAACTTAAGGCTAGTGGATCTGAAGAAGGGGACTTCAAGAAAGAGGTTTATTGATGACACATCGCCCAGCCGAACGAACCGTAGAAAGTGTTCCTTGGATGAACAAACAGAAGAGTTGATAAATAATACAATTAAAGAGCAACTCAGCAAAACAATTAAAGAAGAATTTGAGGCTGTGAATTGGAATTTAACATCCACCATTACTTCACTACTGGCAAATCTAAACATCAAAATTGAAGAAGCTGTAAAAAACAATATCAAGGACACCAGGCAGGAGATTACAGATGTAAAAGGTCAAATGAAAGAAATGAAAAACGAATTAGACTCACTAAAAACAGAAATTCAGACACTAAAATCAGAAAATATCCAACTCAAAACAAAAACAAGTGAAAATAAACAATTAATCAATGACCAAAGTGAAAGTGTGCCTGAAGAAATTATTGAACTTATTGAAACAAAATTCACACAAGCTAAAGAATACAGTTTTGATCTATTTGAAGGAGCAGAGCAATACAGCCGCAGAAATTGTCTTATTTTTCACAATGTTGAGATCCCAAATGACATTACTATTGGTGACTTTGTGCATTTTGATTGGATAGGGCTTATAATGAGAGTATGCAAAGAAAAACTTAACATTCAACTCAGTCTAAGAGACATCAGTCGAGCACACCCCCTAGGCAGTATAAAGACAACAGATAGGCAACCAACTAATCCAATCAAGAATAGGAACCCAAGACATGCTACAGATGAAAACAACCAGTCAGTTCCTAAGAAAAGAACAATAAAAACTGTGCAAATCATTGTGAGGTTCAACCTCTGGGTTACAAAATATGAAGTTTATATGTCTAAGAAAGCCCTAAAGGGGGTCAGTATTATCATAATAACCGAAGCCCTGACAGAGACCCGCCAAGCAATAGTCCGAGAACTATCTGTTCTAAAAAAGAACAAAAAGATTGATTCTTACTGGACTTTTGACGGGCGGGTTTTTGCCAAGGCGACACCAAATGGAAAGAAACTCAAGTTGAACACAATCGAAGAAGCGAAAGCTCTCGCTTAAATGTTTAAACTGTGATAATTCATAATACAATTTCATATACTTTGTATATACCTTTCAGACCCTATCCACCTTTTCTAGAAACCTATAGTACAGGTTAATCTGACACATCTAATACATATTATATATTCCCTATAAAGTAAATTCCCCCCATTTGTTGGATATATTTTCCAAAACCCCACTATCTACCGATACTTGCTTGTCTCAAGGCAAGTACTAGCTGTCTTACAGTTTTACAATATTAATGTATCTCTACAAATAACAATGAACTCATTTCATTAATAATAATTCAATCTTCTATGTGTTCAATGAGAGTTTCTGGTCATTATTTACACCTAAGGATGTATGCGGGTTTATTTATTTTATTTAAAAATTAATTAATTATTTAATAAATAAATAAATAATCCTTTTATTCTACATCCTCTAGTTAAAGATACACAGTCTGAACTAACGCTCCTCAATAATTTTTTTTTTTTTTTTTACTCTTTAGCTTCGGGGGTAAAATATATTTGATGTAAATTTTGTGATCTGCTATTTGTTTGCCACTAGCCTGCAGATGATGGGTGACCAATGTACTCCTCACATCAAATTGTGTTGAACAAAATTCTCAAATATACTGAAATTTTATACTTTAGTTGACATCGGTTAACATTATTTTTCTGGTATTAATTAATCGACTCTGATAATATTTTTTGTATCTTGATTCTGAAGAAATTCTGCCGTTGTTGGTTTACGATGAAACAGGGACCATAGAATCAAATTGGACAGTGTACCTTTAATTTAATGACTGAGAAATGTTAATGACATTAAGATATGTTTACTCATGTCCTTTTTCCCCTCTGAAACCCGAACCTGGTTTTCATCCTCAAATTTTGAACATCCTGAATTTTACATGTACAGTTATTTTTCTGTTTATAATGTGATTACATGGAATATCACATTTAATTTATTTGGTTCATAAACAATAAACACCATTTGATTGGCCCTTTTATGGCGGAACTGCGCAGATACGGCATTAAAGTGCCAGCTAAATGAGGCCAAGAAAAAAAGGATTTTTTTTTTCTTCATATTCAACATAAATAAATAAAAATTTAAGACCACATTTATACATGTAATGTGGCCGAATAAAGCCTAACTTCATAATCTGTAAATGACAGTTATAGACCTTCAAGTCTCGCGATGAATTGAAATTGATAAATTACCCACCCCACCACACCCCCATGCTATTAATTTATGTTCTAATAGATATATAATAATATCATACTGGTTAATCCCTGTTCATACTGTTCATTGTTGAAATCATCATAGTTCATTATTTCATTACTTCCATCTGATAGTACCCCACAAACATTTGGTGCTACTTTCCTCTTCTAAACAGAAACACACTGCCAGGATATTAACTGCCTAAGTACAAGCCTGTAGACCAGGTATGTCTGTAAAGACTACAGTATACTGTTTGATAATTATATCTCTTCCCTGAATCTAAAAAAAAATAGATATATATGGTTTTTAGAAAATAAGAACATACCTAAGAACAGCATGTATATGCTGTATGAGGGAGATATACAATTTGGAAAGTCTTATGACCTGGGACAGGAGATTTTACTATTTTTAGAATAGGTGAAGACATATAAAGAAACGTGTAAAAGCATTTTACATATTGATATGGCCTTTTTAGTTGAACGGCATAGTTGTGTCTGGGACATGGTGCCATTTGTGGTTGGGGACTAGAGGTACGCACTTCTGATCAACTAAAGGAATTTTTCATCATTGTGACTTATTCCCCAAAATGATAAATGATAATGATCATTTGAGTTACACCCTCTTATTATAAGGCATTGACTAACTATACAAGTTAGGCTACATAGGCCTATTAGGCCTCATAATAGTAGTGCCATGATCTCAAAATATACTGAAAATGATATATGAATGTTCCTTTGGCTCATAGGAGTGTGTACCCTGTCCTTAATCTTTAAGTTTAACTTGATCAATACTGTTTTTCAGTATTATATAAATGATGTGTTAAAGATTGGCTATAGCGGTATGTAATTAACTCACCCATAAATTCAATCTAGATTCAAACTGTTCAATGCCTTGGGCAAAACCAATTGATTTTGAACGCAGCTGTACTGACAACAATTTCGTCGACACCCGACTAGACAGCGCCACAATTTTTGCCATTTCTAATATAAACATTCTTTCCGGGCCTATTTATCAATAGTTAAAGCATTTCACGTTACAAATGGTAGCTAAGTGACTTTGCATCCGACATGATGATACTTTTGAAACGAATATTACTCTAAGAACAAAAGGAATGCATGTTATTATCTATGGCAAGCCGTTTTCACATTTTCGATTGATTTGGACAAATAGCGAATTGGACTTAAGTCCAAATACCACATAATTGTGAATTCGGCGAGGAATTGTACTTAAGTCCAAATGAATTACACTTAAGTCCAAATACCGATGTTTTCATCTATTTGGACTTAAGTCCAATTCCTCGCCGAATTCACAATTATGTGGTATTTGGACTTAAGTACAATTCATTTGGACTTAAGTCCAATTCATCTGTATAAGAAACACCCCCATCAGATATTAAGCAGGTCTGGTTTTGCTCATAGGGCGGAGTTGTGGGAAAATGGCCGTTTACATGTGGGTCTAATTCTTGTTGATCTTGTTAATTGTTACTTTTTTCAACATATATAATGAATCAGCTCGATGTGGACGAGATCCTATCAACAATAGCCCGTGTTGTAAGAAGTTCGGAACGATTTTTAACATATGATGATGTCTGTCTGTCAAAACATTACATCGACTGAGTTGACATCGCTTGAGGTGGCCTCACTGACCAGGCTTCACTGATCAGTCAAAGTATTCTTTGATGTCTGCATTTTATTAGTATGGTGGGTAAATGTCCGGTGGGTAATTGTCCGGGTGGGGAAATGTCCGTATACCGATAATAATGTTACCAGAGTCCGACCAGGTAGATAAAATACCACCCCTTGCTCTTTATAATTTTAACCTGATAAAAAAAGTTACAACTTATGTACAGGGTCGAGGCTGCATGCACTAATGGAATTATGACTGCTAATTTGTTTATATATTTGACCAAATTTATAGAAATAGTGGGCTAAAGCGTATGTTAACACTGAGTCTGAGCAATATATAATGTAAATTATTTTTGCAATTTCCTTCTGACCAAGCTGATTGATGCAAATAAGTCTCTGTAGAATAGATTGACAAAGTTAACTGAGGCTGTGCTTCGCGCAGTCATTACAATAGCAATAGAATGGGAGTCACTCTAATCTATTGTTTTGGCATAATTCGACTTTCGAGTACACCCTTATTACATTGAGTTTGAAAACCGAGCAAATTATACAAATAAGACACTTAGTAAATGCAATAAACGAAACTGCGTGTAGCCTACACTACATGTTGTCAAATAACAATTGAATCAAGTCGTGAATTAATTTTACTTCATTCATGCATTCAGTTAGCATTTATTTATTAAGATGCCAATTCGGATTCGAAACATTTTCAATCTCGGCATGCCTAAAAGAAGCCACGTGGCAAAGGGGACGTACGGAGTTAGTCTTGATTGACAGCCGTCTTGTGTATGCTTGGAGTCAGGAATGCCCTGGTTAGTACGGAGTTTGACTGTCACTCAAAACTTGCAGGAATATACCATTACAAAGAAGGGGACTATCGTTTCAAACCAGATGAATTGGACTTAAGTCCAAATGAATTGACACTTAAGTCCAATTCAATTCACTAATTGGACTTAAGTCCAAATGAATTGGACTTAAGTCCAATTATTGGACTTAAGTCCAATTATTTGGACTTCAGTCCAATTAATTGGACTTCAGTCCAATTATTTGGACTTAAGTCCAATTCATTTGGACTTAAGTCCAAATCAATTCGCTAATTGGACTTAAGTCCAAATCAATCAAAAATGTGAAAACGGCTTGCCATAATTATCAAAGTTTGATTCAAACCGTGTGAAACTCCAGTACATCCACCCGGGCGAGACAGGCTTTAACCTTTTGACCTTTTCTGATCATACGAAATGTACGGAAGACCGTACGCACCAAAATTCATTAACTAGTAACAGGCAGCGAACGCTTCGAATTTAATGCAGTAATTTCAACCCTTATCTCACCAGACTCACCTTATATATCAGAATCTATACATGGACTCCTGGGGCGAGGTACCGTACCTATATGTGCCATTAACAGACTATACCGCTGGGATATCCTACTATTGATATCTTACCCCCGGAGCCCGTGTAAACTTTACCGCATCGGTAAAACTCAGAACATTATAAAACCATATGGCTTACTTGTAAATATTAGTCATTTCATCTTTCTTTTTAATATCAACTTATTCACCATGTAAGCCTACAATAGTTTCATATCATGTTTTCCTCATGTTTTTCTCATATTTCTCTCTTATTTCTAAATCAGTTTCACTCATTAGTTTTGAAATATCTCTTGAATCATACACAACACACTTTTAGAAATAACCATGACCGAGCTGTACGTGGATTACTTTTCATCTGTCTTCCGAATTAACTTCAGTTCCGTCACGGTACGATGCTTTTCGGTCATGAACATCCCATAAATGGGTATCTCTGCCGAGCAGCATCGTATAGTGACAGGATCTTTTGATTCAAAGAAGAAAGCCCCGTCGCAGAAAATAAAACATGTTACATGCAGCTTTCTCATATTGAAATCATTCCGTGGATCAAGTATTAGGCTACCGTTGATCCTGGTTTTAATTACAGCGCTTCTTATAATTTCAGGTTCAGTCCATGTAAATCCGGGTCCTGTACTAGACCAGACATTAATAACTGAAAACCATCCCGACATTTGACCATTTTCCAACAAAATATATAGCCCACCCTCTTTTCTTAATCTTTAAAAATGGAGATTCCGCAGATAGCGCTAATTACCGACCAATTTCCCTCCTACCATGCCTGGGTAAAATTCTTGAAAAGTTAGTTCTAAAGAGAATCTCGTCCTTTTTCGATGAGAATAAACTCCTATTTCAAAATCAGTCGGGTTTCGTTCCGAAACACAGCACTACATTCCAAATGATTTATCTTTATCACCAGCTGTGTCAGACACTCGACAAAGGCTTATACACTTGTTCAGTATTTTGTGATATCTCTAAAGCATCCGAGAGAGTCTGGCACAGAGGGTTGATTGCCAAAACTACCGCGTATGGGATAACAGGGTCGCTTTCTAAATGGCTGGAGGACTATCTCACTAACAGGAAGCAAAGGGTCCGAATCAATAACACTTATTCTGATTTTGAAACCATCACAGCGGGTGTTCCCCGAGGATAAATCCTTGGGCCTTTCCTATTTTTAATATACATTAATGACATACCAGATAACATCACATCAACTGTTAGAATGTATGCTGATGACACATGTCTCACAGCTTCTCACTTCAATCTTAACATCCTACAATCAGAACTAAACGAGGACCTCAAAAGGGTCAGTCTATGGGCAGACAACTGGTTAGTTTCGTTCAATCCCAAGAAAACCAAGGCAATATCCTTCTCATTCGTGCCTCAAGATAATTCCCCAGATTTAATATTCCAGGACGAAACTATTTCATTTAACGAATCGCATAAGCACCTTGGCCTTGAATTTCAATCAAATTTAAAATGGAACAAACAAATAGAATACACAGCAAACAAAGCTGCTTCTAGACTATCACAATTGAGGAAATTTAAAACGATCTCGATAGAACGACACTCGAATTTTTTTACAATGCGTATATCCTTCCTATTTTGGATTATGCTGACGTCGTATGGGATTCAGCACCCGATTACTTATTGGAAAAACTCGACCGAATACATAAAGACGCCGCTAGAATCGTAACCGGCCTAAATCGTTCAGTATCACTTAACAAGTTATGGCTTGAGGTAGGTTGGCGGACACTACACAGGCGTAGGCAACATCGCCATTTGCAAGCAATTTACAGAATTATCAATGAAGACGCCCCTTTGTATCTGACATATCTCCTACCGGCACGCTCCAGAGAACGATCGGATTATAATCTTAGATTTCCAAATAAATTTTATTCCTATTTCGCTAACACTGAGCATTTTAAAGTCATTTCTCCCATCTGTTGTTCTGGAATGGAACAAATTACCTGTGTATGTAATCAATGCAACCTCCATTTCCGATTTCAAAGCCAATTTAGGGATTATAGACCCAATAATAAAACCACCCTCTTATTTTTATACAGGAAAAAGGAAAATTAATACAATACACTGTAAAATTCGGAATCAGTGTAGTGATCTCCGTTCGGATATGTTTGATAATCACATATCAGATTCGCCTATATGCCCCTGTAACTTAGACATTGAAGACGCCAATCACTATTTTCATGTTTGCCCTTTATTTGTAGATCAGAGAATTGACTTTTACCGAAATTTAAGTATTAATGGCTTTCAATCATTAGAAGCAAATCATTTATTATATGGGGTAAAAGGTATATCAAATCAAAAGAACACTCTTTTCCGCATTACTCAATCTTTCATAGCTAAAACAGAGCGTTTTGAACAAACCCATGTATGGTAAATTTCGCTATTCATCTTTCAACTCACTGAGTTCTAGCGTTTTCTTCATAACCGAGATTGGAATACAGATGGAAACCCGACATCCGCAGCACACACACTCTGCACTCTTCTTTATAAACAGTTTGCTATATCTGCTATGTATTTTTATGTATGTTCCATGATTGTATTAGGAGAGGGGCAAGTTTGTAAGTTTTGTAACTTGTGCCCTGATCCCTATGTATATTTTTTCTAAATACATTAAAATATGTTTAAAGTAAAAGTAAAAGTAAAACCAATACAGGTAAGTATAGGCTAACAAATACATGTAAGTGGGTGTCTGACAAGGTCACACATCTGTCCGGGTCAACGAAAATCACACCTAGCCCTCCCGAATGACAATAACAAGTCAGAAGGGAGCACTGGCTGACGGACCATAAGGACTTTCCGTTTTGTCAACATAAGTATAGTGAAATAAATAATGGCTTACATCCTATCCGCCATGTAATTCCCCACACAATGAAGGTGGTACATAAACATATGGATGTCAAAAGAAAGGGGAGGATGTCTGCTTGGCATATTATGCGAGGCTAAATATATGATGACCAAGGTTCCAATTTCTCGAAGACAAATTGATCCCCGTTCTAATGACATGAATGTTGAGGTGGAAGCTGGTGGGTCCTGGAGCGGTTTAATGGAATTTTAGAACGTACCCCACAAAAACAAGATTTAATTTTTGGGTTGGGTGCATATGTATACCTTGAGTGGCTATTTGGCCATGGGTGTCGCAAATATATATACAGGGAGTGACTTTATGACTACTGGTGAGGCAAATATGTATACAAGAAGTGATGTATGATCATGAATGTGGCGAAAATGTATACCGGGAGTGACTATATTGTCATCGTTGGGGTGTATATGTATATCTTGAGTGCTCATATGGCAAATATATACATACACATGGAGCGACTGTATGACCAATGGTGAGGTGGATAAGTATACAAGATGTTACTGTATGTTCATGAATGTAGTGAATAGGTATACAGGTCGTGACTATATGGTCATGGGTGAGGTGTATGAGTATACCTGGTGTGCCTGCATGTTTACTCACGCTATATGGCCATGTGTTGGGTGTATGGGCATACCCATGTGTGGCTGTATAGTAGTGGGAGAGGTGTATGTGTATAAAGCGAGTGACATATGTTCATTTATGTGGTATTCATGCATATATGGAGTGACTGCATGGTAATGTGTGAGTCGCACTGGTGTACCTTTGGGTGACTATCGATTTCCTATCGCTATAACTCAAGGATATGTTAACCGATAGAGAGATCATATCAGAGTTTGGTATGCAATACGAAGGAAACGGTTTTCATAAGTTAATAAAGTTTGATGCTAATGGGCCAGAGTAGCCACATAATATGATCCATCTCAGTTCCGTTTCAACGTTCCGCTCATTTCCGTTCAAAAACACAGACAAAATCCCAAAAGAAGTTTTCGGCAAAAATCCGCACCGCATCCCTTAAAATGATTTATCATGCCTCATAATGTACTGGGACAACCAGAATATAATATTTAGTTGTCAGTTGATTAAGTAGCATGTTTAATAACCAAGTGAGTCACAATTTGCAACCTTTTCGGAACAACTTAGAATAATGTTCGGAAAAAATGTGACAAATAAACTTGGGAATTTGGTTGCCATTTTGCAAGCCATCTTGAGTAATTTTGTCTAAAACAACTCAGTGTCACACATATAAGATAGATCAATAATACAAAGCACATTTGATACCAAAGATAGTTCTATTTTACTTGAAAAAATGGTGCAAACCTGAAAAGTTATTTTTTGCCGATATTGATGCCAAGTTTGTGATAGAAAAAGTCCCATAATTCTGGTAATTTCAGTGGTTAATGATATGTTAGTATTCAATATATATGACAGAATAGTCAATTTTGTTGATCCACCACAACTTATAGGGGGTTGCACGGCACGCTGTGCAATATTTACAATTTTTTCATATTTTGGCCGCCATTTTGGCCGCCATTTTGAGCCAAAGTGACAATTTTGGTACCATTGAGTTGGAATATCCATAAGCAATAGAATGCATCACTTACATCGCACAGTCCTTCCAATTTCTTGATGAAATATGACTATAATCCCAATGGTGATTTTTGTGTGAAATGTTATACCGCGTTCTGTAAAATAGAATTTTGAATGACAATTTTTTCAACATCAAGTGCGCGATGCAATGTACCGAGATAGCTCCAAAGTGATGTCAAGTGACTACTCTCAATATAATGATGATAAATTGCCGAATAACCGTAGTGAATACTGGTCAAATTGCGAAAGAAATAAAGATTTAAAGAAAAAATACCATTTATTTTCAATTTCGATGGCCATTTTGGAAAATTTTGGTGGCCATCTTGGACGTTGCCTAACAAAATTAGCGTCATTAAATGGGCAAATATATGAGGAACAGCAGGAAATATATTCCAATGCCATAGCGCAAACATTTTTTCTACAATACGCGTATAACTAGAGATAGGTTAATAACGCGAAATTCGGCGACCCGATCCGGTTCCATTCCAGATTTTTACCAGTTCCACTCATCAGAAAGGTGGAACTGGCTAGGGTGTAGTTGTCAGCATACTAGGCAACATCTGTACCAAATTTGGTGCTTCTATCACAAAGTGAACGATTTGACCATTTTCGTGCAGTTAGGCCCTCCACTAAAAGTAGTACAGAAAAGATAGCTACTGATAGGCCAATTCGGTTTCAATTTTTACTAAGTTCCTGCCTTCAACCCCAACCAAATTTTATATATAATAGAGGAGATATGTAGTGTTTTACCTGAAAGTTATTTGTTCCTGAATATAGCTAAGATACTTTGAGTATGAGTACATTTGATATAATTAACGAAATATATGCACAATATCTGAAAACAATACGGCACTTATTTGTATACATATGCACTTGAAATAGTTGTTATTGTTTGAATAACAAATGTAAGATCATTGGTTAGTCGCGTGGTTAGGTTGACTTATTCATTTATCAACATTTAAGCCCCTTTTATTAAGAGATTTTATACACAAGTGATCAGTATGTTTGGTCAAAAGTGAGACAAATCGAAAGAAATCCGAAGAAAGGCAAATCGTAGATCATATGCGTACACACTGTGTATACCAATGCGTAATGATTTGTATGTCTGTTGTGGGAACGGTCGCCGTAAGAAGATGTATTTGTTATTGTACTATACATATATATATACACACACTCTGAAATATATATAGGATATTCTGTTTATTACGTCGTTTTTCTCATAATTATTTCCGAAAATCGTTTCTGAAATTTTATTTACAACTCGCCAGAGCTCATTAGGACAATTTTTCTTGAATCGAAAGACTTTTATTTAGAATAAATATACAGGTTGCCTAAAATTTTTTGCATGTGTTCTTATCTATTTTCACAAAATGTTCAGATTAGCTTTATTTGATCGTGTCAATTGTCGATTCCAGAATCGGCGATTAAAGCTGCTTTACTGATGTTCAAGATACCATTGAAGTCTCTAGGCTTGCAGGATGCCCATACCAGAGCTATACCAGCGTCGCACCCAGTCCTAGCAAAACCAAAGATGAACAGCATACATGTACCAGACAAGAAAGCGAGAATTGAGATCAGGCGTCGCCCAGGAGACGTTTGGCGCAGACGGTACTCGTATCACAGAGCTCTTGTAATACCCAAAAAGAATCACAGAGCTCTTGTAATACCCAAAAAGAATTTACGTCGCCAATACTGGAGAAGCACGAAACGCGGTCAACGCAAGCGGAAGTTCAGAAAACCAGGCAAAAGAGGGCGCGCTAAAGAGAGACGGAAGTATGAAGTACACAGGCGTTACAAACGTGTGTAATGTCGACGGGATTTGTGTGTATATATTGTATACACGCCAACAATGCTTCTGTTCATGAAATATCCTTATATTGAAATAAAGTGAATTCGAAGTTATATCTGTGATAGGATCCCAATGTCAAAATTGTGGTTATGTAAACGTTATCCATAGGGAAAGTAAGTGCCAGTAAAACCCTGCAAAAATAAAATGGGAAAAAATCGCGTTCTCGGTAATGCACCACACGCTGTGGACGCGGCGGCGACACTTCAATTGACACGTGTTTATGCACACCTATACAATCATATTTGGTAACATATATAGTCAGAATATAAGAAATGAATGCATGTAATGGGTGTGTGTTATTGGTGGATATGGCGCTGTGGTAGTTGTGTCACATCGTGTTAACCGCAAAGCGGTTCTCAGTATATGTGCCCGAAAACGACCACAGCGCCATATCCACCAATAACACACACCCACAACCAGTCTGAGTAAACTCATACCTAAATATTCATTACAACATTGAATATTAGGTCTGACGGATAACATCGCTATCTCATTTCCAAGTCCTCGGGATTCCGTAATCTGATTGATTGCGTAAATTATTTTCCGTCCAATGAAACCGCATGGGTTAATAAACAAGTGTTAGTGGGCGGAGACTCCCATAATGTCACCTCTAAATATAGTAACAGAGTCGGTATTTCTCCGATCGAAAGCGATGCTTGCAAATACAACAGAGACAGAAAAAATGGCTTCGAAATTATATATTCGGTACGATTCGGATTAATTTGAAGGATGTGCTAGATCTGATAGATAGTCCTGCGCATGGTACCAACTTGGCCTCCCATAAATATAAATAGAACTCACTCATGTCCGTGTATTTGATTTACTTTATTGTAACATGGTTTGCAAATCAAATTATTTGTCGTAAAAAAGTCATCTGAAAGTTAAACACCGAGGAAATGACTTAATTTTATGCTTTTAAATAGTTCTAAAGCATCATTTTTGATGACGACCTTATTTTTTGCTCTCGGATGCAGCTTTCCGGTTGATGCAGCGAGTTCATCTCCCGAAAAAGAATAGTCGCACACACGACAAATATTATCTTCTGTCAGTTTATGTCGCGACACGGGCCATTATTATTGCGAAGCACAACAGATAACACGTGGGGACACGTCCTGTCAATCATCGATGTATTTTTTAAATCCGTGACGTCATTTTGGGGAAGCTCAGCTTCGCTGAATAGAAATGGTTTTGGCGACATTAGCTCCAGACTCTATATTTCAAATACAGAGTCGACGTTCACCCAGACTGACCCACAACATTTATGGTTTGTATTTATATAGCTTTTTGATGATTTTTCCCATAATAGCTGAGTGCATGTGTTCTTCGTGGGCTGAACTTTGAAAAGCACGCCCAGTTATCCTTCTGAGTGATTTAGTGAATAGGTCAGATTAAGTTAACAATTTGTGACGTCGTGTTCGTGTTACGATCTGTGTGTTATTGGGGTATGAAATGGGTGACCCAATTGGCAATTGACCAATCATAGAACATGATTTTGTGTAACACAGGTGGGCCATGTAAATATTTCATTATGGGTGGTGCAAGTTCTGACAGCATGGAGATTTATCGCCCGATTTCAATAAAAATGAAACAATTTAGTAATTGTCCCCCGAATTATTTTTCCCGGGTACTATATAAATTACCGGTGTCTGTCCGTGTGTCCGTCCCAGATATTTTCCGATTATATCTTCAGTAATAATTAATGGAATAAAATAATTTGGGTTGTGAGCTTATTGGTGAGGGCACCGGTCAAATTCGAAAATGAGTTATTGTCCTTGCGTCTTAGAATAAATTTTGGCGACTATTTTCTTTCCGGATGATAACATTTAGTTTTAGTTATCTGATTGTTTTCAAATTATATATGTGGATTCCCCGTATGAGAATACAGGTCATGTTCGAATTTAGTTTCGGTCCGCCCATTTTTACCACAGTCGTGGTCCTTGTCGACTGAGAATTTGGCGATTATTTTGGTTTTCGGATGTAAACTTTGTTTCAGTTACCTGTAGACCCCCCAAGCGGAATTTTCGTGGTTATGGTATTATGTATACCCTTTACAATGCTGGTAGGTTGCCATGTTTGGGTATTTTGCCTTTTGAAGAGATGTACTCAAATTTCGTCTGTTGTGAGTATTTATTTCCGTTCACTAACATTATAGCTTGCTAATGTTTGAAATTGTCAGTTTTTGTTGGTATTTAGCCTTCTACTTACAACATTATTGACACCATATCCCATATGCAATGGGAAGTCTTCGAATTAGTGCGAAAAGCCATGAACATTGAAAATTATGAAATTTTAACTGAAAATAAAAAATAAAAAAATCGTATTTTTCATGGAATCAAACATATTTTCACTGCCAAAGTGTTCTTCTGGGATCAATTGCATTTTAGAAAGTCGTTATACCAACTTAATGGCTGGTTTCAGTAAAACCGTGATCTAAAGAGCGTTTACCAATTCAATGTACCATTGTTGTACTTGATTGTCGTCCTTGATACCATAATTCTCTTGTCAAGCGTGATCTACAGTAAATTGTGGACGGCTGTTCTCGAATATGATAAAATATTACAAATAGTAATAAAGAGGACTAAGATATTACAAATAGTAATAAAGATGACTTAGTCTTGAGTCTTGAACACAATTATTCGAATTTGCAGAGCGTTTAGTGATGAATAGTTTTCCCCATTATTTGCTGTTGTGTGCTGCTCTGAATCATACATTCACAATTTCACAGAAAATATATTGATTATTATTCGAGAACTATAATGAGTTGAAATCTAGTTTCGTGCTTATTTCGAAACAGCTGTCCATCATTTGACATAAAGAGCGATTTGTGACCAACGAATTTGAAATTTGGTCCTGGTTTGTTCACAAAATATTTCCCAAAATGACTATACTCACCAAGAATAACCTGCCGCGAAGTTATAACATGAAATTACAGCAATTTGTTGGGTGTGATTTTATGTTAATGTATTGCTTTTAAATTGGCCAAGACATTAGTGTCTACAAAACATAGAAAAGTCGCGTTTCTTATTAGCCAACCGTTTTTTTGTGAATGCCTTCTCTGGCGGCCATCATATAAAACATAAATGTTACCCCTGTGATAAAATTTCTTTCTGACAGTGAACATCCTTGTGCCATGCAGGACTAGTTGGGCATATGAATAGTCCATGTGGTTTCCGGAAACATTAAACTAATTCACGTGTTATGTGCAGTCCTTTATTTTTGTGAATGATCCATGCCTTCCTGAAAGCGTCTTCAGTTTGCACACTCCCTTCTGTTCATACTCCGCCTCTTAGTCGTTGTATACCACGAGAGCTGAACCCTATACGTGTGGTATTCCATTGCCATTAACTTGGACATGGGTCCTGAACACATGGACAAATCAGGTCTGTTGTTTTTCAGCAAGTGTATGTTTGTCAATCTCACCATACTGTTGGGTGAAACAGTATCTAAATGATCATGTATGCCATTGTTATAATAGCCTTAATTCTGACGCCACACGAGTGTTTTGGAACAGCTAAATGTAGAGCACACCCCTGGATAATTACTATTTAAGAATTTACACGTCAACAGATAACAGATCACGTTTCATATTTACATGTTGATTGTTGTAAATGGTTCCAGACTGTCGTATATAGGTTCTTCAATATGCCAGTCTGTCTCCAAAGACAAGCTCTTTAGAAAATTGTTCAAGGCTGCCTGCTGTCAACCTGTATCGAAATAAATTGTGTATGTCCAGATAGAATGTACTTTCTGTCACAGTTACGCTCAGCTTTTGTGGATAGCCAACATATTGATACTTTGGATGGACGGAGTCTTCGAATATACATTGGTGTATCCAACATACAGAGTAATAATTAAATTTTGTGCGCTCAAGTACCGATCATCCCTGTCTGGTCAACCCTCAGGACATCACAAGATCTGATCCCTATGACATTTAGAAATATATCAATTCGGGAGCCGTTATTCAGCACATGGGCTTATTCCAGAATCAAATAAGTCTAATAAAAGCAATGTCAATATTTAAGTCCAATATGAACCGATATGGATGTCGAGAAAATACACCAAAAAGATCATAATTATATCTGGTGTTGCAACGGTTATTCGTGCAAATAGATTCATATTGGACCTACATATCCACATTGGTTCATAATGGACTTATTTGATTCAGAAATAACTTCACAAGAGCTGAATCCTTAAGTTCGTGGTATATATACTATGGCTTTAGACAAAATTTAGATATTTTACACACTCATGAATAATCAGTTTCGGTACATGTGATGAGGGTGATTTTTCAACAGTCTTTCAAACTATATCAGAATTCACTACATTGAAAATAGAATTGCACATTCTGAGAAAATTGTACATACTACATCGTAAGTTTGCAAATTTTCTGCGGAGAAAACGTCTAAAAAGACAGGAACAAAAATAGTGAAAGCTAAATTTTAATCATGTTTCATCGTATATGTAGATACATTGCTATTTGATTCGACTCGTATGTATTCAAGTTTTGTAACTTGTCCCCAATCCCTTTTGTATTATTCGATATACAAATAAAATATGTTTAAAGTAAAGTATTCATTTATTCGTTTAAATATCCGAAATGCTAAAGTTAATATGATGCAATTTCGAGATGAGAGTTTTTGTCGGACGTCTCCAAGACAGCAACGTCGTGAGGTGAAAGGTCACGTTGCACATAGTCCTACCTTAACTATTGTTAGCACGCCCGCGTGTATACTGTTCGGCCAATATTAGAAAGATGTGGTCCGTTTGGGGTTTTATAAATAGAAAATAGTTTTTTTCCCGGTTTATTTAAAAGTCGAACTGCGCGACCAGGAGGCCGAGTCCAGTGACAGGTGTAGTTGGGAATTTCAATTTCGTTTATTGTCCTTTACATTATTATGTCAATAATGTTGATTTTTGGTTTGTGACAAGCTATGTCAAATACCAATACAAGAAATTTAAAAGGTAATTTGTAATTCTTATATTTAAACTTTTATAGATATTTTTCGTTCTTCAGCCCACTGATGGTTGTGGTCGGAGACGGCCGAGTCGGCCACCGGTTCGTTAATTAGGTGCTGGTTGTTATTGTTATTTTAACGGAATTCTGATTTGGTCATTCTCGAAACCAATATATTTTATATTCTATAATTAAAATCATGGGTATATAATATATGATCTTGTTTATGGATATTGTAGGAAGGCTAATCTGGCCGTGTCAAATTGAGCTATAGCGATGTGATTTCTCGCAGGACAACACATTTCGGGTTTTCGTGGGGTGTGTATCCTCTGGATGTCTTATAGTTGCAGTATGTAACCATTATGACCGCGTTAATTGCTTTCGATGTCTAGGTATGAACGTAGCTATTATAATTCAGTTGACGCTTCATTATCATTCAATGGAAGATAGAAGAAAACAGATTCGTACACTGATCGCGTTCGATAAAGGTCATTTTATTCCACAAAGGAGCCAATGGCAGCAACTGCTAATCGAGTTTGCACACAACGGCTTTGACAGACGACAAACGCAACGAGTTGTTAGCGTGACATATTTATGGAACAGCGGATTTGTGTAGTGCGATTCTCCTTCGTGTCATGCAATCCTCTTACAGTACAATAACTTGTTCGCGAAGGCCCCTTGAGTAAACCCATAGCTGCACAGCCTGCACTCGAATGGTGAATGATGTCTACAGCTCAGATTTGTACAAGTGTTTACTCTGACATCAATTATTAGAGAAATTCCACTTGTCGCGTTTCTACTGAGTATAGGGATTGTGGTTGTGTATCCTTGGTAACTGTGAAAAACTTAGATATTCTGGTGTGTCACGTGGATGACGGACGTCGATAAAGTTACTTATAAATTGTATTATGCATGTAGATACAATTGAATACATGTAGTTCAGTCGGCTCACAACACTGATTAACCATGTCGTGATTCCATGTTAATTCAAAAACATCCTCCTTCGATGTCAGATATCAAGTCGAACATCACAGAAAGATATTTTTCAAATGAAAGCGCATGGTGTTAGCAAATATAACGCTTTCATAAACTCGCACTGCCACATATACTTAACAGCTCAAGTTCGTGCATCACAGACATGTCTCGCCTCTATCAGGACATTGTCTAACTTCTGTAAAACGCATCTGGGCTCAAGAAATTCGTCAAACATGCCAAACTATTTTAGTGTTGTGAAGAACTGAGTCTCATTCCTACTCATTCGATGGTCTCAGGCTGATATGAGGTTACCTCGTACTGATATCGGTCTAATATCAAACCAACCAAGTGATATCCTCTAAATATAGGCATGTACGAATATGCACCAGAAGACGCACAACCTCGACAATGTAATTGAAATTACCGAACGTTTTGTCGAATGGATTTATCATTCCGTTGATAGTACCTAGTTTGTGATAAAGGAATCAGGGAGCTAAATGTGACCCAGAGTCGGAGAGCGAGTGCACCGTGGCATACTAACGGTGAAAGTAACTGGCCTTCACCTGAAACATGTGACACGTTATTAAAGGATGACATCGTGTTTATTTGATTTGTACATCATATCTAAATAATTTAAACTGGTGAATGGATTTTTGTGAGTGGGAAATTTATTTAACTGGCTGCTGTAGTTCTGGGTTTTTCCAGATCAAATTTGGCTGTGGGATAGCCCTATCGTACACTTGGGGATTTATTTTTAAATGTAAACACATGACCTATTATTTTTCTTGCATTTTCGTGATCAACTGGTGTCAATCTAGCTGGGTGAACATAACTAAAACGTTAACACTGTCGCCTATGGGAAACCATTTAGTTCAGTGATTCCTATAAGAAAAATTTGAATTTTACGAAATTTCACGTCTCGCCATGATAATTTGTTAATTTCATATTTTCTTGTTTTCAAATGATAATGGCGACATGTTGGACATATTTAAAGAAGAAACTCCTGGGTCCGTCTGTAGATAGTAAAGAAGGCGATCAATCTGGGAGTTATGCATGGGCAGTAGGTACCATGAGGGGGTCAGGGAGTATAAAGCCCCCCCTATTTCGAGATGTGTTAGCCCCCCCCCCCATGGGGGGGGGGGGGTGGCATTACCACTAGAGTTACTGCCGTGGAAAAGACTGTCATGTCAGATCTGTTAAATAGACAGTATGTCCTGCCATCTGGTAAAATGTCATGCCTGAGGCTTTTTCTGATGTTATGTCATTCTGTTTAGATATTTCAATTGACTTATGGTTGCTTCATATTGCTACTGAAGTATTTTTAATTTAAATTTGCTGTTAGTTTTGATAATTTTTTATTATAAATTGCCAAATTCTGCACGAAAAGGGTTAAAATTGGACAAGATATCCCTCTCAAAATGAAGATTAATATTTCCTCTTCAATTTAGTAATATTATGGTGTATAATGGAATATTTCAGTTTGTACGAGATACATCAGCTTGTAAAATTGAAAACAAATCTAAATTTTTTGGCTTTATTTTGACTATTGACACTAATTTTCAGGAGGCCTCATTTTGAAAAAATAAAATCAAAACTGCCCGATATAACCCATTTTTGGTTTCAGTAAGGTCTATATTTGGATAAAATACTATAAGAAACGCTCCATAGTACATATATACATATATATAGGAATCAGGGAGCTAAATGTGTTCCAGAGTCTGGGAGCGAGTGCACCGTGGAATGCTAAAGGTGAAGGTAACTGAATAATGACCGTCACCTGATACATGTGACACGTTATTAAAGGATGACATCGTGTTTATTTGATTTGTACATCATATCTAAATAATTTAAACTGGTGAATTAATGGGGGAATGGATTTTTGTGAGTGGTAAATTTATTTAACTGGCTGCTGTAGTTCTGGGTTTTTCCATATAAAATTTGGCTGTGGGATAGCCCTGTCGTACACTTGGGGATTTATTTTTAAAAGTAAACACATGACCTATGATTTTTCTTGCATTTTCGGGATCAACTGGTGTCAATCTAGCTGGGTAAACATCACTGGACTGGCATGTAGGCTTCAATTCAGTGAATTTGGCCGAAACGTTAACACTGTCGCCTATGGGAAACCATTTAGTTCAGTGATTCCTAAAGAAAACTACACTCAGTGCGTCATCGACACCTATCTGACATTCTAGAAATTTGTCGAAAGGACTCCCCTGTATCACACGGAGATAGAGGATTCCTCAATGAAATGCATCGCACTGAGTTTCCGGGGATGAGACAATAAATGTGCTTTTGCTTGATACCAACATTTTCATCGGCGTTATCAGAACGGATATTGGCACGAAGATTGGTGGAAAATTTTATAACGAACGGAAGATTGGAAACTTCGAAATATTCTACATGCATGATCTTGGTGCACGATTTGTCTGATGTGACCCGCCAATGTGTAAGTGCTGATTAATCTCAGGTGTTTTACACAAACGCTGACATTCTGCGTCAAAGCGTCTTTCTTCTTATATTGCCACATAATTGTGGAATCGTTCCGGTGTTTTCTTTGCACGTCATGTATTACTCTTACAAACATTGACAATAAATCACATGCAGTTGGTCTGCATATGCTTCATGATGCTGGCGATTGTATATAGATGCTAGTGACATATACACACGATGTGTATGTAGTCTGATCTAAAGTTGAATGTTTTACTGCTTATGTCACACGCATGTGGACCGTTTACTATTGGGTGTACTATTGTTATTTTCTAGACTGTGTGAATGATATTCAACTGTTTCCACATAATACGCACACGCTTGACTACCAAAACTAACATATCGGGGTCCACGATGAGATGGCTATTGGCATATAATCGCGACCACGAGAAGCACGCGTGGTTTCGATTGACTATAATATTTAATCTGAAGGGTAATAACTCTATAAAGAATGTACCTTTACGAAATAACGGCGATTTGTATGTGAAATTGTAACACCACAATAGATAAACTCTGGTGAAATATAAGTCAAATTCATCTAACGGGTGGGTGGGCTTGGGGGAGGTTTGGGTTACGCTCTTCTTGAAATATATCAGTTATTTAGTTAATAAACATAATTTCCTATTTCGCTGCATTGTTTATTCCGCTGTTTTTTTTCCTATTTCGCTTTTTCGTTGTATTTCATATTTCGATAATTCGCTATATTTGACATATTATGGGATATGGGATTATATGATACCCTATATTCTGATATTCAATCGAACATCACGTGCCACCCGTGCCCGCGATTAGATGCCACTAGCCATCCAATCGTGAACCCCGATTACATATTGTTTGCTAACAAATCCTTGGCGTATTGGCTGGTGTTTCTATGTATTTGTACTTCCATTACAACAGTTGTTCTTGTTTCTTTTCAGCTTGAAGCACTTTTAGTACACGCTCAATAATGTTGACACATCTGTCTCCTCTACACTCCCGAAACACCCCCCCCCCCCCTAATTGAGCAAACGACGGCTTCTTGATGTTTTCAAATTCAAATTAATATGTGTTTATTAAAATATATTGTGTCCATGCATGTAACAAAATAATGGAAATATATATTTTCAGTTCAGTTTAGTAAAACTAGTGTTTGAGTGTTTATTAAAGCTAGAATTTTGAGTATATTTTATCTAGCGAGCTTCATAATCAGTCATTATTTATTCAGACTAAACAGACTTGTCAAAATGGGTATTTTCCGTTCTTGGAGAGAAAATTAACTTTTTCACTAAATCTGGGTATGTAAGTTCTAGTTAGGATAGCATAGAACTTATGACAAATTTGAAAAGCTGGGTCAATTTTAGTAATTGAACAAATTGATTTAACATTTGTATCGCTTTATCTTATCGTGGTGATTCGTTGGGATCATTCGAATTGAAATTCAAGTTTGTTGTGGTCTCAAACTGCATCGCCCTGATAATGTAATTACAAACTGCATGTTTTAGCGAAATCAAATTTTACCGGGTTGAGAAAAAGATCAATGTGGCGATTTGATATCGTGAGTCAATATGGGCATTAAATAAATTTGGGAGGCCAAGGATTATTCCGATCAATTACCCGCGACATCATATCAAAACATCAGACCCAAGTCAACATGCATACCATGCATACGGACTTAAAACATCAGATTCTGATGTGGAGTGGCACGAGGCTAAATCTATGCAGACATGCGATATATATGTGATTCTTTTGGTTTGATTGGGGTTTATCGTTGTTTCAGCCACTAATCTATACCACTATAAGTTATTTTTATTTAGAAAACGAGCACACGGAGCGCCAGCAAACGAAATTTAAAATAGCCACCGATAACACAATCTATGAAATATTCAATCTTGGCCATGCTCAATCGAACATAGGACTCATGGACGTGGCTAGAGGGTCTACGTTTGGGGTGTAAACCTTGGGAAATTCCAACTGCACCCCCTTGAATCAGAATCAGACCAAACACAACCTTTGCATAATTCCATTTGCATCCCCATTACACCTCAGTGCTCTGGCCTAATATCCTATACACTAATAAACCATGGTTCTATATTCCCGGTATGAGAGCACTCAGATATTTTAACCTGAAAAATGGCATAAATCCTAATATCTACTGGTCTAACTCCAGACAAATGCACACGGCTAACAGACCAGGACACACCGGGTTGACCATGGTTATTCGGCCCGGTGTGAGAACATTTTGAAAACTATACAAGAAAATCGCAAATCCTAGCATCTAGACTGGCCTCAACTGAAGCTTTACCATAGTGTTGGAAATTTCAAACCTCATACTCCCTCTCAGGTTGGAAAATTCTCCAACTGATGACCATTTCAGTCCACAAGTTTGACCAAATGTAGCAAAATATTGTTTTGTTAAACTAATTAGCAGTTTTGTATTGGCCACGGGCGAGGGACAATGACACACCGGGCCGACCATTATCCGGCCCGGTGTGCGAAAATTTTGAAATCTGAACAAGAAAATCGCTAAATCCTGGCATTTAGACTAGCCTCAAGCCTTCCTAGAGTTGGACATTTCAAACCTGACACCTCCACTTAGATTGGAAAATTTCCAACTGATGACAATTTCAATGACAATGTTGATCAAATGTATGACAACAATGTTGATCAAATGTATGATAATATTTAAATTAACTAGCAGTTTTTGACTGGCCACGGGGAAGGGACCAGGACACAAGCTTTCCAAGTGTTGGAAATTTCCACCCTGTCACCCCCATAAATACTACAGAAGGATCAACACAACACCATAAAACAGTTTTCATACCGGGTTAACTTTAACACAGCTATAACCGTAAGTATATATTGTACAATACACATTTGCTGATCGCAAGCGGGCTCCATTTGAGTGAAGGACTCTTTTTTTTATAGATAAAAACGGCCTTTGATCACTTTAGAAAACAATCTTCTCTCAAAAATTCCCTCTTCAAATGTCATTTTAACACATATACAGCATATGTCGGAAATCCCACTATATTGCAACGGAAACGCCGTTATATGTGCAACATATATTGTAATTACCTTGGCTCGGGTGTATTTACAATATGAAATTAGAGACTATTTATTGGACACTCCACTCGCCAGTCTCTGCACGCCTATAGTTGTTTAAGTTGCTGATCACTAGTGGCCAAAATTATGTACGTCAAGTTGTGATGATAGGATTTGTGCCAAAACGAAACCAAGAATTAGTTTTCCATATTAGACATGTTCCGCCTCCCGATGGTCATTATTAACATTCAATCACACGACGAAGGCACTGTTCCGTTCCACATCCGTTTTCCAAATTTTTGTTATACTTCAAGCAATAAACGTAACTATGTTATCAATAGATACCGTGCTTAAATCTATAAGTATATTTGAGATCTATTTTAAAATGTATCATGACGTTACTATTGAGTTACATGATGTAGTTAATCGAAAAGCATGGTACGCAATTGAAGACTTCTGCTCTACATGTGTACAATATCATGCATATTACTTCTCCAGCTTTCCGGTGACTCAAGAGATGAAATTCTATCTTTTCAATATAAGTACCAAAAGCATTTCAAATAAATTTAAGTAAACATAATATAATAATGTAGAATTATACTTATTGAAAAACATAAAACCTCAATGCATGAATGTTCGTTATCACGACCCATTCGTCACATCACAGCAAATATAAGCCGACGGTGTACATACGACCTGTAGTTTTTGTTAGTAAATTCCCCACGTATAGATCATCATCATAATCATCATCATCAGCATCATCGTCATCGTCATCATTGCAAGCGTCATCGTCAAGCAAAACAAATGTATGATCTTTCGTTCAGGAAAAATATGTAATACTGACGATATATGCCAGTAGAGATAGTGGATGAATATAAATACTTAGGCTTCATTTTCACATCTGATGGAAACATGTAAAATGTACACGATAATCTGTCTGCAAAGGCATGAAAAGCCATGTTAATTTTAACAAATTTAACCAAAACACCGGTGTTTCCTATCGCTATTAAGTGCAAATTGTTTGAAATTACCTTAACGTCGTATCTATCTCTTCGGTGCTACAGTGACATCGCGTTTTGTTATTTCACTGATTGTTCCAATATTTCATGTAGCTCGCTGACTTGAAACTAAAAACTGACAGGAACACACGTGTTACCAAAGTGGATTGAGTGATCAGTGCGTGTACGCTGTCCACTAGCCAATCAAAGCCGACGAATTTATGACACCACTTGATCAACCAATAATTATACAACGTGTCAATTTCAACTTTAGGCCCAGGCTCTTTCCTGATTGTAAACACAGAGAAGCGCTCTTTAACAATGGACGCAAATTAGATACATTATATACATCGATGGTTTAAGTAGAGTTAATACTTTAATTAATTAAAAAATAATTTAGCATTTTTGAACATTGTTAAAGGGCAATTTCACTCGCGACTTGCAGCCTGTCGTGAAAATTCGATATGACTTTTCAGAAACTCATGAGATATTTCGGTACGTATTCTCTATTTACTTCTTAGTAAAATTATTCATGGGTGATTTGAAGCTGCATCTTTTTTGTTTGTTTTGTTTTGCCCAAATAGTACAGCGGCCAAACGCCAACAGTGGTCGGGTACCCCTACCCACGGTAGAACAAGTTAAAACCAACTTTTTTTGAAGGATAAATATATACTGTAGACGAAAATGATAGTGAAAAATAACTGAATTGGTGGTGGCTATTCTCAAATCGACGATGAACGATACCCACCAGTGACTTTTCCCAGAAATTAACGATTTTAGTAAAGTGAGCCCTGCGGCTATGTCCTAATTTTTTAGCCCACATTGTAGGCGTCAAAATGACTACAGCATACCATATATGTACCTGATATGCAAGAAGTGTTGGTTAATTTTGATTTTCGTGCCATTTGGAGCCGAAACATTTATTTTTTGTTGAAAAATCGCTCGTTTTCAAAAATTATATTTTTCGAACATTATCATTCAAGCGGATATTGCAATACTATTGAAATATTTAGTCCATAGGGTGTAGTAGTTATCTGTCAAGCATATGAAGAAAGAAGTCAAAAAAAATTTTGAACGGTTTGCGAGATATTGGATTTTAGCTACCCCTCCCCCATAACACATTTTTGGTCGAAAAAAATACATATTTTTGATAATGACATTACAAACATTTTCGAATTGATCTGAATGGGACCCAATATGAATATTGTACTGAAAGTGTTGTCCAGAGATTCCGTTTAATCGATTACAGATGTGTTCAGGCTTTCAGACCCCCAGTTACAACAACAACAATTATTTTATTGATAACAGTTAATTTTGCATGCACTGATTAACATCGATGTTTAGTACTAAAACCTTTGTTATAAACGATACGTGACCAACTATATAATTCATATGGCTCAGTAGTTATCTGGACATCACATGTAGAAAGAATTTGACAGAAATTGTAAACGGTTTTCAAGATATTGGAATTAGGTACCGCTCCCCGGGATGCGATTTGTTAGAAAAACTACATATTTATGATAACAAGACAGACCTTTCTAAATTATTCCAATGAGCGTCTAATCATTATTCGTGTGATGAAATCCTGATCCGTAGACACCGCGAGCCTGGTTTTAGATGACATCAGGTTTCCAATTAAACCCACAGTTACAACAACAACAACACAATATTTTATTTATGACATGTAATTTTATATTAACACATATCGACTTTGAGCAACTGAAGTATTTGTTCTAAACGACACATAATATAGACTAAGATAATCATACAGAACAAAATCATTGTTGCTCCCCGCCCTATTGGACGTCCTGAACACACCACGAACTGAACAAAATATGATCTCAGTATTAAGAATCATGTAATTATAAAGGACAATTACATAAGGAATAAAAGGTCAGCAGACCACAGTGTCCCCCGACAACATGGCAAGTCGATGCCGTTTTGTTAATTTGTTAAAGAAATTAAAAAAAAATGTTGAAATTTTCTAAGTCGAAAAGGGTTAATAACTCCATAAAAAAAATATTAGCTATATAGATGTTGCAAATCACCAACATGTTAGGAACAATATCCCAGAGTTTCAAATCTCTACATTTAAAACTGTAGGAGGAGTTGATTACACCATGAAGGTACCCAATCTCATCCAAAAGGCAAAAATGTTCCAAATTTTCTAAGTCGAAAAACCCCCCGAAAATATGGAAAAAATAATATTTTTATTAGCTATATAGATGTTGCAAATCACCAACATGTTAGGAACAATATCCCAGAGTTTCAAATCTCTACATTTAAAACTGTAGGAGGAGTTGATTACACCATGAAGGTACCCAATCTCATCCAAAAGGCTATATAGATGTTGCAAATCACCAACATGTTAGGAACAATATCCCAGAGTTTCAAATCTCTACGTTTAAAACTGTAGGAGGCGTTGATTACACCATGAAGGTACCCAATCTCGGACGCACGGACACACGGACGGACGGACGCACGGACGGACGGACGAGGGTCATTTATATAGTCCTCCGACGGAAACGTCGGGGGACAAATATACAATGTTTATGGATGGGTTTGTTCCCGAAACAGTGTGGCACTTTGCTTGACAAATATGAAGGGCGAATTTGCTATATTTTTCAAGAACACTCTACCCAATTTAAAGACTTCAACGCAATACGAAATTCAGCTATATGATCTCTAATCATCTATATTAACCGAGAGTGTGACAGGAATGTAGTTCTATCAGAGAATACATAATTTGTATGGATAGGTTGTGCATGTGTCGCTTTACACAAAGTGGCTGATAAATAAGAAAGACGAATTTGCTGTTTTAGCCCCCCCCCCTACACAATTGAAGTGTTAAAGTTGAACAACTCACGAACTGAAATGATTGCTGTAAATATTAACTGAGGATGTGGGCAAAAATAGTAATATCGGGGCGCATACATGGTGTTGATGGATGGGTTGGTTGGATCCCGAAAGCCTTTAGCACTTTACGAAAATCGGATGGCAAACTCCAAAGGCGAATATTTTTTGTATTGTGTGACCCCTTTATATGCCCATTTAAACTCTTGAACACACCATGCGCCGAATATTCATGCTTTTATTATTAAATCACAGTGTGAACGAAAGGTAGTGCTATCAGGGAATATACATGTTATATGGGTAGTTTGGTTCTCAATATCATAGGGTACTTTACAAAAGGCGGCTGGCAAAAACCAAAGCTGAATATTTTCTTTGAGCATCCTACCCCATTTAAAGTCTTAAGCACACTAATGGATGGATATGTTCTCAATATTAACTGGGGTGTGGACAAATGGTATGTAATTCAGGAAATATACCTCTCCATTGCACGATGGGTGGGTTGGCTGGCTTCCCAATGTCTGGGGCACTTTACAAAAAGTGGCTAGCAAAGAGAAGGCGAAATCTCACTGTTTTGGGTACCCATAACCCTTCTAAACTCTTTAGCACACACTCAACCGAAGCTATATGCTCTCATGTATTATTTACAATTTGTATGGGTGGTTTTGTTCTCGAAATCCTGGAACACTTTACAAAAGGCGGCTGGCAAATACGAAATGTAATGTGTTAGGCCACACTACCCCATTTGCAGTCTTGGGACACACAATAAACCGAAAGGATGTGCTCCCATTATTAACTGCGTGTGTAGAGAAATGGACGCTATATAAAGAGTATAGTATACCAGGGTCTTGAAAGTCTGGGTCACTTTACAAAAAGTTGTTGATGAAAGAGAAAGGCGAATACTCACTCTTGATCAGAGCATGAACTAAAGTTATATTCTCTCATACTTAGCTGAGTGTGTGATCGAAAGGTATTGCTGTCATGGAATTATTAATTGATATATGGGTGATTTGGTTCCCTCGAACACTTTACAAAAAGCGGCTGGCAAACAAGAAGGCGAATTTTCTATGTCTTGAGGACCCCACTATCCAACCTGAAGTCTTAACAAAATGACATGCTCTCAATGTTAACTGAAGTTGTGGACAAATGGGATTATTTTCTGGCAATACGAATCTGTTATGGATGAGATGGTTCCCGGTAGCCTATGGCACTTTACAACAAATGGTCAGCAAATGTAAGGGCTAAATTTTACTCTCAGGGGACTCCGATGTAGCATAGCTACATGGCACCTTCCGTTGTATTACTATATTAATTACAATGCATTCATTGTTATTTCGTCGATCGGTAACTTTTGATCACTTTCCTCACTTCAAATTGTACTTTATACATTCATATTATTAATATTACCTATATTTGTCAGATAACTAACCCTTAATTTGCAAATTCATCTAATTATTACCTAACTTTCTGTTCTAATTCGTATCTTATTCACACTCATTCACATCGTCGTTACATTGTATTTATATCATTCTGGGATTTTCCCACTCTTCGACGTGTCAAGCTATAAATAGCGTGACGTCATTGGTAACTTCCGCGTTTAGTGATTTCTGACGCTATTTTCGTAACGTCTTATTTCAAGGTACATGTAGCTACCTTACAAGGTAGCTGTGGGTATCATTTGTGGGTAGTTTGTAGGTAGTAATTACTACCCACTGTGGGTCGCGTCGTATAAAAGGGCCGACGCTACCTACAGTGGGTACACTTCAACGGATTACGTATTCGCGTAAACGGCTGTCAGTACTTAACTGACTTTCATTTAAAGACCCATTGGGCGTTTTAACCAAGACTTGGTACAGGGTTTTTCGGAGTGTCACCCTTGTCTTTGGATATTTCTTAGACATTTGGCGAATTGCCTAATTGTCATTTCTTCGTCATTTAACGACTTGGCCATACCTTGGCTCACACTGTAGCTGGTTTTATGCTAAGTTGGAAGTATATCAGGCCATATATATTCTGATAGTACTACCCACACAGACCTACAGTGGATTATCATCATTGAAATACTTGTATTCACATCTGAGAAGATACTTTTATGATTAAATCATACCGTTTTGTAACGGATTTGTCTGTTAACTTGGTACTCCACGGGCTTACTAGATACTTCCTTCCATAACGGATTATCATATAGCTGGGCCTTCGCAGTGAGCTCTAAGCCAAGAACACAGATTCCAAGAACTCCAGAATCACAGAATACAGTTCAAGATGTATACAGATCGCAAGATCTACAACAATATTTTATTTTTGTAACATCGAGTAGGGGGAAACAGTCCACACTACCACGACAGAACAACGATATAGTCAAGACCCCCACCACGTTACACCATCCCTATCTGAAGTCTTGAACACAACACTAGCTCAAGTCATAAGCTATCCATATTACCCGAGATTGTGGCCGAATGGCAATGGTCTCGCGAGCCCGCCGTTCGCGAGAACACCTTGGCACCTTACACAAAGCAGATGGCAAACGATGAATGTGAATTTAAAGGGACCCATACCCCATGTAAACCATTGAACCTACCACGAACTGAATGGATGTGCCCTCGTGGTCAAACGACGATATGGACAAATGGCTATTCTATAAAGAAATACACAATTGTTATAGATGGGTTAATACCCGACAGTCAGGGACACTTTACAAAAAGCGACTGAAAAATAAATAATGCGATTTTCAATGTTTGTATTACCCCCTTCCCAATTTGAAGACTAGAACACACCACGGATTGGAACGATATCATCATTGACTGCGTGTATGGACAATGGCGAGTTAATTGTACAAGGACGTAAACAATGCAAATACATGGATTTGGGTTCTGAAAGAATGAGCACTTAACGAAAAGTGACTGGAAAATAAGAAAGGCAATTTTTTAGGACCCCTACTTTATTTGAAGTCTTGGAAGACACCACATGGTGAAATGATATGACCCCAATATTAATTGAGGGCTTGACCAAAGGTTAGTTTTATCAGAATATACATATGTGTTGGTTCCCGAAAGTCTGCATCATGTGGCACTCCACAACAAGCGGCTGGCAAATGTTCACTGTTGTATATACCCAAACCCTATTTGAGGTCTTGAACACACCATGTACTGAAAGGATTATGAATTCAATATCAACATATATTGTGGCCAAAACTATGCGATATATAAATATGTGGGAGTTCTATCCGGAGGTAAACAATTTATATGGGAGGGAGATTGTATGGGGAAAATTAGGATGTAATCCAGTTCGAACTGCTTTGATACAATGATATACACATAGTTTCGTTGGAGCTGATTGGACGCAATGCTACACAGATAATGTTGTTTTCGTCATTGATACGCCCGTCGCCGTGAGATTGCAGACGATCTGGAGGTGGTAAATTTCGCGCTCAGCAGGGTTTCAATGCTTTTCACGAAGTTTTAACAAATGGCAGCATTATGAAAATCGCTTTGTTTTCGAGATAAATGTCTGAACCCCGTCAACTATTTTAAGATTTTCGCGCTGACTCAGTTGCTGTACATAAAAAGAGTATTTCTGATAAAATTACATTCAGTATGGCGCATAGAAGTTCAGTCTTAGGACCACTGTATTCCAAAAAGTAATGATACGCTTTTTCTATTTGCCACAATGACAGAGAGGGGACGTTTTAATGTGATTACTCAATTGGCCATAGTTCAAAGTACTGCATTTCAATCTTAAACGCGAATGGAGTACTTGTGCATCTATACGTCGGACATGCTGGGTTCTCCAGCTGTCCAATTATTGTAATCTCTGTATACCATTATTGGTTTTTTGAGAATAAACTATTGATTGGTTGATTGATATGCGACACTTATTGTATCTAATAGCAAATAAAATGCGTTGTTGTTGTAATTTGGGGTCTGGAAGCCTGAACACGTCTTTAATCACTTAAGCAATGTCCCCGGGCTCAATTTTCCGCAAAAGAATTATGTTGGGTCTCAATATGATCAATTGGGAAGTTTGGTAAAGTTCTGAACAAAAATATGTAATATTTCGACCAAAAACATGTTTGGGGGAGGTGTAGCTAAAATCCATTATTTCGCAAATTGTTCTAAATTTCTGTTAACTTCTTTCTGCATATACTTGGCAAATAACTGCATAACCATAAGAATTAAATATTTGGGCATTATAACAATATCCATTTGAATGATAATGTTCGAATAAAAATATTTTTGTGAAAAAGTGCGATTTTTCAGCAAAAAACTTATATTTTGGCTCCAAATGGCAGGAAAATCTGAATTAACCAACACTTTTTTTCATATCAGGTAGAAGTATGGTATGATGTAGTAATTTTAACCCCAACTATATGGGCAAATAGTCTAGGACATATCCACAGGGCTCGCTTTACCAAAATCGTTAATTTCTGGAAAAAGTCACTGGAGGGTATTGCTCATCGTCGATTTGACAATTATAGCCACCACCTATTCCGTTATTTTTCAATTTCTGTCAAATTCTTTCTACTTGTGTTGTCCAGATAACTACTGAGCCATATGTTATGTTAATGACATTATCAAAAATATGTATTTTTTTCGACCAAAAACGTGTTTGGGGGAGGGGTAGCTAAAATCCAATATCTCGCAAACCGTTCAAAATTTTTGTTAACTTTTCTCTTCTTATGCTTGTTAGATAACTACTACACCATATGACCTAAATATTTCAATATTATTGCAATATATACGTTTGAATGATAATGTTCGAAATATATAATATTTTTGAAAAAGAGTGATTTTTCAACAAAAAATAAATGTTTCGGCTCCAAATGGCACGAAAATCCAAATTAACCAACACTTCTTGCATATCAGGTACAAATATGGTATGCTGTAGTCATTTTAACACCAACAATTTGGGCAAATAACTTAGGACATAGCCGCAGGGCTCACTTTACCAAAATCGTTAATTTCTGAGAAAAGTCACTGGTGGGTATCGTTCATCGTCAATTTGAGAATAGCCACCACCAATTCCGTTATTTTTCACTATCATTTTCGCAAAGAGTATATATTTCTCCTTTAAAATATGAGTAAATGTTAGCCCGAAATTACCATTGCTTTTCTTTGTTATCGTTTGGAATTGTATTAAACCAGCACCGAATCTGTTCAAACCAGCCCAATATATATTGGTATGTGTCAATGGTACAACTGCATACCGAGAACAATCAGCAACAAGAAATACAGATGCGTGCATCAGATCGCCCATGAATTATTTTACGATGAATTACTTTTAGAATCTGATACAATGACTCATGTATTAAATAACGTGTTCTATTAAAGTACACGGTATATACTATACATGTTAACTATATATATATCTCTCTTTTAAAATGGGTAATGTGCAATTATTAATTTTATACATGTTCTTGGTAACCACTTAATGAGTATTTTAAATGAAGTTTCTGACGTGAGATGAAGTAAACATTGATAAGATATTTTGTACATGGGTGAAAACCTCGTAGTGGCATAATTACGATGAGAAGAAGCAAACAGTTAATTACAAGTAGAATAGTTAATATTATTACTGACCTTCAGTAAAGTAAATAGGTTTATAGAAATGTGAATTAAAACATTAAACTCAATACCATGTGCGTATGTTCGCGGTGGGTTACAAGGAGGGACGCGGCGACAGGCGTATGTACTTTTTTCTAATATTGATTGTGACACTGCGGGTCTGTTTGACAATTATTTCATGTGCATGTTCTCACGACTGGTTACATGTAGGGACGCGGCGACATGGGACTGGCGTGTACGCACTTATATTGCATGGGACCATGTCTGTTTGGACATTTCATGTGCATGGTTTCGCATGTCACAATATGTCCCGTGTAGAAACGTGGCGACATGGGGTTAGGGTGTGTGTACTTATATTGTTATTGATTGATGTGGTCATGTTATATGCAGAGACATAGCGGCGTAGTGTATAACCTATCAGCTAGGGACTTGTTAAATTAGTTGGCGAAATATAAGTGGGGGATTTCTGGTGGCGCTATATTTATCACCGACCAAACCCCCCGAAAATGTATGCTGTATGGTACTTACAATAGTCGATACTTGCCGGAGCGTTTTGCATTAGCGCAGAGAAGTCCTGGGAGAAAGTACATATAGTCGAGTCGCTTAGTGCACAAAAACAAAAGAATCGTTCACTTCCGGATTAAAGCACCACACTATTCCTGATAATAATCCAGCTGGTTCCAGCTCTGGGTTAAGTGGAACCCGTTTAATTCCAGATGGCGCCCAACATGGGCGCCGTTTTTTCAGACGGGTGAATTATAATTTGACAATCTTGTCATATGTATACAAATGTATACAATTTTGTGAAGATAAATTCCACTAGTATAAGGTAAAATTGGAACTCACAGTCCAAGATGGCCTCCAAATTTTTTCACTAATATCTTTAAGATCAGATTCTACTGTTTGAAAATTGTGACTTTATGTTGTATTGTTCATATTAATTGACCATTGGAGCAATGCTATATGCCATTCGTGGAGTAAGAAACCCTTCTGATCCCTCAAAATTCGATTTTACAAAAAGCGGTATAAAATTTTACTAAAAATCACCATTGGGATTTCTAGTCACATTTCATCAAGAAATGGGCAGAACTGTGCATTGTAAGTGAAATATTCCATTTCTTATGCATATTCCAACTCAGTAGTACCGAAATTGTCACTTTGGCACAAAATGGCTGCAAAAATAGCGGCCAATTACTGTGGAAAATGGTAAATATTGCCCCATGCAGCATACCATGCAACCACATACAAGTTGTGGTTGGTGACCAACATTGACCATTCTGTCTTATATACATTGAATACTAACATTTCTGATGCACTTAACAAATTGATCTTTCACATATATCCCAAACATTATTCTCTGCTGTTCCGAAAAGGTAGTAAATTGTTACTCACTTAGAAATGTTACTTAATCAAGTGAAAACTATATGTTCTATTCTGGTTTCCCAGTACCTTATGAGGCATGACAAATTCATTTTAAAGGATGCAGTATGGAATTTTGCCACAAAACTTATTTTGAGATTCTGGCCATGTTTCTGAACAGAAATGAGCATGCAGAACTTAGAAACGGAGCCGAGCGTGAGCAATTTATGTGGCTACTCTCACAAATTAGCGTTAAAATTGATCAACATTGATCAACCTAATACATGGTGTTTGTAAAAATGGTTGTCAGGGAGTGACTTTGTGGTCACAGGTATTGTGAATAGGTATACATGAAGTATAATCACGAATGGTGTGAATAGTTATACAAGAAGTATCTATATGGTCATGGGTGTGGTATTCATGATGAGATGCAAGTATACAAGGAGTGCTAATACGTGAGGTATACATGGAGTGGCTGTATAGTCATTGATGTGGTGTATGGGTATAACAAGAGTAGCTACTTGGTCATCTGTGTGTTGTTTATGTATATATGGAGTGACTTTATGGTCATGTGTGGAATGTGCAGGTATACATTGTGTGTGGCTTTATTGTCATGGATGAGTGCATATGTATACATGTGTTGGCTGTATGGATAAATAATGAGCGGTTGTATGCTTATGTGTATAATAATTACAGGTGAACATGGAACGGTTGTATGGTCATGATTGTTGAAGTGTATATGCATACCTGTGTAGATGGATGGTCATTGGCGAGCGTGTTGGTATGTATGAAGTGCCATTGTGATCATAGGTGTATATTATGGTATGTATGTGCATCTTTGCTGTTGTGTATTGTCATTAGGGGTATATATGTATACAGGGAGTAGCTGTATGATCATGGACAGGATGTATGAGTATACAGCGAATGACTGAATTGTCATGGGTGATGAGTATATGCAAGTCTGGAGTATACAAATATCCGTGTGTGCGGGGTATAGGCATATCCATTCAATGCTGAGGTGTATATGTATACTTGTAATGACTCTGTGAGCATGTGCGGGATGTATATGTATATGTTGAGTGGCTATGTGCCATGTATGTGGCAAATTGTTATGGGGAGAGACTATAAGGCCAATAGTGAGGTTGTGTACATGGTACTGGCATATCTTGAAGGGTTGTATGGCAATTGGTGAGGTATATACGTACACCTGGAGTGATTCTATGGTCATGCGTGGGGTGTATATGTATATCTTGACTGGCTATATGGTCATGGGTGTGGTCAATAGGTATATAGGGAGTGGCCGTATGGGCAATTGTGAGGTGCAGGGTATTTGCATGCCTTGTTGGCTGCATGGCCATTGGTGAGGTGTATATGTATACCTGGAGTTACTCTATGGCCATGGGTGTGACCTATATGTGTATATGAAGTGACCATATGGCCAATGGTGATGTGAATTGGTGAACTAGGATTGACTATATGACCACGATTGTGGTTATGAGTATACAGCGAGTGGCTGAATTGTCAGGAGTGATGTGTATACGCAAGCATGGGGTGTATAAAATGAATTTGTCATGCCTCGTAGGGTTCTGGGAAAACCAGAATAGAACATTTAGTAGTCAATGGATTAAGTAACAAGGTTAATACAAAGTGAGTCAGATTTCTACCTTTTAGGAACATCAGAGAATAATGTTCGGGATATATGTGAAAAATTAACTCTTTTTTTACCAAATTTGGTTGCCATTTTGTAAACCATCTGGATAAAATTTTGTCCAAAACACATCAGTGTGAAACATTTAAGACAGATCAAAACAATAAACACCTTCGATACCAAAGATAGTTCCATTTTACTTGAAAAAATGGTCTTAACCTGAAAAGTTAATTTTTGCCGATTTTTATATAAAGTTTGTGATAGAAAATGCAATAATTCTGGTAATGTCAGTGTTTAAAATAGTAACAATTAACAAAGCTGCATCAGAAATGATACTATGCAATATCTATCAGACACAACTTATATGTGGTTGCATGACGCACTGGGGCAATATTTACAATTTTCCATATTTTGGCCGCCATTTTGAGCCAAAGTGACAATTTGGGTACCATTGAGTTGGAATATTCATAAGAAATGGAATTTGTCACTTAGATTGCACAGTTCTTCCCATTCCTTGACGAAATATGACTAGAATCCACTAGAAAGGTGATTTTTGGTGAATGTTTATTCCGTGTTCTGAAAATCGAACTTTTAAGGGATCAGATGGGATAGTTCATTCTCCAATGGTCAGGTAACATGACCAATACAAAATAAAGTCACAATTCTCAACCAGTTCCAAAAGGCAAAAACTGATCTAAAAATCATAGTGAAAAAACGTCAAATTATGTACTTTTGGCGTCCATTATGGCGTTCATTTTGGATTATTGTAGACATAGTGAATGTGGATACAAAGGCGGACATCCGTGGTATCGCTTCGGCATTCTACATTGTCTATATATCCTTTAATGTAGCCATTATATTTAATACAAAATAGATACCCATAATCTCTAATTTTCGAAATGTCAAGGTTAATTTGAAGGTCAAGGGGTCACCAAAATCCTGGAACCAACTAACTGGTCGATTTGGACCACATACCCAACCAACCCTGAAAGTTTCATGCTTTAATTCAAAAGTGGACGATTTTGCGTTAAGCTAATATGGATTTGTAATTCACGAAATGGGAGGGCATGCAACCAACTTCGTGTGTCTGCATGGGACGTTGCCACGCAGTTGCTTGCCGATGGGCAAAAGTGATGCAACTTGTAAGATGGGCACATAGCAATTATCCGGAAAAAAGGAAATACTCGAGTATAGCTAGACTACATACTGTGATCTACGTACAGTGGAGTGATTTCACGTTGGAATTAAATCAAACTGGAAAAGTCGCAATATGACACCCCCATTGAAACTAAGGTCAACCGTAATAAACAATACTGGATTCATTATGATCTGGCCGATAAGGTTCGGGGTGATTTATGTGATTTTCCGATCTATTTCGTCCGGCAGACATTCCGGGTTTCGGTATGATCCGTTCCATATCAGCAGAACTTAAAATCCGCATTTTACATTCGCCCGGAATGCTGCTTCCTTCCGTCGACATGCATTGTAAGTCAGTCTTAAATTCTACGTGTCGCGACCGGTTGTGTCTTCATATGTTATCTGTTCCAATCCGTCACCGTGTTTCATCATCAGCCTTCCATTAGTTGTTTATTCTCTTGTTCATTGTGCCTTCTGTTTGCGTCTTGTTCCGTCGGCGTTCCCTAATTTCGTGGGTCGCGCACGTGTTTGTCGTTCGGTGGCAACAATCAATTCATGGTTCGTACGGGGTCTCGCGGTCGGTCCCGCGCCCGTTCGTCTGGCAGCTGTCGGCGGGCTGGCTCTACCAGCTCTTCTCGTGTCGGGTCTGCCTCCAGTGGCCGTGATAGGCCGCCTTCGCGTATTTCCCGCAGTATGCAGTATGTGGCTGATTCACTGGTGCGTGGCCGTGGGCAATTCTGGACACGAACGTCGTATCTACCGTGGCCGGGTTCCACAGTCCCGTCGTCGCGCTCCAAATCGGTGTCGGCCTCGTCGTCAGGCTCGTCGCCAAGCTAGTCGCAAGCAGGGCGGATCTCCTCGGCACAAGTTTCCACAATACGACTCGAGGTCTCAGTCAGCTTCTCCACTGTATATTCGTCGACGCAGCAGTTCAGCTGGCAGCTCCACATCTTCACTCAGCCGCCGCGAGGCTTCCCGGGTGGCCTCCGCGATACGCCGACCGGTCGCTCCATCCAGAGACAGAACTGCTCCGGGTAATGACTTATTTAGTTACCCTGCCTCGCTAGTCTCCCCTTAGGACGCCCCCTTGCTCATTCCTACGGCGGCCGACGGTTTTGGCACCCACGTTTCCCGCTCAATTCGCGATAAAATTTCCGGGGCGATTTTATCAATTTGGATCAGCTGCAGGAACCCGCCAGCTCCATTCATACCTCTGATCCCCATCAGTTGGTAGTTTCTGCTTCCGGGCGACTCTGTATTGCGCCAAGCGGGCATGCTGCTCAAATCAAGTCTGTTGACTCGTGGACCGATGCTTTTCTCACTTTCATATCGGTGTACACCGAAGTTCACCCTGAATCGTCGGCTCAGCCACTATTGCGTTACATGCGCACAATTCGTTGGGCGCCTGCAAAATGTGGGGGTTCTGCTTGGCGTGTGTACGATAACCAATTTCGTATGAAGTGGGATGGCAACACAGCTACTCCTTGGGAGACCCCAACATATTGCTGCTGTTCATGACACCCCAGGTTCGGCAACCTCAGCAGCCGACACCGCCAAGTGCTTATACGACCGGGCATGCGGACACTTTGCCCACCCGACCGTCCCATCCCAGTTCCGTCTGTTTTGACTTCAACGCCGGCCGTTGCTCCTGGCCAAACTGCCGTTTTCAACATATCTGCAACATATGCTCCGAGCCTCATGCCGCAACCTCTGCCCATGGACATGACTTTTGTCGCTCAGCCCGCGGCGGTAGGCAGTAGCGTCTACCAGCTCGCCCCTTCCGCAGTTAATCTTGACAGTTTGTGTGGGTGGCTTGGGAAGTACCCTCGCCACTAAGTCGCGCAGGATCTCCGGATCGGTTACTCATGGTTTTCCACTCCATTATACTGGCTCGCGAATGCCAACTGACGCTCCGAACCGCAAGTCTGCTCGTGACCGCCCCAAATATAATTCTTAAGGAAGTTCGCCTTGTCGCATTGCTGGCCCTTTCTGCGCACGTCCAATTCCAACATTCCGTGTGTCACCACTTGGTCTGGTGCCTAAACATGACCCAGGCTCGTTCCACCTCATGCGCCAACTGATCCTACATCACCTCTCCTATCCAGCCGGCCAGTCGCTCAATGACCATATTCCACGCGAGTTCACTACTGTCACATATACCATTTTTGCCGCTACGGTTGACACCATCCAGTCCCTTGGGGCTGGGACTTTGCTCGCTCGTGGGGATTTAAGCTGGAGGACTTGTATTATTTCGACAAATGCTTCCTTTCAGCTGCGGCATGTCATGTGCAACATTTGAAACAATTTCCACATTTTTGGAATGGGTTGTTCAACAGCGGTCCGGCAACCCACACATCTTGCACTACTGCGATGACTTCCTGTTCTGTGGTACGCCAGCCACGTCCCAGGTCTCCGACAGTCTTGCCATGTTTTATCGTGTATGCGCTGATATCGGCGTACCTATTGGTCATGAACAAACGGTCTCACCCACCACGAAGCTCTGCTACCTTGGTCTCGAACTCGTTACATTGGCTCACCGCCATTCAGTCCTAAATCTCTATGGCTTTCGCCGCCGTACAATCTCGGTCCGCGAACTGCAGTTGCTCGTCGGTTCTTTACAATTTGCGTGCAAGGCGGTTCGTCCAGTCCGCCCCCTTTTGTCGTCGCCTGCTTGATGCCCTGCAGGGATTTTCCAAACCGCATCACAAAATCAGGATTAATTCTGGCATGCGTGCCGATCTGGCCAGTTGGTTACAGTTTTTCACGTCTGTTATGGGCTTTTGGCAAATGGCCCCCTACTTGGCATGCTATGAGCCTGACCCGCAATATGGGTGTACTCGAGATGTTCCCAGTCTTCGTGTCCATCAGCATCTGGGGGCAACGCCTTCAGAATCATCGCCTCCATTTACACTGCGCTAACAATATCGTGGTCCGAGCCATCAGCAACCAAACTTCCAAATGCAAGCCGCTCATGGCTATGTTGCGCCAACTGATCCTGCTGCTGCTAACTCACATCTCCTGGATCGCGTCTCGTGATAATGCTGTCGCTGACGGCCTCTCTGGTTTCCAGATGAAACGTTTCCGTCGACTGGCGCCGTCCGCCGCCTGAACGCCAACACCATTTCCCAGGTATTTTTGGACCTGCGTCGGCACGTCACGCTACACTTGCCTTCCTACCGGGCGCCAAAAACACCCCGCACGTATCGCACCGCCATACGGGCTTATCTCCGTTTCGCAAAAACAGCGTCGCTTGGCCATTTCCTGGCCGCTTCAAGAACACGAAAATACAGCAGCAGGAAACGGTGGATTAAATGTATTATTGATGTCTTTTGTGCATGGGGCTTCTGGTTTGGGGGAGTGCGTGCACACTCTATGGCGGTCCTGCAGATAGTTGTAGTTTCCGTGTCGCCATAGCGTTGTAATGTATAACCTGTCCGGTAACTTGGATGGGTGGATTAGCGGGGATAGTAACCGTGTGTCTGTGACTGCGCATTCATCTTATGCTTATTCAGAAAGTGCTCTCTGTAGTGCCTCAGTGATCTCATCAGGCCGGTGCTTAGCAATAGGGAGTTGGACAGTCCATTGCTCTCTCCTGCCTTACCCGCATCGCGCTCGTTGTGTCTCTCCTTGTTGGCCGTGTGTGCTTAATGCTAAGTGGCGCCTCACAGCACTTCTTAGACGTCTGCTCCAAATCGTACCGTGGCTCGTCGGGCCATGCTCATAATGCCCTCGCTGTACAGCAGTATTTCTTCAGCGTTTCTCTGCGTCGGTTTCTCGTCAGAACGGGGGCTCTGCTATAAATTGGTTAAGTGCGATTGGGCTATCTACAGGACAAGCTTGAAAATAATGTCGCGTTAAAGCTGTGATCATACCCCACTCATGTGTTGTCGCTTAAATATCCCATGCTGTAAGAGAGTGCTCTCCGTAGTGCATACAATTGATACAGTAGTGGCAGGGCTGTCACTGGTGGGGTGGTCTGTCTTGGATCTGAGTAATCACATAATGCACCCAGGGCCGATAAGGTTCGGGGTGATTTATGTGGTTTTCCGATCTATTTCGTCCGGCAGACATTCCTGGTTTCGGTATGATCCGTTCCATTCAGCAGAACTTAAAATCCGCATTTTACATTCGCCCGTCCTTCCGTCGACATGGATTGTAAGTCAGTCTTAAATTCTATGTGTCGCGATCCCTCCGTCCCGCCTTGGAGCTCCATGCCCCGCATTGTTAGGCGTCGCGGAGTGGCACGCCATCTTCAATGTTGTGTGATGCCATGTTTTGTACCTATGGCCTTGCCTGTTTGCCTCTCGTTGCTGCTTTATATTTCGGGTACTGCATCATCAGTGCCATTGGTCCAGCTTTGGTGCGTCCTGCAGTGGTAACGGTTGTGTTACTCGCCCGTCGGTCACTTGTCGGCTTATTCCATCATGCTCTTTGCCAGAGTGTAATCTCACCAGGCCGGTGCTTAGCCACAGGGAGTTGGGCTGTCCAGTGGTCTCTCATGCCTTACATGCATCGCGCTCGTTGTGTCTCTCCGTGTTGGCGTGTGCTTAATGCTTTGTGGCGCCTCACAGCACTTCTTAGGAGTCTGCTCCGAATCGTACCGTCGGGCCATGCTCATAATGCCCTGCGCTGTACAGCAGTATTTCTCTGTTTCTCTGCGTCCGCTTCTCGACAGAGCTGAGGCTCTGTTATAAATTGGTTAAGTGCGATTGGGCTATTTACAGGACAAGCTTGTAAATAATGTTGCATTAAAGCTGAGATCATACCGCTCTCCGCAGTGCATACACAATTAATGCAGTATTGGCAGGGCTGTCACTGGTGGGAGTGGTGTGTCTTGGATCTGAGTAATCACACAATATCAAGCAGCGTTAATACTGTCACCGCTGTCTCATAGTAACATTGAAACCTTTCACCTCCAGACTTGATGCATACATGCTATTTGTGAGACACATTGTGACTCTTTACAGCGCAGAGACCATTAGGATTGTTCATCCCCATTAGAGATCGATTATCTAACAATGTGCGTGCGGCCAAATTTCATCTCAGTCCGTTAGCAGATACCTATAACCGCCAGCAGATGTCGCTTTGTTATGGTGATCGATTAGCTTTTCTAACATAAATCACGGTTCTCAATGGCATTTATGACAAGAATCCGATTGATCATTTACCGCGTGTTGTCCCGTAGGCTATGTGATTCGATGACATATGCCATGAATATAATGGACACGTTACTGAACATTCCGAGGTAGAAAACGTCAGTTCCGAATTTCTCGGCACGATGCCATATAATAAAACAAAGCGACTATCGGTCCACCCGAAAATTGAGACGAAATTTGTGAAAGTACTATATAATCATTTGAGCTATGTTATCTATTATATCTGCATCGTATAGATAGCAATCTGTAAAAAAAAAAAAAAAAAAAAAAAAAAAATTAAAAATAAATACAAATAAAATAAAAGGTCGCAGACCACATGTCCCCCGACTCGAGTGGTAAACTTCATGATTGGATTTGTTTGTAGGATACTATTTGCAACAATGTTATACAGTATATAGATGTTGCAAACCACCGCAAAATTTCTTGGACAAAACAACCCGATGAACAAATGCATGCAAACACGAAAAAAATGATATTTTTGTATTAGCTATATAGATGTTGCAAATCACCAACATGTTAGGAACAATATCCCAGAGTTTCAAATCTCTACATTTAAAACTGTAGGAGGAGTTGATTACACCATGAAGGTACCCAATCTCATCCAAAAGGCAAAAATGTTCCAAATTTTCTAAGTCGAAAACCCCCCCAAAAATATGGAAAAGATTATATTTTTGATTAGCTTTATAGATGTTGCAAATCACCAACATGTTAGGAACAATATCCCAGAGTTTCAAATCTCTACGTTTAAAACTGTAGGAGGAGTTGATTACACCATGAAGGTACCCAATCTCGGACGCACGGACGCACGGACGGACGGACGCACGGACGGACGGACGAGGGTCATTTCTATAGTCCTCCGACGGAAACGTCGGGGGACAAAAAACTACATGTCTTTAAAAATATTAGTAGCCAGTTTAGAATAAACTAGAGGTGTGACTGTCCCAATGGGACTACGGATACCCCCCTGTTTTTAAAATACTAAGATGTTTCACATGTCAGTAAACATTTAGTTAAAATAATAAAATCAGTTCCCATTGCAGGTGTACAACCATAACCCTAATCTTAAACCTATTGACCGAAAAATGTAGGAATAAAAGCTTGGACAAAATTATGTATGTTGCGAAAAAAATTCTAAGTTGTAAAAGGGGAATAACTCCACCAAAAAATGTCGGACAGACGTCATAATCGCAGGTGCACAGGTTCCCATGGTACTAAATATCAGTGCCAAGATTAAAAAAGATTGACCGAAAAATGTAGGAATAAAAGCTCGGACAAAATTATGAATGTTGCAAAAAAAGTTTCTAAATAAAAAAAAGGGGGATAACTCCACCAAAAAATGTAGGACAGACGTCATAATCGCAAGTGCACAAGTTCCCATGGTACTAAATATCTGTGCCACGTTTTAAAAAAAATTGACTGAAAAATGTAGGAATAAAAGCTCGGACAAAAGTATACATGTTGTGAAAATTTTCTAAGTCGAAAAAGGGGGGATAACTCCACTAAAAAAAGTCAAACAGACGTCATAATCGCAGGTGCACAGGTTCCCATGGTGTTTGATGTCTGTGCCAAGTTTCACGGAAATTGATAAAAAAAACGACTGAGAAAAACTCCGGACAAATTTGTGTCCACGGACGGACGACGCCGGACGGACGGACGGACGGACGGACAAGCTGACTCCAGTATACCCCCCCCCCTAACTTCGTTGCGGGGGGTATAACAACCATAGTCGATATTGCAACACTCTTAGTGCGAAAGCGTCGCGTGATATTTCCGGAATATTTCGCATGGCATGGTGAAGTTAGTCGCACCCACTAGCTGCTGCCTTGTCGCACGATGTACAACGATTCTAGGGTAAAGGAGAACCCAGAGTGTTTTTGATTTATTGACCGGCTCGCCTGGAAACATTATAAATACAAGAAAACAGTCAGAAATGATAGCGCCCTCAAGATCATATTATTAGGCATATATTTATATATATATATATATATATATATAATATATATATATATATATATATATATAAAATATATTGGTTTCATGAATGCACCACCTCAGAATTCCGTTAAAACAACTAATCCTTCAAATTATTACAAAAACTATACTGCAGGTTTCTCATTCACCACATCAGAAAGCCTCTAAATGAGGACTAAAAATCTACTAATCGGATTAAATACACGCCCAATACTCAATAACATGACCTTCATTATGCATTCCAATTGAGACATACGTCATCAGCAAAGTTAGCTGTTACATTATGAACTGTGTTCCCGCAATAAAATCGTCCAGAGTGCATGGCCCAGCCATTGTTCACACCTAAACATCGAAAGTAATTAACGTCATAAAAGTTACATACTGCAACAATGAGACATCCGCGAAGATACATCCGCGAAAACCCGTAATGTGTTGTCCTATAGCTTCTTTGACACGGCCAGATAAACCTTACTACAAGTTCCTAAAATAACTCAAATCACATGAAACCCGAAATGTGCATATCTGCGAGATATTCCCATCGCCCCGTTGGCACGGCCAGATTAGAGTAGCAGTAAACACCCATAGTATATATAGGGCGTAATAAACTAGCGGATTTTCGAATTCCCGGTGGGAAATTAGTATACTTCCATATATATATTAAACGTTTTTAAGGATTCTCGTTTTACAGGTATTGCGCTTCACTACTCCCTAATCATTCTTCCTATCTCTTGCGTTGAAGCTTACTTTTATATGTTTTGATTTTCGTGATGTACACCACTGCCAAATTATAGACATTGTATTTCAATGTATTAGAATGCAGAAAAACAGTTGAGTGCACAAATAGTCACACTATTTATCTTGATAAAAAAGGTAAAGATTGTTTCATTTCCACATACAAGATACAATTTACAGGTACGTGTGACTGAACGTGACTATATGATGACCTTGTAGTTCGCATATAGTGTTAACTCATTGAGTTGCCTTATCGTGTACTAGCTGGGGTACCCGGCGCTGCTCGTATAAAGAAGTCTATAGAAACAACTTGAAGTGTTCTAACATCTGTTTAGTTAAGATTGCCTATCGACTCGCCTATAATAGGCTGTGTTCCTGGTATGATCGACTCGTCTATGGTAGGCTGTATTCATTGTCTGGTACGCTGTATTCATTGAATGGTACGCTGTATTAAGTGTATGGTAGTCTGTATTCAGTGTATGGTAGGCTGTGTTCCTCTATATATTACGTACATTGTATTACGCTATATAACGTAAAACGCTATATAGAGTAAACTGTTCGATCTAAAACTTAGGAAATCGCACTAAAGTTGCGCGTCAATACCCCCTATCACATCCACTCGTCAAATAAATTACATCTCCAATCAATTCAATTTATTAGTATTCTGATCAAGGTAGATATAACAGAAACATGGTTATTACAAATATCGATGCAAATATAAATTTGTTTTGCATGAATGCACATTTAGATATATAATATAGTTGTGTATACAATAGTGTCTTGATCTGATCACGTTTGATTTTTTGGAGTATTTTCCCACCTGTGGTTTTCGGTGGAATTTGAAAAAATTGAAAACACCCGAATGCGCGCTCTTGGGCAGGTTGCTTTTTTAGTAGAGCGGGAAAACTTGGGAGATTACCTACAGTATATCAACGTACCTGCTCCTGAATTACCTCGCTCCTTCGTTAGCCCTTTTGGATTTGGAGGGAAAAATAGTTTAGTGATACAGCACTTAACTATACTTATTGACATTATAAAGCCTCGCCACGTGTAAACCTTCGGCTTTATCGCGACTTTAAGAGACCCGACACAGTTGCATGCGCTTGGATACTATCCACTCGTCAAATTTTTTTGAATTTGCCAAAAGTCTGAACCTACCGAAACAATCTCGCTGTTGGGCATATTGCCTGCATAGTAGAGCGGTCAAACTTTGGGGGCGTACCTACAGGATACCGGCGTTCCTGCTAATACATTAAAGCGTTTGGGTTTGGCGCTAAAAAATGGGTCATTTTATTGTCCCGGCGGCAGATCGGCAAACGGTTGGGACAAAACACTTACAAGTGGCACATTCCGGTCCGAATCACTCTTCCCATTCGGAGCATGCAATAAAAATATTACACTGCTGGACCCTCGCCCGCACTCCATCTCCTCCATTAGCCATGTTCCTCCATTAGGGAGAGATAATATTTTTTTCAACATTCAGGGGCAGGTAACTCGGTAAATTGTGTACGGATTTATAAAGTGTTCACGGCATCGTTATCTGTGTGACATGTAGACCATGAAATGACATGCAGTTTGGTCGCACCGGAGAGAATTTATTTTTTACGACATTGAACACCCTCTCCCACGCAGCGGTTCATAATCGGACAACGGCCATTTTGTAGGTTTAAGTTACTCTGCGTCATATAATTTGTCCCGTTCCGCTACCTCAATGCCTTCCAGAGATACTCTGCAATTGTCGATAAATGTGAGATGCCGGTTTAAGTGCGGTAACTCCATAAATCAAGCAGGGACAATATTACCAATAGAAACACTTCCGTCTCCCGTGGGAGTTGTACACACTCCGAATATGTCAGCGTTCTACTTTTTGGGGTTCCTGAGATATAACGGTACCCTTTTACTATGAAGAAGAAGAGGAAGAAGTTTAATAATAGAGAAAAATAAAAATAATATCGCAAAAGGGCGATAACTTTGTAAATAGAGGTTGGGTCGATATTCGGATACCTTTACTTTCAGTAGCTCTATGATGCCCTCATTCCCTAGAAATTTCTACTAGCATTGTTTTTTCTCAATATTTTCAATTAAGCGAAAAACGGCCCAACAGAATTACAATAAACTCCCATAATAAATAAAATATAGAAGTATAATAATTATGTACCCAATTTTCACATGGACCCGAATTGCTACTGTTTTAGAACATTGACCTATTTCGAATATGAATCCAATGAAAGATAAGAATCCTTTAAATATGTTGTCAGTGTAATATATATAACACTACATGCATACAACACATATGGATATCTCTGACAACGCAGTTCCATGAAAAGTGTGACGCGATATACACACAGAACGCGCATATATGCGGCCAAATTATACCACACGTCTGAAGCGGTCAGGCAACTTAAAACATATCGATAATGATCGTATTTCAAAGAAGAAAACAATAATTTACTCTTATACGTGGTATTGTTGGTCGACAAACTGTATTGGAAGTGACCTGCATAATCTTATTTTGAATCTGAATCTGCTTAAAGGGGTACTGTACACAGGGATAGACAATTTTTTTTATTTACTCCCATTGAAATAACTTTCAAGTTAGATTGTGTTCGTGTTATATGAGTTTCGTGTAAACCTAATTTAGCGAAGAAAATATTGATCTTGGAAACAAAAATATTACGATTTCAAACTACGCGCCATGTTTTTGACCTTCACCGGAGAAGACTCATGTCGCAGGAAGAACCGGAAGTTCATTGTTCACAGCTTCAATTGATGCATCCAATCTCTTCCATCGAACAATCTCACTCCGTATAAAATTATTGACGCTTCATGACTCTTGTTTCTTTCTCCTTTTTTCCGATTCGGTTATAGCGGGCCTTTCTTTTGCAGGTAACATGTTATGTGTGCAACTCAATAATGTTCGCGAACGGCCGTCGATAAAAGACACGCAACAGATACTATTTCAAGAACGGTAACTCGTACTGGCATAATTCTCCATTTTATGACTCCAGCCATAAATGAATTTATATTAAATAATTCAATTTTACTTTTGTGATAGCCTGTTAACCGGAACGTTTTCAGTAGACATCGTCGACTCAAATTAGTTATTTTAAAATATAATATTGATATTAGATCGCTATTGTCACTGGGAATTTATTGAAATTGGGGTACAGTACCCCTTTAAATCAGCAGATTAGAAATATGCAAATTAAGTAAGCATTACTGCTTTTGCGTTTAAAACTCTGTTTTCGTCATTCGGATCTGCATCTAAAATATCACTTGAACACCAAAAATATTGACCGTGTTTCTTGTCATATCTACAAAATATCCACGGGCCATGCGTGTTGTGCGCATATGTGAGGTCTGACATGAAACACTTCAGGGTACCTGTGGGAACTGGCGTCTCTGATGCTATATCCAGATTATTTGGCAAATAAGCCAACACAACTACATCAACAAAAAGACGGATAATGCAATTCCTCTACACACCAATGTAATAACATTACTATCCACGTGACCACCAGTCTTCCGAAAGAACGCCTTATATACCTCGAAGAATGCCAATAACGTCCCAGTTGATGTTTGTGCTATATCGTTTATATTTAATTGTATTTAGCAGATGTTGATGGAAACGAAAATATAAACATTTTTAACGAGTTATACCTATCCTTTGTGGACAATTATGAACCAGAGATGATGAGGTTTCCACGCATATCCAATTGCAGGAATAGCTCACGATAGCTGGGAGACAAGGCGTCTGCAGAAATAGTTTAATTAGTTTTAAAGTTCTGCCTTTTAGCTAAAATGCATTCGATATCATGCCATTTTTCGACTTTAATTATGTCACGCAAAAATAAAAAAAATGTATTATAATCATTGATGAATTTTCAACACCATTGCACAGTGGACCTTTCAACAGCTGTCAATCATATAATTATTAGCAGATATTTTCTACCAATCAGCGACTGAGACTGTTGCTTGTTGCAATGAAAATTCTTTGTTCATGCACCATAATTTTGAAATCCGCGCATACTTTCAGTGTTAAATTGCTTATATTCAAACAACTTTTTTTGTTGTCAAATCATACTGTACTGAAATGTTGTGCGCCAAGTGCACAAAGGGGCCTGATTAAAGGGAGGTTGTCTAAGATCAAAATTTCCGCGAAGTGCAAAGCGGTCGCAGGCCCTTCCAACGCTGAATAAAGGCTCATACTCGTATCTTGGATGGCTGGCAGGGGCAGAATAGGGCATTATAACCGTAGATGATCCAAAGCAACAATCAATAAACTACAAGTTAATCAAACTATGCTTTAAGATTGGCACTTCAAGAAAACAAAAGACCCACAATCAGGGCTTTACTTAAAGGGGTACTGTACCCCAATTTCAATAAATTCCCGGTGACAATAGCGATCTAATATGAATATTATATTATAAAATAACTAATTTGAGTCGACGATGTCTACTGAAAACGTTCCGGTTAACAGGCTATCGTAAAAGTAAAATTGAATTATTTAATATACATTAATTTATGGCTGGAGTCATAAAATGGAGAATTATGCCATTACGAGTTACCGTTCTTGAAATCGCATATGTTGCGTGTCTTTTATCGACGGCCGTTCGCGAACATTATTGAGTTGCAAACAAAACATGTTACCTGCAAAAGAAGGCCAGTTATAACCGATTCGGAAAAAAGGAGAAAGAAACAAGAGTCATAAAGCGTCAAGTATTTTATAGGGAGTGAGATTGTTCGATGGAAGAGATTGAATGCATCAATCGAAGCTGTGAGCAATGAACTTCCGGTTCTTCCTGCGACCTGCGTCTTCTCCGGTGAAGGTCAAAAACATGGCGCGTAGTTTGAAATCGTAATATTTTTGTTTCCAAGATCAATATTTTCTTCGCTAAATTAGGTTTATACGAAACTCATATAACACGAACACAATCTAACTTGAAAGTTATTTCAATGGGAGTAAATAAAAAAATCGCCTATCTTTGGGTACAGTACCCCTTTAACGCAGCCGACATATATTGATATACACACATATAAGCAGACAAGACTCTTCTCAGACTACAAGGCAGCACACTAATCGAGGAACCAAAAAAAACCTAAACGCTAAACACGCGACGTCGATCAGGCTAATAACACCAGAGCACATTTCATATAAAATTTCACCGATACACGAAATAGCAACCCCAACAGCACTGGGGCTCAGCGGCACTACCTATAATTTTCCTTTGGTGATTTCGTGCGCTTATTCTTTCCCACTACGCTCCGGTTCCTTGTTGACTTTTATTAAAGAGTTGATAGCACGATGCTTGCAAATGATTACAAAATGGAGGGAAGGTGAGTGTCAAACTCTGTTTTGTAATCGAATGAGTCCTTTGTGTCAACAAATGACGCGTTAATAGCCACATAGTTCGTGTTTAGCGAAAGAATTTACGGTTTGCAGGAGGCATGTTTTTAAAGCGTATTTCATAGGCGATATTGCGGACACCAAAGTAATATCAAGAACATTGCACATATAAATACTGTGTAGCGTCTGGTAGGCCCACTGTATATGATACTTAGGAAATAGCGACATGTTTATTAATATTATGCCCCAAAACGATGATTTGAAATAATCTAAAAAAATGGCGCTTATTCCTTGGCGATTTAATGTTTCTGATCATGTTCTTCAGCATCATCTATGCGCACATTCTTTAGTGACGGAAGACTAATTGTGCTGTGATTTATCGGATAATGGTTGAGCCAAAGGCTGTATATCGGACTGTGTTTATCTAAAGATGATATTTAGTAATCAAAATGGCTTCGCTTGTGTTTTGTGATGAATTTTAGTGTAGTGTATTGATATAATAAGACAGTCGCGATAACTGACACACACTAATTATACAAGTTATATTTAGATATAATAGTATATGTGTGACCAAAATAACTGCATGTTTTTTTCCGAAATATGTGCTGAAAATATCTAAACACGTGAATAGTTTTGATGCGTATCCAGGCAAAGAATAATTCGCGTTGGTCAAATTAATTCATACATGTATAACCACACACATGCACTCTATATTCACACAACTAGCGCCCATTGGAATCAGTACAGATCGACATTAACGTTTCCGATGTTCACAAACCAATAACTGAAGTCGACACTTCATCAGAAGCTATGACCTACGTCATTTCAAGCCGATCGTGTGCAAGCGCTCGCTGCGTGCCAGTGCGTGGTGTACACTTCACAAAAAGCTAAGAACCACTTACGTCACTTCAAGCCGATTGTGTGCACGCGCTCGCTGCGTATTTTTGTGAGACAATGTTGGAATTTTAACGATATGTTAATAGTTATACTTTTTAACAGTAATTTCAATATGTTTTGAAAAGTTGTTTAAATTGTTAATGTTCTATTAAAATATACTGGTATGTGATTTTAAGGAACGACTTGCAGATCGATTCGGGTCATTGGTTTTGACCGCCAAGTAATTAAACAAAATCTTAGAAGATCAAGATGGCGGCCGAGGCATAACTAACTGATTGTCGCTCCTTCAATTTCGGCTGTTTAATGGGAAAAAAGAATTCAATCATGATCTGCTAACCAGTGCAACTTCGCGTCTGTTAATCTGAGAATCACACGGTGCAGTTTGGTTAACCTGACATTTGTTTTGCAGTGTTTTTTCATAATAAGAACGTAGAATCTCCAACATAAACAATCTCCGATCAAAAATTCAAAATGGCGGGCGTGTTAGAAGACTATCAAAAACCAAATAAGTGCATGCATGAAGGAAGAATTTCAGACACTGGGAAATCGGATGAAAATCTTAACTGACATGTTTGCCACCATGAACCACACAATCGAAGAAACTGTTGAAGGGTCAAAGCAAGATTTTCATCACAGAAAATCTTACCAAAGCCAGAAATGACCTAGTGAAAGAACTTTCCGCCCTAAAGAAGGAGAACCATATTTCATCCTACTGGACATTTCGGGGTAATATATTCACCAAGAAAACTGACACGTCAAGACCCATCAAAGTAACTTCATTCGAGGAAGTACAGGCCCTCAAGAAAAAGTGAATCACATAAGATGTAGCACTTACCATCTCCCACCCAAAGTCTAAAATCTTCAACAATCCCCTTATACGTGTAAATTTTCATTTGTATCCACACAACCTTCTTAAACTTAGTAAGAAAGGAAAAATCTAGAAAGCTAATTTCACTATGTATGTTTGCACTTTGAAGATGGATCTCTGTTTCCAACATTGGAATAAACTGTTTTTAAAAAAAACAGTCAACTTAGAACAGACACCCAATCTCCAGAGGATACTCATTATCATAGTCGAAATCGCTCTCCAAATATCCTAAATTACAATATATTCACTTTATATTTAATATGTAAATTTATATATCTAAATCCCAGGATCCCATGATTAGTCAGGACAAAACAGAAAGTTTGAAAAAGAAAAAACAAACATACAGTCAATTCAGAACAAATAACTAATCTCCAAAAGCTACTCAGTCAATTCCGCTCTTTATTCTCTGTGCTCGCTTTATATTAAATACATGATGTGTTTAACCACAGACTGTGAATTATGAATCACAGTGTGCGAAATATACATGCCCCCATCCTATCAATATATGATTCAGGCTATTAGACCTCCAAAACTAACATATTTTACATATACATAGTAATACTAATTAAAGATGCATAATCCAATTTAACGCCCCTATAATATTATCGTTATCAGATTTCAAGTTTTGAAATCTGTTATTTCTCACCAACTCAATTATCTGGCGGCTGTGTAAATATCCAATCAATACTAACCGACATAATCTTGATACCATATCTTGCTGAACATGTCGATAAATAAAACTTTTGTTTTTGTTTGTTTGTTTTTTTTTTGTGGAAAATTTTAGACTATAGCTGTCAGCGGTTAGCTTTCTCTTTTTTTCATAACTGAAGCAGCACCTCATTAAATGTTGTTTTGGCATCTGAAGATATGGGTACGATTCAATTCGGATTGTGCATCCTTGACTAGAAATCCGAGTGTATGATATACAAATGTATCAATTAGCCCTCTCACCATGTACAGTACATCCAATTTAACCTCCAAAACTTTTTAATTTCTTTAAAGTCACTTTTCCAAGTTGGCCAGTGTTTAATTAACTTAATGTTTACTGTCAATCGTCACATTTCCTTTCGACGGAAAATAATAATGAATTTGATTATTTATTGGCACAATGCACAATTCCATTGGCCGATAATATTAATATTTATATTATATTATAATCATAATTACATTCTACTAAATAAGTAACCGCAGAAAGTTACATAAAGCTACCCTAATAATAATTAAAATGCGTCATCATCGCATTAAACTCTGAGAACCCGTTGCTGAACATGAAGCCATCAGTTTGTGAGCTTGATTGATCAGGGCCGGTGTAACACGTCATCTCCCCCCAGGATATCTTGTATCCTAGGATATCTCCCCCCCACCCGCACCGGGCCGGCCCTGATCGATTAAGTTTACAAATTGATGACAGGAAGCCATCGGTCTGTGAGCTTGATTGATCAGGGCCGGGCCGGCCCGGCCCGGCTCTGAGCAGTTAAGTTTACAGATTGATGACTTCCAGAAACTACTATTAAATGCCACAGAGAGTACTTGCGCCATGGCCTGTTATGTGTTTATTGAACACTCTATGTATACGTCACGCCATGACATCTTATGTGTGTATTGATCACTGTATGTATATGTCTTATGTTAACGCCCAATGCTGGCCCCCATTATGTACGACCTTCATTTGATCTTTCCGTTCTGGTTTCGTTTCTGAGAAGCAGCATACAATTGCGCTCCCAATAAATCACAGTTATACTCTGTCGTTTGTCATTCTGAGTTGTCCACATAAGTTCCCTCCTATCTTACTGGCGTGGCGGCAGCGTTTTCGGACGATACAACGCCTCTGTTCTTGTTAATTTGGAGAGAACTATCCCGAAAGTGGGGTGTGGTCAACTAAGTCACCTTATTTCGACACAGATGACCTCCGGAAGAGCCCGGTGCATAAACAAGGAGTATAATCGAGAGCTTGGTTGCGGTTCAGATTCGCAGTCATCAGTAACGGAAAGCATGACATCGGCCCAATTTTCAAATCGACGGACTCTAACAAAACACGAGACCGTGTCATCATTCGAAAATTGGCGGTCGAACATTGAACAAGTTCTAGCGTTTGACCAAAACTTTGTCCCGTTTCTCACCAATGGCGTCGTATGGAAGCGGAAATCGAAAGTGGACCCACTACGTGGATTCAAAGACGATGGAGATGCCATTCCTGCAGAGTTACGGAAAACCGCTCAGCAAAAAATTAAACTGCTGGAGCTTATGCTCGGACAAATTGCCAACCTCTGTCCGATAATCGCACGTAGTGTCATCATGAAACATTCGGTTTCACTCGAATGTATCTGGAAATCCATACGGACATACTATGGCTTCGAGTCCCTGTCAACTAGCTGCAATGTCGAGGAGTGTGCAGATACAACTACAGCAGTCCAATCATACTCTAGCCGACCATTAGTAGCACGCGACACATCTGTTCTGGCGGAAGGAGGGACCGATTCTCACATACAGGCTCGCGGTGGAACCGATCTGCCACAATTCGACGACAGTTTAAATCAGAATGCGAGTTGTTTTCATCCAAGCACGTTACCACGAATTGACTTAAACTACCACGACCGCACGGTTTGTGTGACACTTAAATCCGGCCAAGAAAGTAGCATGATCGATCTTACTCTTGCTGTTGACCTCGAATTGTACATCACAAATCATCCACGTGACACTCCACAGGCAAGTGATGGTTTGATGCATCGTGTTGTTGGTCATACACGACTAACATTATCACGGGATGGATCACTATTTGACCTAGACACCTTTGTTGTGGACGGTCTGGGTGTGGATATTCTGGCGGGAATGTCATTCATGGCGTCCAACGATATAACTGTTCGACCAGCGAAGTCAATGGTTATTGTCGGCGACAGTAGTTCGTATCTCTACGGTCACCAAGTTGTGCCGATGAATCCACACCAGTGTGACTCAGTGGAAATGTTAGATGTTATAGCATCCACATGCAGAGAGGAGACTGCTCAATCAGTGCCAGAGAATGCCTATTTCCCCGACCAACCTGCGAAATTAACAGGATTCCATCGAATGTCCCGCAGCGAAAATGATACCTTTGCCAAAGAAGAACACATTTCCAACGATCCTCACCTTCTGGACACCAGCCGTAATGCGAATTCAGAAGACGTCACCTTTTCCGACGTGCATGTACATGCTTTACATGATGGAGAGTGCATCACGACCGACCTGATATTGTCACCTTACGCGAAGGATACCTCATTACCAAACATCATTGTCTCGAGCTCGGGTATAACCGTGTCCAACTTGCCAACTGGGGACACACACACAGACGGCTTAATTAACCATTCATCAGGATTGCCAGAGGACGGCGTGGATCAGTCCAAGATAGTCGAATACAGTGAATCAATCGACAGCATCGAACCTGGCGTTTCTGTCCGTCCACGCGCTCCCGATACATATCATGGCCATGATATATCTGTAGGAAATGGCACTTCGCTCACTGTGAGCCCCATACACCGTTTCAACGAGGACACAGCGCAAAGCCATATTGATTCGTCTAGAAGCAATTGTTACGATCCCAGTGTGTGCGTTTTGTCGCACGAGTCTCATGTGCACTCATACGATTTGACGACGAGTGTGATGGACAGCGACGTATTGCAGACAACCAACGAGGAGTACGATGGCATGATTCATGGTGATCGCGGATCCAACTCTCCTGGAAACATACTCACGCTGCGTTCATCTCGTCCGTCAACTGTGTATGTTTCGCCGCTCCCGACCATCCTCGAAGCTAGGTCAGCTATGGAGGGTCTAACCAACATCCGACCAGCGTCATTGGTTCGTTGTTTGGTTGGTGTGTCTCCTGTGCTTGGGGGTTCAATCTCACCTATGTTGGCTGGGCGTCCCGGCTCATCGAACGCGTTTGACGCTAGGGGAAGGAAAAGAAAGAAAAAGTGGTTGCGCCATGGCCTGTTATGTGTTTATTGAACACTGTATGTATACGTCACGCCATGACATCTTATGTGTGTATTGATCACTGTATGTATATGTCTTATGTTAACGCCCAATGCTGGCCCCCATTATGTACGACCTTCATTTGATCTTTCCGTTCTGGTTTCGTTTCTGAGAAGCAGCATACAATTGCGCTCCCAATAAATCACAGTTATACTCTGTCGTTTGTCATTCTGAGTTGTCCACATAAGTTCCCTCCTATCTTACTGGCGTTGTATGTTATATCCATTAGCTCTCTTTTCTCCATACAGGATATATACAATTAATATTATTTTGGCGGGTAGGCTTGGAATATATTCCATTCCAAAGTTGGGTTTATTTTTTTTTTATTTTTTTTAGTTTCTACATGATATATATATATATTTTTATTTTTTTTAATTATTATTATTTATTTTTTTAAACTAGGTCAAATGTTGTAATCCCCAAAAGCCTACCCGCCAGTCGAATGTTATGTCTGTTTAAAGATATGGTTGCCTTAGCCCTTAGTCCCAGTCAACTGCTTCAAATGTTACCTTTGCTGGGGAGATTCACATGGAGGGTGCCCATTCAGAACTGGTCGCTTACCCCCCCCCCCCAAGTAACAACTCACTAAGTCCTATAATAAAAATACAAACAAAAATTGGCTGTGTGACCTCCTCAACCGAAGGATACAATGTGGTGTTTGAAATCCACTTGTTTATAACATATTTATTGATGGAAAAAAATAACACAGACCACCCCCCCAACCACTTTAAAAAACATATTGCCACCCCAGCCACCCTCTCTGGATGTTAAACATCCCTGTGTTACAGCAAAATATCTCATACCGGGTAATATACTCACTTATATCTGTGAACTAAAACCCAGACAATTTTGACCTGCAATTTCTCCTGTTCTGTGTTCAAGTTCAACTTCAAGTGGGAACCCACTAATCCAGTACAGACGAATAAGTTCACGTTCCTTAACATTAAAATGAATTTTGTCAAAACCTCTAAAGGTCTCCAGACTCCAGTATAATAATCACAAGCAACCCTTGCTGAATCTCCACACATAAAAATGGAAACGGTCACAGCTCGATCACACAATGTCGCGTCGGCCAGCGTCGGCCTACATCTGAATAACATGCAAAGTCCGCTTTTCACGACCCTTCTTCACGCCCTATTAATCTCGAGCACAAACATCAGCACACCGTACTATCGGTGCTACGGAGGGCCATAACGACAAAAATACCAGCTTTGAAAGGCTGGCCAGGTTTGTCTCACCAAATCCATTCTAAACAACTTAACGTAGTTACACACTATAGTCACCAGTTCCCATTACTAATGCTGACCCTTCTCTGCGATGCACGCAATCCTAAGCTCATACCTGTGACCAAATCCAGTGGGAGGGGGGGGGTGGCAGATATATTTTTAGAGTTTTCTGTTTCTTTTTAGAGTTTTCTGTTTCTGTTTTCCTCATCATGAAACTTCTAAATTCCCCACTAATTTCGGATCAACCCGTAAACAAATCTCCATGATAATAATCCCAAGCACAATACCTTTATTTTCAACATAGCTACCCGTTACTCAGCCGAAAACCCCCATCATGCCAATCACCACCAAATATCAGTATGTTTATTCATTTACATCATTTCCTATTGAAAATATCCAGAAAGTAAGAACGACAGTCAAGTCCATTTGTGAGGTGCCACTATCAGTATTGTTTGTTGAGTCGGAGTCCAGTTGCTTCCCTATATTGATTTCGAACCACCGTCTGAAATATGACGTGTGCCTTGAATCAGTATAGGGCAGCAATTGGTATCTTCGACTCTTAAAAACGACCACTAGCATCTAAAACTGTGAAAAATAGCAGCTATTACCTCGGAAAATACTTCAGTCCACCAAACGCAAGGTCGATACTTCTAATTACGCTCTGTCTACTACTTTTATCCGGCGATATCCATGTTAACCCAGGACCGTTGTCTCAGACTAACGTTGAGAACTGTATATCACTTTTTCACTTTAACATAAGGAGTATCCGAAATAAACTTGAAAAGATTGCAGACTTTATTAACGAATTTGACATTTTATGTTTCACAGAAACCCATCTTGATCCATCTTATCATTCAGACCAACTAGAACTGGATGGATTTTGTACTCCCACCCGCAAAGACCGTGATTCAAAGGGTGGCGGTATATGTGTAATGTTCGCCGATCACCTAATATTTAATCGTAATAAGCCCGAATTAGAATTTGACTCTTCCTGCCTCTGGTTCGAAATCCACTCAAAGAAAACTCGAATTATTCTTGGAGTATCGTATAGATCTGATCAATTCTGCTCTCAAAACTATTGGACACTCCTGGAATCCTCAATTGCAACCGCTCTCGAAATCTCAGAATATGTAGTCATCACTGGAGATTTTAACTCCAATTTCATGAATAGTTCATCGAAATTGAAAAATATAACGGATGGTTTCAGCATGAAAAATGCTATAAAGGTCCCAACGAGAGTTACCGCTAATTCAAGTACATTGCTTGACCCAATTTTCACATCAAACTCTCTCCTGTAATAGACGCCGATGTCCTAGATCTCGGAGTTTCAGACCACCTAGGTGTTTATGCTACATTATCATTTGAAAACAAGACCGCAGCGTCTTTTATTAGAAATGTGTGGAACTACAGAAAAGGTAACTTTTCACATGCTAATTAAATAGCCTTCTTGCCCAAGTCGACTGGAATGAGCTCATAACGCGTGCTTCTGATGTGAGCATAGCTGCCAATAACTTTAAACTAGAATTTCTATCCATAATGACGAAAACAATTCCACAATCGAAAGTTACAGTAAGAACCTCTGATAAAATCTGGTTCAATTCGGACATTCGTTTGAAATACGAAAACGTGACAGAGTTAGGAAAAAAGCCATAAAAACAGGAAACCCCGAAGTCTGGAGAAAATATTAAAACATAAGAAACAAAGTCAATAATTTGAAGAAGCACGCGAAAATCAAATTTGAAGAAAATGTTGAAGAAAGAATAAGTGAAGCATCTAACCCCCGAGACTTTTGGCGAATAATACATTACCTGCTTCAAAAGAAACGAGCAAAAAACATCCCCCCACTATTCAGCTCATCCGGCACTATCTCGGCTAACAATATCTCATATGCAATCGATGACATCGAAAAGGCAAAAATTTTGAACGACAGCTTCATTTCGAATTCTACCATTAATGACACGAATCTTAATCTGCCTAACTTTCCGAAACGCAGCGCAAACACTATGCCAGATTTGGTTTTCACAGAATCCGAAGTTGAGTTAGCCATAAAATCTTTTAAACTTAACAAAGCCCATGGGCACGATGGGATTAGTGTTAGAATGCTCCGCGAAACAGCAAAATCAATAGCCCGCCCACTCGTCCTTCTATTCAGGAAATCTATCAATACAGAGAAATTCCCCGAGTCCTGGAAATCCGCAAACGTGATCCCGATTTTCAAAAAAGATGATCCCGCTGATGCTAAAAATTACCGACCAATTTCACTTCTACCTTGTGTAGCCAAAATCTTTGAGAAAATGGTTCTGAAACAGATTAGTAAATTTTTCACCGAAAATGAACTCTTGTATTTCCATCAATCCGGTTTTCTCTCAGGTCACAGTACAACATACCACCTATTAGACTTATATCACAACCTGTGCCAATCCCTTGATAAAGGACTATTTACATGTTCTATATTCTGTGATATATCCAAAGCTTTTGAAAGGGTTTGGCATAGGGGACTGATTCATAAATTGAATGCTTACGGATTAGAAGGAAACATATTGCATTGGATAGAAGACTATCTAGATAACCGGACACAAAGAGTCCTAGTCAATGATACATTTTCAAAATATGAGATCATCCCAGCAGGAGTGCCACAGGGGTAACTCCTGGGACCATTTTTGTTCCTCGTCTATATAAATGATTTAGCCGACGGTATTGAATCTGTAACGAGAATGTATGCGGATGACACCTGCCTCACGAGCAGCCACTTTGATCATAATTTACTTGAACATACTATGAATAGCGACTTAGACAAAATCACAGCTTGGTCCAGAAACTGGCTGGTCAGCTTTAACCCAACTAAAACAGTTGGCATGTCATTTTCATTAGTTGCGCCCTCAACAGAGAAACCGAACCTAAATTTTGTAGGAAACTCAATTGACTTCGTGGACAAGCATAAACATTAAGGTCTGGAACTCCAATCAAATCTCAAATGGAACGCCCATATTGAAGGCTCAGTCAAAAGAATTGCCTCGCGCCTATCTCAACTCCGACGGCTTAAATATCAACTTGGCAGGAAAACCATTGAAATTATTTACAAAACATATATATTACCCCTATTTGATTACTCGGATGCAGTGTGGGACAATGCTTCGGATTACTTGTTAGAGAAGCTTGACCGGCTTCATATCGACGCTGGGCGTATAGTCAGTGGTATCTCCCGTTCTGCTTCGGATAATATGGTACTACAGGAAGTTGGCTGGCCTTCACTATACAAAAGACGTCAAATACATAAATTGCAGGCACTCTATAAAATAGTTAATAATTTAGCACCTTCCTATCTATCCACCATACTCCCCCCCCCAGAGCACATGAAGTTGCAGATTATAATTGGCGTCGTCCCAGTAAATTCTATTCATACTATAGCAACACTGAACACTTCAAACAATCATTTTTCCCCAGTGATAGTCTTAGAATGGAATAAACTTCCCAAATTAATCACCGACGCGGACCAATTTTCTACCTTTAAAACCGACTTGAACCTGATAGATCCCACGCTCAGTCCCCCTCAACATTTCTACGCTGGACGCAGAAAATCCAACATTGTTCATTGTCGCATACGTAATTTCTGTAGTGAACTCCGATCTGATATGTTCAACAATTTCATCGCTGATAGCCCCGCATGTCCCTGTGGAAATCGATATGAGGCCGCCTATCACTATTTCTTCATGTGCCCATTGTACCAAAGAGAGCGCTCCGAATTTCTAGTGAAAATGACCCGTGAAAATATCGCAATAAAACCGATACTGCTGAACTCATGTGTGGAATACCCGATGTCTCGTCCCAAAAAAATAAGAAATTATTTCTCATCACACAGCAATATATTGCAGCGACCAAGCGTTTTGATCCCTAAATGGTCTTATTTGTTTTACTTCCGAATCCACTTAAAATTGCTTCCGGAATTAAAATTTGTTACGTGGCAGTCACCTCACATATGGACAAACCTCACATTCGAACATTTCGTTCTGATTAGTTATCTGTATTGCCTTCCTGAGCACAACAGTAACCAAAAATCGAATACAAGTGTTTCATTGTTTCTACCGCCATAATACAAATACTAACAATACCTAATTATATTAACACTCGCGCCAATCGTACCAAATACTTCAAATCGTCCTTAAACACAAATTTCCACGGCCAGTAGCCAACCTAGATCTAGCCCGATCATCTCTGGAAGGCAATACATATTACGTACATCAAAACTTATCACCATGTAAATACGTTTGTATCGTCATCTTGATTTCATGTGTGTTGCTATATTGTGTTGGGAGAGGGGCTTCATAAGTTGTTAAAACTTGTGCCCCAATCCCTTTTGTATATTATGCAAATAAAATATGTTTCAAGTCAAGTCAACAAAATCTTCGGCCACTTAATTACTCTGCCGGTCAAAATACAATGACCACAATCGATCGGCAAGTTATTTTCTTAACATATAGTCAGTGAACTAGTGAACTAAGCTGTGACATATTAATTCATTTGCAGATTATATACAGGCGTATGTTGTCCAAAAAGAAATGATCTGCCGAAACCATGCGCATGAATGCAATCCAGTCAGCCAACCCCCGTGTTCTTTTAGACATCGCATGACTATCGAGAGAATATTACTAAGTCTTGCAACGTTTCAGTGTCAATTCCCATCAGATCGAGCGAACAGCCGCGCGCTGCTATATGTCTTCATGTTTCAAATTCAAAGATGTTTCGCTGTGAACTGTTTTCATGGGCGTGCTATACCTGTAGCAACTTTCGATGCCCTGGTAACCAATGGCAGCTGCTCGATTGTCATTTGTTCCAAATCTAACCAGGAACGCCCACCAGCCAACTCATTCCCATTTACACCGAAATGGTGTGTCATATGTATTGTGTCGTCGTCCCCGAAGTCACCTCCTGTGCTGAAACGAGGAGAGTTACCTCCTGGTTTGCGTGGAGGTTCACACGGTGGTCTAGTTCCCCCTGAGCATCGTCGAATTTCTTCCGGCAGTTTCCGAAAAGAGAAAGTGATTCCGAATTTACACCATAAATTATTTTTAAAGGCAACCATTGTTTGGATCACAACGAGAATCGCATTTTGTCTGAGTCCTCAGTGGAAGTGAACTTCATATGACCATGTATTATCAACATGGCTTGTTTCATTTCTAGGTATAGATTGTACTTTATTTAATAATATCTATTGTCACATAATGTATGTATTAATTCATAAATATAACGGATTGGATGACAAGTTCTGAAAAACTTAGGTGGATCTCCGCTTTCTACAACACATAAATTTAAACACAAATTTTCTGAAGTAATATATAACAGATTTTGGTATGACGGGTATGTGACAAATATGTATAATAATTTTAACTTAGTTAAATACGATTGGTAACATAATCAATTATTAAAAATAAATAATGATGACGGGTTTATATACACATTAGGGAATATTTGGAATTGACACAACTATAGGAGGGTTATTAAATATTATTTAGAGATGTTATCCCGTTAGGAGGACAACTATATAGGGAAGGATAGATAGTTCGTAATAAATTGGTGCATATATGTTTATAGAAAGGTGTGATGTATTCATTTTTCTTACAGAGAAATCCGATATATTGCTGGCTATTATTCTTGCTTGATTCAATGTTGTTTTGTACCCAGTTATCCATTCATTGTATATTTTCAATGCAATGAATTTATATTACAGTATGTGTCACTTATTTAGCTGAGACGATACAGAAATCTTGCCAAACATTTCAACGAATAATCATCAAAGTACCGGAGCATCCAGAAACTAAGATTAAGCGCATCACCATGTGAGTTCTATTATTTTGATCACTTTTCAAAGATCAGTTTGTGTTTTCAAAACATATTTATGGAGCTAAGATACAAGGCTATGCATATATGCCATTAAAACGCCAGAACTGTTTGCATTGATGGAAATGTATATAAAAACACACAAGAAGATTAATTTTTTCCCTGGAAATTCGGAGAGATCAGAGAGGAATAAACGGCAATGGGAAATATATCACTGCCGCCGCGGCACCCTGCAAGTATGTTGACAGTTGCTGTTACGAAATATATCTATTTATCCAAGGCCTTTCTAGAATTTCAGGAGTATTCACCATTGTTTCGAGCGGCACCGGCATTTTCTTCTCTCGATCACCAAAGAGTAACAACAAAAATCACCGAAAATCACCAAATGACTAATTTGCTACATATAGTGACTAACTAACCAAATTAATGGACAAAGTATTGACCAACTAACCACATATATTGGAAACATAGCTGCATATATTTTGCAAAGTAGCTGCATATATTGACTTAACTAACCACATATATTGACAAATTAGCTGCATATATTGACTAACTAACCTCCAATATTGACAAAGTAGCCAAATATAATTGCAAAGAGGCTGCATCTATTGACTAACTAACCACATATATTGATATATTAACATGATACATTGCCTGAGCTTGACATAAGGCAGCCATGGCGTACCTTATCACCGCATTTGCATAGCAATCCTCACTATTATCACACTGCCTGACCCATTTTAATCATGCAGGTCTACATTTGACCCAAAGGGGTTCGGATGTTATATATTCCATAAACTTGTTATGCCGTTATTCTGAGTAAGTACAGGTAATTACTATTTAGGGATGTAGCTTATAATCATCAACTGTTTGCTTTCAAATCAGTTTCATAATTCCCAGACAGCGAATCTTTTAAATCCTATCATGGCATTTTCCAGATACGTGGTGTTGGTTTTTAAACATACCCGTAATTTTTCACACAATTTCCAATTATAAAATAAAATTGTGCCAAACACATCACTATTTACACAATTTTCGTATAGATCCACAGACACAGCTGAGAAATTGGGAATAAAATGATCAAAACACGTGGACTCTGAGTCTGATGAGTATTATATTTCAGGGTGCGTTCACTTAATGGTAAATTTGTCTGGCAAACCTGCAGGAATGTCGTCTTAGGGGTGCTCTTATCCCCTATATTGTATTATATATATGAGTTGAAGATTTTGAGACATCTATAACAGGTTGTTATAATATGTTTTGCTTTATAAAATTCACAATTTAATGTCCGGTTTATACACTGGTTTATAGGGGGAAAACATCATTATTCATTATTCAAAAAGTTAATTTGTGACACAGTTCTTATAGAACTTCATTTCTTTCCAATAATGAAATTTTTGGTATTTTTTATATCGTTTCCATGGTGATAGGTATTTCTCAGGGTATTGGGCTTTTCTGCAGTTTTATCAAAACTAAATTGAAGCACACGTAAGAAGCCATCATAATATGTATAAATTATTACTGTAACCAATGTAGTATCCAATAAATGTTTCAATTCCAAAATTATCGCATTTTTTGCAAAAATTAACAGTTTTTACCCCAAAATGGCACTAAAGCCTTCATATCCTAGATGTGCATCCTAGTTACTCCTGGGATAATTGGAAAATAGTAATCGTTGAAAAAGGTTTTTGAGACATCTATAACGGGTTGTCATAATAAGCTTTGCTTCAAAAAATTACATGCTTTAAATGTCAGCTCTATGGGAAAAAACATCATTATTTGGCGAAATTTTGTCCGTTTCCATGACAACAGCTGAATAAACCGCAACCATTACCCAACACAGAAGTCCGGATTAAAGAAAGTGCATGTCATAGAAAACAAATTTCAAAAAGTAATATTGTGTCGCAAGGGTTATAGGTCTTCATTTCTTTCCAATAACGGCATTTTTTGTATTTTTAAATATCGTTTCCATGGTAACAGGTATTTCTCTGGGTATTGGGCCTTTTCGGCAGTTTTATCCAAATTAATTTTAAGTACACGTATGATGCCATCATAATAATACATAAATTATTACTGTAACCAATGTAGTATCCAATAAATGTTCCAATTCCAAAATTATCGCATTTATTGCAAAATCACCATTTTTCACCCCAAAATGGCAATAAAAACCCGTATAACCTATATGTGCATCCTATTTAATACTGAAATCGTTGGAACATAGTTATAGTGGACAAATCATCAATAAATTATCTTCAACGTCTGTTCCTGTCCTAGAATGGGATTAAATTAGTTTTTACCATTTGCGGAAATGGTTTAATATCAAACTGTGTCTACATTGTTTACATTCCGTTTCCATGGTAACGGCACCACTTTCACATTTTACAGCAGGGCGGAACATGAAGCCTACATCTTCTACTTTCATATGATATATAATTTTTCCGTGTGTAAAAAAAAAATTTAAACTCGAAAAATAAGCCCCGTTGGGGCCAAGACCGCTCATCTATATTGTCAGCTATTAAAGTCTACCAAACACGGTTGATACCTTATTTTGTAAATACATGCTTCCATCTACGCCCGTGGCCGAGGGAGGATTGGGGGGGGGGGGGGTGGGAGAAAATTTGAAACAACACGTTGCAGCTAATACAAAAGCTTTCTTAATATGTTTGGACCCTGAAAAGGGCCGCCCTTGGGCCTGGAACGCCATGACACCTATCACACTGCACCATCACCTGAAATAAAACAACAAGCATGAACATAACAGAAAATTCAAACTTAACTAGAGGGTTAAAATTCTGGCCTGCAGAATTTTGATACTTCCATGCATATTCCCCATTCCCGATCCCCATCTGTAATTTGACCCTCTACTCACCCTATCCAATCAATACCCATAAACCACCCCATAACTCTAATATTTCCATGAGCACAACCTTAATCGTAGCCAATCGATAACCCTAACCCTATCTATAGCCCTACCAACAGCATTTAACCCTAACCGAATTATAGCACTCGCGCAAACCATATCCATAACCATACCCTGACCCCTTACCATTAGCCTTTCGATAAGTCTAATCATACATACAAGCCTAACCAAAACCAAATCCTTGCATAACATGGTCACCCTTTTAACATTAACCATATCCACAACTCTAACCCAATTTATAAACCTGATCCTACCCATAACCTTAACCCTAAACATAACCCCGATCTACACATAACCATAACCCTATCCTTAAACTTAATCCTTTACACGAATCTACGCATATTAACCTTTCCTATATAGTGTGTACAGTCATCCGGGGGTATATTCCTAAATAATATGTGAATGCATGTAATATCGGGCACTAAATACTGATCAACTCATTAACTATTCATTCGAAAAGTTAGAAAATGTCGCCGAATTTGCGCGAGGAAAGTACCCACCACATACACTCGTCGATGTTTATCTCGATTCAAGATTTCTCCATATTTAGCTCAACTTTACTTTGTAAAGTTTGAGCTATTGCCATGGCTTTGTCGTCCGTCGTCCGTGTGTGCGTGTGTGCGTATGTGCGTGTGCGTGTGTGCGTGTGTGCGTAAGGCATCAACAATAGAGGCTACATGTCGTACCTTTGATCGGATCATTATGAAATTTGTCATAGCTGTTGACATCAACATTTGTACCGGAATGATTCATTTTGGGGTCATTCGGAAAAAAAAACCTGGCCGCCAGCGGCCATCTTAGATTTCAAAATTCAATCCATTAGCACGGGCTACAGGCCGTACTGTTCGTCTGATCGTCATGAAATTTGTCATGGATGTTAATATTGACATGTAGATGGGAACGAGTAATTTTGGGGTCATTCGGCCAAAAAACATGGCCGCCAGCAGGCATCTTCGATTTTACTCTTTGCATGACTAAATCCTTTAGCACGGGCTACAGGTCGTACCTTTGGTCAGATCATCATAAAATTTGTCATGGATGTTAACAATGATATGTAGATGGGAACGAGTCATTTTTGGGTTATTCGGGTAAATAACATGGCCGCCAGCAGCCATCTTGGATTTTACTCTTTGTATGACTAAATCCTTTAGCACGGGCTACAGGTCGTACCTTTAGTCTGATAATCATGAAATTTTTTATGGCTGTTGAAATTGGAATGTAGATGGGAACTAGACATTTTGGGGTCATTCGGACAAAAATCATGGCCGCCAGTGGCCATCCTTGATTTCAAAATTCAATCCATTAGCACGGGCCACAGGTCGTACTGTTTATCTGATCATCATGAAATTTGTCATGGATGTTAACAATGACATGTAGATGGGAAAGAGTCATTTTGGGGTCATTCAGCCAAAAAACATGGCCGCCAGCAGCCACCTTGGATTTTACTCTTTGTATGACTAAATCCTTTAGCACGGGCTACAGGTCGTACCTTTAGTCTGATCATCATAAAATTTGTCATGGCTGTTGAAATTGGAATGTAGATGGGAACTAGACATTTTGGGGTCATTCGGACAAAAATCATGGCCGCCAGTGGCCATCCTTGATTTCAAAATTCAATCCATTAGCACGGGCCACAGGTCGTACTGTTTATCTGATCATCATGAAATTTGTCATGGATGTTAACAATGACATGTAGATGGGAAAGAGTCATTTTGGGGTCATTCAGCCAAAAAACATGGCCACCAGCAGCCACCTTGGATTTTACTCTTTGTATGACTAAATCCTTTAGCACGGGCTACAGGTCGTACCTTTAGTCTGATAATCATAAAATTTGTCATGGATGTTAATATTGACATGTAGATGGGAACGAGTCATTTTAGGGGTCATTCGGCCAAAAAACATGGCGCCAGCAGCCATCTTGGATTTTACTCTTTGTATGACTAAATCCTTTAGCACGGGCTACAGGTCATACCTTTAGTCTGATCATCATGAAATTTGTCATGGATGTTAACAATAACATGTAGATGGGAACGAGTCATTTTGGGGTAATTAGGTCAAAATACATGGCCGCCAGCAGCCATCTTCGATTTTACTCTTTGCATGACTAAATCCTTTAGCACGGGCTACAGGTCGTACCTTTGGTCAGATCATCATCAAATTTGTCATGGATGTTAACAATGACATGTAGATGGGAACGAGTCATTTTTGGGTTATTCGGGTAAATAACATGGCCGCCAGCAGCCATCTTGGATTTTACTCTTTGTATGACTAAATCCTTTAGCACGGGCTACAGGTCGTACCTTTGGTCTGATAATCATGAAATTTTTCATGGCTGTTGATATTGGAATGTAGATGGGAACTAGTCATTTTGGGGTCATTCGGACAAAAATCATGGCCGCCAGTGGCCATCCTTGATTTCAAAATTCAATCCATTAGCACGGGCCACAGGTCGTACTGTTTATCTGATCATCATGAAATTTGTCATGCATGTTAACAATGACATGTAGATGGGAAAGAGTCATTTTGGGGTCATTCAGCCAAAAAAGATGGCCGCCAGCAGCCACCTTGGATTTTACTCTTTGTATGACTAAATCCTTTAGCACGGGCTACAGGTCGTACCTTTAGTCTGATCATCATAAAATTTGTCATGGATGTTAATATTGACATGTAGATGGGAACGAGTCATTTTGGGGGTCATTCGGCCAAAAAACATGGCGCCAGCAGCCATCTTGGATTTTACTCTTTGTATGACTAAATCCTTTAGCACGGGCTACAGGTCGTAACTTTAGTCTGATCATCATAAAATTTGTCATGGATGTTAATATTGACATGTAGATGGGAACGAGTCATTTTGGGGGTCATTCGGCCAAAAAATATGGCCGCCAGCAGCCATCTTGGATTTTACTCTTTGTATGACTAAATCCTTTAGCACGGGCTACAGGTCGTACCTTTAGTCTGATAATCATGAAATTTGTCATGGCTGTTGAAATTGGAATGTAGATGGGAACGAGTCATTTTGGGGTCATTCGGACAAAAACATGGCCGCCAGTGGCCATTTTTGTTTTCAAAATTCAATCCATTAGCACGGGCCACAGGTCGCATTGTTCGTCTGATCATCATGAAATTTGTCATGGATGTTAATATTGACATGTAGATGGGAACGATTAATTTTGGGTTCATTCGGCCCAAAAACATGGCCGCCAGCAGCCATCTTGGATTTTACTCTTTGTATGACTAAATCCTTTAGCACGGGCTACAGGTCATACCTTTAGTCTGATCATCATAAAATTTGACATGGATGTTAACAATGGCATGTAGATTGGAACGAGACATTTTGGGGTTATTCGGGTAAATAACATGGCCGCCAGCAGCCATCTTGGATTTTACTCTTTGTATGACTAAATCCTTTAGCACGGGCTACAGGCCGTACCTTTAGTCTGATCATCATGAAATTTGTCATGGCTGTTGAAATTGGAATGTAGATGGGAACGAGTCATTTTGGGGTCATTCGGACAAAAATCATGGCCGCCAGTGGCCATCCTTGATTTCAAAATTCAATCCATTAGCACGGGCCACAGGACGTACTGTTTATCTGATCATCATGAAATTTGTCATGGATGTTAACAATGACATATAGATGGGAACGAGTCATTTTGGGGTCATTCAGCCAAAAAACATGGCCGCCAGCAGCCACCTTGGATTTTACTCTTTGTATGACTAAATCCTTTAGCACGGGCTACAGGTCGTACCTTTAGTCTGATCATCATAAAATTTGTCATGGATGTTAATATTGACATGTAGATGGGAACGAGTCATTTTGGGGGTCATTCGGCCAAAAAACATGGCGCCAGCAGCCATCTTGGATTTTACTCTTTGTATGACTAAATCCTTTAGCACGGGCTACAGGTCATACCTTTAGTCTGATCATCATGAAATTTGTCATGGATGTTAACAATAACATGTAGATGGGAACGAGTCATTTTGGGGTCATTAAGGCAAAAAACATGGCCGACAGCAGCCATCTTGGATTTTACTCTGTGTGTGACTAAATTCTTTACTGCTCATTTTTACACTCCATTTTAATCTCTCTATTCATTGCTCATCACAAAAAAATTACCTTCTTTACAAAGTTGAGCTACAGTGTCATTGACACTTTCTTTATTACATAAAATGATCGTTATTGATTAATTATTGATTAATAATTGATATTTATTGTTGAATATTGGCTGCTATCAATATTTACACAAATGGTATTAATTATTTCTTATAATTGCTCCTTTGGTCAACTTTGACTATCGGAAAATGAAAATGAAAATATGCCGGTGAAATTTTTTTAATCGATATTAAAGTCTCATCCTTTCGGCAACATGGAATTGGTTTTAATTACTTAAATGATTAATATAGTAATTTGCCTTTTATCTGTGATGAAATGAGAAATGGCATTCTAGTTTTGGTGTCATTCGGCCAAAAAACATGGTCGCCAGCAGCCATCTTGGATTTTACTCTTTGTATGACTAAATCCTTTAGCACGGGCTACAGGTCGTACTGGATTGTCATGGCTGTTGATATTGGAATGTAGATGGGAACGAGTCATTTTGGGGTCATTCGGACAAAAAACATGGCCGACAGCGGCCATCTTGGATTTCAAAATTTAATCCATTAGCACGGGCCACAGGTCGTACTGTGCGTCTGATCATCATGAAATTTGTCGTGGATGTTAATATTGACATGTAGATGGGAACGAGTAATTTTGGGGTCAATTGGCGAAAAACATGGCCGCCAGCAGCCATCTTGGATTTTACTCTTTGTATGACTAAATTCTTTAGCACGGGCTACAGGTCGTACCTTTAGTCTGATCATCATAAAATTTGTCATGGCTGTTGATATTGAAATGTAGATGGGAACGAGACATTTTGGGGTCATTCGGCCCCAAAACATGGCCGCCAGCAGCCATCTTGGATTTTACTCTTTGCATGACTAAATCCTTTAGCACGGGCTACAGGTCCTACTTTTAGTCTGATCATCATAAAATTTGTCAAGAATGTTAATAATCACATGTAGATGGGAAAGAGTAATTTTGGGGTCATTCGGCAAAAAAACATGGCCGCCAGCAGCCATCTTGGATTTTACTCTTTGTATGACTAAATCCTTTAACACAGGCTACAGGTCGTACCTTTAGTCTGATCATCATAAAATTTGTCATGGCTGTTGATATTGGAATGTAGATGAGAACGAGTCATTTTGGGGTCATTCGGACAAAAAACATAATAATAATAATGTATAGCATTTGTAAAGCGCCTTTCCCATGAGGCCCAAAGCGCTCAAAGTTTTTTACAATTATTACCCTGATGAGCCTGAACATTCAGTAACCATCTACTGCTCCCCGGGGACAGGGGGAGGTACAGCCGGGAGTATGCGAGGATACCATATGGCTAGCATACTGACAAGATCTTTCACTGCTCATTATCAGGTACCCTTGTAATGCATGGGTGGTGCAAAGCAGACACAGTACGAGCGACCTTGCTCAAGGGTCACAACTTGGCGCGAGATTCAAACAGTGTACAATCCAACAATTGCACATCGCCCAAGTCGGCCAAGCCACTGCTGTGTGGAAACTCATAACAGACCACCAGCCAGCCGCGAACTCGCCTCGCTGTGTTGACAGCGAAGACAAGTCCAACGCGCTAACCACTGGACCACGGAGCTCCAGCGGCCATCTTGGATTTCAAAATTTAATCCATTAGCACGGGCCACAGGTCGTACTGTTCGTCTGATCATCATGAAATTTGTCGTGGATGTTAATATTGACATGTAGATGGGAACGAGTAATTTTGGGGTCATTTGGCGAAAAACATGGCCGCCAGCAGCCATCTTGGATTTTACTCTTTGTATGACTAAATTCTTTAGCACGGGCTACAGGTCGTACCTTTAGTCTGATCGTCATGAAATTTGTCATGATGTTAATAATGACATGTAGATGGGAACGAGTAATTTTTGGGTCATTCGGCCGAAAAACATGGCCGCCAGCAGCCATCTTGGATTTTACTCTTTGTATGACTAAATTCTTTAGCACGGGCTGCAGGTCGTACCTTTAGTCTGATCAACATAAAATTTGTCATGGATGTTAATATTGACATGTAGATGGGAACGAGTAATTTTGGGGTCATTTGGCGAAAAACATGGCCGCCAGCAGCCATCTTGGATTTTACTCTTTGTATGACTAAATCCTTTAGCACGGGCTACAGGTTGTACCTTTAGTCTGATCGTCATAAAATTTGTCATGGATGTTAACGATGACATGTAGATGGGAATGACTCATTTTGGGGTCATTCGGCCGAAAAACATGGCCGCCAGCAGCCATCTTGGATTTTACTCTTTGTATGACTAAATTCTTTAGCATGGGCTACAGGTCGTACCTTTAGTCGAACAAGTCATTTTGGGGTCATTCGGACAAAAAACATGGCCGCCAGCTGCCATCTTGGATTAAAAAAATTAATCCATTAGCACGGGCCACAGGTCGTACTGTTCGTCTGATCATCATGAAATTTGTCATGGATGATAATATTGACATGTAGATGGGAACGAGTAATTTTGGGGTCATTCGGCCAAAAAACATGGTTGCCAGCAGCCATCTTGGATTTTACTCTTTGTATGACTAAATCCTTTAGCACGGGCTACAGGTCGTACCTTTAGTCTGATCATCATGAAATTTGTCATGATGTTAATAATGACTTGTAGATGGGAACGAGTAATTTTGGGGTCATTCGGCCGAAAAACATGGCCGTCAGCAGCCATCTTGGATTTTACTCTTTGTATGACTAAATCCTTTAGCACGGGCTACAGGTTATACCTTTAGTCTGATCGTCATAAAATTTGTCATGGATGTTAACGATGACATGTAGATGGGAATGACTCATTTTGGGGTCATTCGGCCGAAAAACATGGCCGCCAGCAGCCATCTTGGATTTTACTCTTTGTATGACTAAATTCTTTAGCACGGGCTACATGTTATACCGTTAGTCTGCTCATCATAAAATTTGTCATGAATGTTAATAATGACATGTAGATGGGAACGAGTCATTTTGGGATCATTCGGCCAAAAAACATGGCCGCCAGCAGCCATCTTGGATTTTACTCTTTGTATGACTAAATTCTTTAGCATGGGCTACAGGTCGTACCTTTAGTCTGATCGTCATAAAATTTGTCATGGATGTTAACGATGACATGTAGATGGGAACGACTCATTTTGGGGTCATTCTGCCGAAAATATGGCCGCCAGCAGCCATCTTGGATTTTACTTTTCTCTTCATGTCTATAAACTAGTATTATACATTCAATTTTCCACATTCCTAATCGCCCCATTGACTGTAATACATTAAATTATTCCCGGTCCAAGTTGAGCTACAGTGTCATTGACACTTTCATTGGGTTATTCGGGCAAAAAACATGGCCGCCAGCAGCCATCTTGGATTTTACTCTTTGTATGACTAAATCATTTAGCACGGGCTACAGGTTGTACCTTTAGTCTGATAATCATGAAATTTGTCATGGCTGTTGAAATTGGAATGTAGATGGGAACGAGTCATTTTGGGGTCATTGGGACAAAAAACATGGCCGCCAGCAGCTATATTGGATTTTACTCTTTGTATGACTAAATTTTTTAGCACGGGCTACAGGTTGTATCTTTAGTCTGATCATAATAACATTTGTCATGAATGTTAATAATGACATGTAGATGGGAACGAGTCATTTTGGGGTCATTCCGCCAAAAAACATGGTCGCCAGCAGCCATCTTGGATTTTACTCTTTGTATGACTAAATCCTTTAGCACGGGCTACAGGTCGTACCTTTAGTCTTATCATCATAACATTTGGCAAGGTTGTTGAAATTGGAATGTAGATGGGAACAAGTCATTTTGGGGTCATTCGGACAAAAAACATGGCCGCCAGCTGCCATCTTGGATTAAAAAAATTAATCCATTAGCACGGGCCACAGGTCGTACTGTTCGTCTGATCATCATGAAATTTGTCATGGATGATAATATTGTCATGTAGATGGGAACGAGTAATTTTGGGGTCATTCGGCCAAAAAACATGGTTGCCAGCAGCCATCTTGGATTTTACTCTTTGTATGACTAAATCCTTTAGCACGGGCTACAGGTCGTACCTTTAGTCGGATCATCATGAAATTTGTCATGATGTTAATAATGACATGTAGATGGGAACGAGTAATTTTGGGGTCATTCGGCCGAAAAACATGGCCGCCAGCAGCCATCTTGGATTTTACTCTTTGTATGACTAAATTCTTTAGCACGGGCTGCAGGTCGTACCTTTAGTCTGATCATCATAAAATTTGTCATGGATGTTAACAATGACATGTAGATGGGAACGAGTAATTTTGGGGTCATTTGGCCAAAAAACATGGTTGCCAGCAGCCATCTTGGATTTTACTCTTTGTATGACTAAATCCTTTAGCACGGGCTACAGGTTGTACCTTTAGTCTGATCATCATAAAATTTGTCATGGCTGTTGAAATTGGAATGTAGATGGGAACGAGTCATTTTGGGGTCATTCGGACAAAAAACATGGCCGCCAGCGGCCATCTTGGATTTCAAAATTTAATCCATTAGCACAGGCCACAGGTCGTACTGTTCGTCTGATCATCATGAAATTGTCGTGGATGTTAATATTGACATGTAGATGGGAACGAGTAGTTTTGGGGTCATTTGGCGAAAAACATGGCCGCCAGCAGCCATCTTGGATTTTACTCTTTGTATGACTAAATTCTTTAGCACGGGCTACAGGTTGTATCTTTAGTCTGATCATCATAAAATTTGTCATGAATGTTAATAATGACATGTAGATGGGAACGAGTCATTTTGGGGTCATTCGGCGAAAAAACATGGCCGCCAGCAGCCATCTTGGATTTTACTCTTTGTATGACTAATTCCTTTAGCACGGGCTACAGGTCGTACCTTTAATCTGATCATCATCAAAATTTTCATGGCTGTTGAAATTGGAATGTAAATGGGAACGAGTCATTTTGGGGTCATTCAGACAAAAAACATGGCCGCCAGCGGCCATCTTGGATTTCAAAATTTAATCCATTAGCACGGGCCACAGATCGTACTGTTCGTCTGATCATCATGAAATTTGTCGTGGGTGTTAATATTGACATGTAGATGGGAACGAGTAATTTTGGGGTCATTTGGCGAAAAACATGGCCGCCAGCAGCCATCTTGGATTTTACTCTTTGTATGACAAAATTATTTAGCACGGGCTACAGGTCGTACCTTTAGTCTGATCATCATAAAATTTGTCATGGATGTTAACAATGACATGTAGATGGGAACGACTCATTTTGGTGTCATTCGGCCGAAAATATGGCCGCCAGCAGCCATCTTGGATTTTACTTTTCTCTTCATGTCTATAAACTAGTATTAGACATTCAACTTTCCACATTCCTAATCGCTCCATTGACTGTAATACATTAAATTATTCCCTTTCCAAGTTGAGCTACAGTGTCATTGACACTTTCATTGGGTTATTCGGGCAAAAAACATGGCCGCCAGCAGCCATCTTGGATTTTACTCTTTGTATGACTAAATCATTTAGCACGGGCTACAGGTTGTGCCTTTAGTCTGATAATCATGAAATTTGTCATGGCTGTTGAAATTGGAATGTAGATGGGAAAGAGTCATTTTGGGGTTATTGGGACAAAAAACATGGCCGCCAGTGGCCATCTTTGTTTTCAAAATTCAATCCATTAGCACGGGGCACAGGTCGCACTGTTCGGTTGATCATCATGAAATTTGTCATGGATGTTAATATTGACATGTGGATGGGAACGAGTAATTTTGGGGTCATTCGGCCCCAAAACATGGCCGCCAGCAGCCATCTTGGATTTTACTCTTTGTATGACTAAATCCTTTAGCACGGGCTACAGGTCGTACCTTTAGTCTGATCATCATAAAATTTGTCATGGATGTTAACAATGACATGTAGATTGGAATGAGTCATTTTGGGGTCATTCGGCCAAAAAACATGGCCGCCAGCAGCCGTCTTGGATTTTACTCTTTGCATGACTAAATCATTTAGCACGGGCTACAGGTCCTAGTTTTAGTCTGATCATCATAAAATTTGTCAAGAATGTTAATAATCACATCTAGATGGGAACGAGTAATTTTGTGGTCATTCGGCAAAAAAACATGGCCGCCAGCAGCCATCTTGGATTTTACTCTTTGTATGACTAAATCCTTTAACACGGGCTACAGGTCGTACCTTTAGTCTGATCATCATAAAATTTGTCATGGCTGTTGAAATTGGAATGTAGATGGGAACGAGTCATTTTGGGGTCATTCGGACAAAAAACATGGCCGCCAGCGGCCATCTTGGATTTCAAAATTTAATCCATTAGCACAGGCCACAGGTCGTACTGTTCGTCTGATCATCATGAAATTGTCGTGGATGTTAATATTGACATGTAGATGGGAACGAGTAGTTTTGGGGTCATTTGGCGAAAAACATGGCCGCCAGCAGCCATCTTGGATTTTACTCTTTGTATGACTAAATTCTTTAGCACGGGCTACAGGTTGTATCTTTAGTCTGATCATCATAAAATTTGTCATGAATGTTAATAATGACATGTAGATGGGAACGAGTCATTTTGGGGTCATTCGGCGAAAAAACATGGCCGCCAGCAGCCATCTTGGATTTTACTCTTTGTATGACTAATTCCTTTAGCACGGGCTACAGGTCGTACCTTTAATCTGATCATCATCAAAATTTTCATGGCTGTTGAAATTGGAATGTAAATGGGAACGAGTCATTTTGGGGTCATTCAGACAAAAAACATGGCCGCCAGCGGCCATCTTGGATTTCAAAATTTAATCCATTAGCACGGGCCACAGATCGTACTGTTCGTCTGATCATCATGAAATTTGTCGTGGGTGTTAATATTGACATGTAGATGGGAACGAGTAATTTTGGGGTCATTTGGCGAAAAACATGGCCGCCAGCAGCCATCTTGGATTTTACTCTTTGTATGACAAAATTATTTAGCACGGGCTACAGGTCGTACCTTTAGTCTGATCATCATAAAATTTGTCATGGATGTTAACAATGACATGTAGATGGGAACGACTCATTTTGGTGTCATTCGGCCGAAAATATGGCCGCCAGCAGCCATCTTGGATTTTACTTTTCTCTTCATGTCTATAAACTAGTATTAGACATTCAACTTTCCACATTCCTAATCGCTCCATTGACTGTAATACATTAAATTATTCCCTTTCCAAGTTGAGCTACAGTGTCATTGACACTTTCATTGGGTTATTCGGGCAAAAAACATGGCCGCCAGCAGCCATCTTGGATTTTACTCTTTGTATGACTAAATCATTTAGCACGGGCTACAGGTTGTGCCTTTAGTCTGATAATCATGAAATTTGTCATGGCTGTTGAAATTGGAATGTAGATGGGAAAGAGTCATTTTGGGGTTATTGGGACAAAAAACATGGCCGCCAGTGGCCATCTTTGTTTTCAAAATTCAATCCATTAGCACGGGGCACAGGTCGCACTGTTCGGTTGATCATCATGAAATTTGTCATGGATGTTAATATTGACATGTGGATGGGAACGAGTAATTTTGGGGTCATTCGGCCCCAAAACATGGCCGCCAGCAGCCATCTTGGATTTTACTCTTTGTATGACTAAATCCTTTAGCACGGGCTACAGGTCGTACCTTTAGTCTGATCATCATAAAATTTGTCATGGATGTTAACAATGACATGTAGATTGGAACGAGTCATTTTGGGGTCATTCGGCCAAAAAACATGGCCGCCAGCAGCCGTCTTGGATTTTACTCTTTGCATGACTAAATCATTTAGCACGGGCTACAGGTCCTAGTTTTAGTCTGATCATCATAAAATTTGTCAAGAATGTTAATAATCACATCTAGATGGGAACGAGTAATTTTGTGGTCATTCGGCAAAAAAACATGGCCGCCAGCAGCCATCTTGGATTTTACTCTTTGTATGACTAAATCCTTTAACACGGGCTACAGGTCGTACCTTTAGTCTGATCATCATAAAATTTGTCATGGCTGTTGAAATTGGAATGTAGATGGGAACGAGTCATTTTGGGGTCATTCGGACAAAAAACATGGCCGCCAGCGGCCATCTTGGATTTCAAAATTTAATCCATTAGCACGGGCCACAGGTCGTACTGTTCGTCTGATCATCATGAAATTGTCGTGGATGTTAATATTGACATGTAGATGGGAACGAGTAATTTTGGGGTCATTTGGCGAAAAACATGGCCGCCAGCCAGCGCCAGCAGCCATCTTGGATTTTACTCTTTGTATGACTAAATTCTTTAGCACGGGCTACAGGTTGTATCTTTAGTCTGATCATCATAAAATTTGTCATGAATGTTAGTAATGACATGTAGATGGGAACGAGTCATTTTGGGGTCATTCGGTGAAAAAACATGGCCGCCAGCAGCCATCTTGGATTTTACTCTTTGTATGACTAATTCCTTTAGCACGGGCTACAGGTCGTACCTTTAATCTGATCATCATTAAAATGTTCATGGCTGTTGAAATTGGAATGCAAATGGGAACGAGTCATTTTGGGGTCATTCAGACATAAAACATGGCCGCCAGCGGCCATCTTGGATTTTAAAATTTAATCCATTAGCACGGGCCACAGGTCGTACTGTTCGTCTGATCATCATGAAATTTGTCGTGGATGTTAATATTGACATGTAGATGGGAACGAGTAATTTTGGGGTCATTTGGCGAAAAACATGGCCGCCAGCAGCCATCTTGGATTTTACTCTTTGTATGACTAAATTATTTAGCACGGGCTACAGGTCGTACCTTTAGTCTGATCATCATATAACTTGTCCTGAATGTTAATAATGACATGTAGATGGGAACGAGTCATTTTGGGATCATTCGGCCAAAAAACATGGCCGCCAGCAGCCATCTTGGATTTTACTCTTTGTATGACTAAATTCTTTAGCATGGGCTACAGGTCGTACCTTTAGTCGAACAAGTCATTTTGGGGTCATTCAGACAAAAAACATGGCCGCCAGCGGCCATCTTGGATTTCAAAATGTAATCCATTAGCACGGGCCATAGGTCGTACTGTTCGTCTGATCATCATGAAATTTGTCATGGATGTTAACAATGACATGTAGATGGGAACGAGTAATTTTGGGGTCAATCGGCCAAAAAACATGGTCGACAGCAGCCATCTTGTATTTTACTCTTTGTATGACTAAATCCTTTAGCACGGGCTACAGGTTGTACCTTTAGTCTGATCATCATAAAATTTGTCATGAATGTTAATAATGACATGTAGATGGGAACGAGTCATTTTGGGGACATTTGGCCAAAAAACATGGCCACCAGCAGCCAACTTGGATTTTACTCTTTGTATGACTAAATTAATCCTTTACCATGGGCTACAGATCGTACCTTTAGTCTGATCATCGTAAAAAATTTCATGGCTGTTGAATTGGAATGTAAATGGGAACGAGTCATTTTGGGGTCATTCGGACAAAAAACATGGCCGCCAGTGGCCATCTTGGATTTCAAAATGTAATCCATTATCACGGGCCACAGGTTGTACCTTTAGTCTGATCGTCATAAAATTTGTCATTGATGTTAACGTTGACATGTAGATGGGAACGACTCATTTTGGGGTCATTCGGCCGAAAACATGGCCGCCAGCAGCCATCTTTGATTTTACTTTTCTCTTCATGTCTATAAACTAGTATTAGACATTCAACTTTCCACATTCCTAATCGCTCCATTGACTGTAATACATTAAATTATTCCCTTTCCAAGTTGAGCTACAGTGTCATTGACACTTTCATTGAGTTATTCGGGCAAAAAACATGGCCGCCAGCAGCCATCTTGGATTTTACTCTATGTATGACTAAATCTTTTAGCACGGGCTACAGGTTGTACCTTTAGTCTGATAATCATGAAATTTGTCATGGCTGTTGAAATTGGAATGTAGATGGGAACGAGTCATTTTGGGGTCATTGGGACAAAAACATGGCCGCCAGCAGCCATATTGGATTTTACTCTTTGTATGACTAAATTCTTTAGCACGGGCTACAGGTTGTATCTTTAGTCTGATCATCATAACATTTGTCATGAATGTTAATAATGACATGTAGATGGGAACGAGTCATTGTGGGGTCATTCCGCCAAAAAACATGGTCGCCAGCAGCCATCTTGGATTTTACTCTTTGTACTAGTATGACTAAATCCTTTAGCACGGGCTACAGGTCCTACTAGTACTTTTAGTCTGATCATCATAAAATTTGTCAAGAATGTTAATAATGACATGTAGATGGGAACGAGTCATTTTGGGGTCATTCGGCCAAAAAACATGACCGCCAGCAGCCATCTTGGATTTTACTCTTTGTATGACTAAATCCTTTAGCACGGGCTACAGGTCGTACCTTTAGTCTGATCATCATAACATTTGGCAAGGTTGTTGAAATTGGAATGTAGATGGGAACAAGTCATTTTGGGGTCATTCGGACAAAAAACATGGCCGCCAGCTGCCATCTTGGATTAAAAAAATTAATCCATTAGCACGGGCCACAGGTCGTACTGTTCGTCTGATCATCATGAAATTTGTCATGGATGATAATATTGTCATGTAGATGGGAACGAGTAATTTTGGGGTCATTCGGCCAAAAAACATGGTTGCCAGCAGCCATCTTGGATTTTACTCTTTGTATGACTAAATCCTTTAGCACGGGCTACAGGTCGTACCTTTAGTCTGATCATCATGAAATTTGTCATGATGTTAATAATCACATGTAGATGGGAACGAGTAATTTTGGGGTCATTCGGCCGAAAAACATGGCCGCCAGCAGCCATCTTGGATTTTACTCTTTGTATGACTAAATTCTTTAGCACGGGCTGCAGGTCGTACCTTTAGTCTGATCATCATAAAATTTGTTATGGAAGTTAACAATGACATGTAGATGGGAACGAGTCATTTTGGGGTCATTTGGCCAAAAAACATGGTTGCCAGCAGCCATCTTGGATTTTACTCTTTGTATGACTAAATCCTTTAGCATGGGCTACAGGTTGTACCGTTAGTCTGATCATCATGAAATTTGTCAAGAATGTTAATAATGACATGTAGATGGGAATGAGTCATTTTGGGGTCATTCGGCCGAAAAACATGGCCGCCAGCAGCCATCTTGAATTTCAAAATTTAATTCATTAGCATGGGCCACAGGTCATACTGTTCGTCTGATCATTATGAAATTTGTCATGGATATTAATATTGACATGTAGATGGGAACGAGTAATTTTGGGGTCATTTGGCCAAAAAACATGGCCGCCAGCAGCCATATTGGATTTTACTCTTTGTATGACTAAATTCTTTAGCATGGGCTACAGGTCGTACCTTTAGTCTGATCGTCATAAAATTTGTCATGGATGTTAACGATGACATGTAGATGGGAATGACTCATTTTGGGGTCATTCGGCCGAAAACATGGATGCCAGCAGCCATCTTGGATTTTACTCTTTGTATGACTAAATTCTTTAGCACGGGCTACATGTTATACCGTTAGTCTGCTCATCATAAAATTTGTCCTGAATGTTAATAATGACATGTAGATGGGAACGAGTCATTTTGGGATCATTCGGCCAAAAAACATGGCCGCCAGCAGCCATCTTGGATTTTACTCTTTGTATGACTAAATTCTTTAGCATGGGCTACAGGTCGTACCTTTAGTCTGATCGTCATAACATTTGTCATGGATGTTAACGATGACATGTAGATGGGGTAATTTTGGGGTCATTCGGCCCCAAAACATGGCCGCCAGCAGCCATCTTGGATTTTACTCTTTGTATGACTAAATCCTTTAGCACGGGCTACAGGTCGTACCTTTAGTCTGATCATCATAAAATTTGTCATGGATGTTAACAATGACATGTAGATAGGAACGAGTCATTTTTGGGTCATTCGGCCAAAACACATGGCCGCCAGCAGCCGTCTTGGATTTTACTCTTTGCTTGACTAAATCATTTAGCACGGGCTACAGGTCCTACTTTTTGTCTGATCATCATAAAATTTGTCAGGAATGTTAATAATCACATCTAGATGGGAACAAATAATTTTGGGGTTATTCGGCAAAAAAACATGGCCGCCAGCAGCCATCTTGGATTTTACTCTTTGTATGACTAAATCCTTTAACACGGGCTACAGGCCGTACCTTTATTCTGATCATCATAAAATTTGTCATGGCTGTTGAAATTGGAATGTAGATGGGAACGAGTCATTTTGGGGTCATTCGGACAAAAAACATGGCCGCCAGCGGCCATCTTGGATTTCAAAATTTAATCCATTAGCACGGGCCACAGGTCGTACTGTTCGTCTGATCATCATGAAATTGTCGTGGATGTTAATATATTAAATTATTCCCTTTCCAAGTTGAGCTACAGTGTCATTGACACTTTCATTTGTTTTCCTTTGCGAGTTTCACTGAAATTTGCCAAACGATGCGCGCTCTCTGTTAGGCGGATTACTTTCATACCACGACAGTCAATCTTCGTGCTTGTATCTAGGGAAAAAGGGTACCCGCTCGCGTTAATCAGTATTTAGTGCCCGATATTACATGCATTCACATATTATTTAGGAATATTAGCCTGTTTGGATTTGGCGGGAAAATGGGCGAATTTCGCCTTTTGCCAGATACGGATGGTAGGCTGTGTTCCTCTGTATGCATTACGTATTACTTTATATAGCGTCGCCACGAACCGTTTGCTCTAAAACTTAAGAAATCGCACTAAAGTTGTGCGTTGATACCCCATGTTTGATTTTTTGGAGTATTTTTCCACTTTTGGTTTTTGATGAATTTACCAATTTGAACCCACTGGAACACATTGCTCTCCGTTGGGCATGTTGCTTTTTAAGTAGAGCGGTCAAACTTTGGGCGAGTACCAGCAGTATATCGAAGTACCTGCTCCTGCATTACATCGCCCCCTCATTAGCCAGTTTTGGATTTGGCGGGAAAAATAGTTTATTGATACAGCACCTAACTATACTTATTTACAGTATAAAGCCTCGCCACCAGTAAACCTTCGGCTTTAGCGCGAATTAAGGAGACACCTATAAGTTGCGATTGGATACTATCTATGACATCCACTCATCAAATTTTTTTTTTCTCGATGTTTTATTTTTAGATAAATTCCCCCCCCCTTTGATTTTCGTTGAAATTTGCAAAAATTCTGCACCCACCCGAAGCGAGCTCGCTGTTGGGCAGGTTGCTTTTATTGTAGAGCTATCAAACTTTGAGGGCGTACCTAAAAAATACTGGTGTACCTGCTCCTGTATTAACCTTGCTCATCAGTTAGCCCGTTGGAATTGGCGCTAAAAATAGGTCATTGTTTTGTCCCTGCCGCAGATCGGTAACTGTTGGGACAAAACACTTATAAATCGTACATTTCGACCCGAATCACTCTTCCCATTCGGAGAATGCAATACAAATAGTAATCCGCAATAGTAATTTAGTTTTTTTTGCTAAATCTGATGTTTCCACCCGCCACCGGTCAGCCTGGTCTAACCACCCTCTGCCTGGTCTCACCACCCCGACCTGGAATCTTCACCCGACACGGTTTCGTCGCCTCCCCGGATATGGTCTCACCCTCTCCCATGCTCCTTCATTAGCCAAATTATTTGATGGTCTATAACTTGGAAATTTCTCAACCGATTTACAAAATTCTTTCAGGAGGATAATTAGTACGTACTATAGATACACGACAGTAAATGGTTGAAATCATCGCAAAACAAAAATGCGAAATTGTTTCCCCCACACAAACCCCAAAAATATGTCCGTCCCTGTTCAAAACTTTTTTTCGTAGCAAGTTGCTAACGAGCAACTGCATAGAAGCTCTCAAAACTGGATATCTTGCATGCGGACACAGGAATTTAAATAAGTCGAGTTTTGCGAACGATGGGCGACAACTCTGTAGAGAAAGCGCGGACATAAATTGTAATGTATGAACCCAATAGGGCATACTGAGTTGTACCTACGGATAAAATTTCCAGTCTCTGCTGTTCATACTTTTCGAGATACAGCAACCCCTTTTTTCAACACAAAGAGGGATAACTCTGTAAATCAAGAATGGACTACATCCTATATAGCCTATCCAGTTAGAATTATTATAGGTCTATATAGGTATATGAAATTCCAGCTCCCTAACTCTTGTACTTCCTGTGATATGAACGTTATAAAATTGCTAAGAATAATAAATAATATTGGAAAAAATATTCAATAACAATATACTTCCATGGAAGTATAATAATTACAAAAATCAGACGCAAAAACACTGTGCTAGTAGAGTGACGTACCATTGACAAACTGACTTATTTTATCTACTCTATTAAATCTACATAGTATGACCATAAATTGTGAACGCAAATATGTATGACCTGGGAGGGGGGCAGAATGCACGCAGGAGGTCCTTGAATATTTTGCAGGGTATTCGGGCATAACTGACACAACTAACAGCATTTAAACCTTACAACACGGACCCCGTTCCTCATTTCAGCAGACCACTCGACTCGCTCAGCAACTACAGAAAACATTAAAGGGACATCCCACACCCCGTATTAAAGCTCGTGGGCTCTTCCACATACAACATTCAATTCAACCTTTGCCGCGTTTCAGACATGACGATTTTCTATGTGCAGATATCATCAAAACAACAAATCGTGGGGTGAAGGAGAAGATCACTCGATCTTTTCGACCATCCCGGGCGCTTCGCACCCAACCACTCTCCTCTATATGTGAATGACACTCGTGTTCCGACCACCGGCGGAATAGGACGTCCTGGCTTGAGCGCTCCCGGACTTTGCCCGCTCCGCGATCGGATTACTGGCTTTGAGGATTATGGACTCCTCTATAGTTTCCGCTGAAAGGCACGTACTCAGCTCACTCCATGCGGGGTCCTAATTGACCTGGACTCTACACAGATCAGACAGCCAAATATAGCTTTTTCTGGAATTCCGGGTTACGCCATCACGGTCCTTCTCATGACCCACAAGCGACCCACCACCACCGGGGACACCAGAGGGAGGAGACGAAATAGGAAGACGCCGGCTCAAAGAAGGGATGCATATCGGATGGCTGAATGGAAGAAGAGTACAGCTGCAGCATCATAAGCAGCCTCTCCCCACTCGGCTTTGACGACGGGAGAACATCATCCCCCACCACAAGAGCTGCCAGATTCCGGATAGTACGGGAACGGTCTGAGAGACGTCCAGACCCATATTCCCGTGTTGTACAGCCGGCTGACGACATCAAACTGGCTTCCGATGCTTCCGCGATGGATAGTGAAACAACTTTCTGTCCGATGACTCCGTAATACATCAGCCCGGAGTCATACACCACCAGCGACAATAACAATAGTGCATTAATCCGCAGATTCTGAAAATCATCAGAAAAACACAGGCCGAATGAAATAAAACTCCGCAACATCGACACATAACACAACGCGACTAACCGTATTTCATTTGTAATAATATGCACCATGGCTAACACCAACGTCAGGATATAGGGTAGCGTGCTGACGCCATATAGATGGCTCCGGTGTGTGGTTGCAAGCGACCGGGCGGGCAAGGAGACGTCTGGTGTAGCCCATAGTACATAATACTTGGGATTAATCCCTCTCAACAGCTCAATAAGAAAAACAATAGGAAAATCACACATACATATAAGCATCCTTTAAATAATCATTCACCGGGTCAACGGGCTCAGGAGGGCCGTGCACCATTTAGTAACAAGAAGCTCCGATCGACATGTTGTCAACATGGATGGCATTGCACCCTCTCCGACGCGTTGAGCCCGTAGTGTAAGCCCGGGATATGGCAGACTACAACAGGAGTCCGTGCAAGGACTAACTAGGTCAATTGACCACACCATATTCAAATATATATATATATACACTCTCACACAAACAGAATAAATAAGCAGTCACAAATCGCTGGTCCACTTTCGGAACGGTGGTAGTACTTTGCTTCTTGCTGTGGTGGCTCGCACCCACACACAGTAGACAAACACATACTGTGCATAATGAATAATATTATTGTAAACAGGGAGAGGGGCAAAGTAAGTTTTGTAACTTGTCCCCAATCCCTTTTGTATTATTCGATATACAAATAAAATATGTTTAAAGTAAAAAAAAAAGTACTGTGCATTGGTCGAATATATTCACAAACACTATATATAAACTTCATCGGCATTACAACAATACCAAAGCAAGTTGTCTCACCCCCGAACTCCAGATTTTCCGTGGATGGCTGACAATAATTCCAAGGATTGGACAACGGCATCAAGTTTGTTCAGTTCGCTAAAGGGAGCCCATATGCTGCAATGTTTGTGACACCTACCAAAGTAGGTCTCAGCTCAACAGCGTTGTCGGCAGAAGTAATCAGCCGACTCGAGACAGAACGAGAATTTCTCACAGCTTTAGAACAACATGAAACAAGCGCTGAATAAACAAATCAAGAATCAACAGATCCCAACATCATCTTCACACTATAGCATCACCACAACATCGGACTAGTTCCGACCAACAGAGCGGATAGTCACACGAAGTCTAAATGATCTGGTTGCGGGAAAAATAGGAGACAATGTAGCTGTTCTGATTCCCCAAGTAGATCGTGACCGCGGTGATCAAAGGAAAAGTATGGGAGTGACTATAAGCCGTGACAACAATGACCAGCGTACCCTAGCGACAAAGACAAACCAGTTCAATGTTTGCCCTGAAGGACTTCTGACTGAGCTAGCCATTGATCGAGATAACAACTCTCCCTCCGAGAAGCCGTTGTTAATTCATCAATTTATGGTGTACAATTCTTCATCAAATGTTCAAAGTGGTCCAAGTAAATGTAAGACGATTCAAGTGCTTTAAGGTAAATTTACTATGCAATAGCCGCTGCCATATAATAGTAGTATGGATTAGGATTACAGATTTATTCACTCATGTGGTCAAAGTATGACATTGGAGCATTGACATATTTGTTTACAGATAGTAATACATAAATTGTACGCATGCGTTGTAAGTATACAATACTCAATAGTGTTGGGGTTGGGTGCTGTGGGTGGGGTCTTTTCGTTATTACTAAGTTCATTATTTTTTATTCTTCGTGGTCGATGCCAGGTATTATACATGGGGGGGGGGGGGGTCTTCATTACAGTATAGTTGTGGTGGTGGTGGTGGTGGTGGTGGTGAATAAGGGGTATATATATCATGAGCCTCAGGGTGTTCCTTGTCTGACGAGGGCATATTTTATGAAGGCAGCTAGGTTTATCAAGATCTTGTTATTCCGTGAGTTGAAAAGAGCATTTAATTTGAGCGCATTCGGTCTTTTGTAGTAGAATTGTTTGATGTATTTCTTTCGGAGATCGTCAAGATTCGTACATTCAAGAATGAGGTGGTATTCATCACCCAGTTTCTCGTTACAGAGATTGCATTTCCGTTCCTCATATAAGGTGCATATCCATGATCCAGTTTCCACGGGCAGTCTATGGTTGCATGTACGGAATTTCATCAGGCATGCCACTGTTTTCTGATTTTCAAGTGATATATAATATTCTTTGCCGAAATTTGGCTTGGTAATACGGTAGAATGGGCACTTACTGGATGCGTCAATATAACCTCGCCATTTCTGAATGTATTGGTCCATTGAACGGGTCTTGATCAACTTATTAAAGTGTTTCGTTTCCGGTACCCATTGTTTCAACCAAAAAGAGGAAAATCCCAATTCTTCAAGATTTGTTCTGGTATAATCGAGCCAAATATTTTTAATGTTTTTTTCCTCGCATGTAGTTATCATAAAATAGTACAGTTTCAAAGGCAATCTTTCACAATTCATGATTCTTCCCCAGTATGAGAGTTGTCTGATTTTAAATTTAGTCTCTATTGGGTATATACCAGTTTCACCATATACAAGTGGTGTCATGGTGGAAGATTTTAACCCAAGTGCGAATTTAAGAAACCAGAGTTCCAATTTTTCAAATGATCGCGTATTTTCGAAACACCATACTTCTGATCCGTAAGTCATTATTGGAACTATTGTCTTTTCATAAATGTCCAGAATGGTATCAATAGTCAGCTTATGTTTTCTGGCTTTACTCAACAAGGTGTATTTACCTGACTTGCTGAACCAAGTTCCAAGATATTTGTATAGCATTTATGTGAAAGCATGGAGGTAGTTTCTTTTACTTTCGTCTTCGAGAAGTTAACGTTGAGCTTCCACATATTGCAGTAAGCTGCAAAATTATCTAGTGAGTATTGCAATCCTCTCTCAGAATTAGATAGAATCACGGTGTCATCGGCATAAATGAGGAGAAACAATTTCATCTATATTTCGGGGGTTGACTCACCGAAGTCAACAGAACAGCATCGACGCGATTCAAGAAATTCCTCCAAGTCATTTAGGTATATTGCAAAAAGAATCGATGAGAGTCCGTCGCCTTGTTTTAAGCCAATAATACTATCGAATATATCAGAGAGGCTGCCGAAACAATCATTTTCATGTCTAAATACATACTCTTAATAACATTTAAAATGTTTCCGGTGATATTATAGTGCTTTAGTTTGGCCCATTGACCATCTCGCCAAACAGAGTCAAAAGCCTTTGTGAAATCATGTGTAGTTTCTTTTTTCCAATTTTGACCAGTTGTATATACGTGCGTACATGGAGAATATGTGGTCTATGGTTCCATAACCCTCTCGGAAACCAGCTTGTGCTCTGTTTGAATACTATTAGCCGAGAGGAACTCATTAACCCGCGTGCATAAAATTGCAGTGAATAATTTACAAATTACACAAAGGAGTGTTATTCTTCTGTAATTATCTGGATTTAAGGGGTCGTTCTTATTTAAAAAAATCGGTTTGATAACGCCCAGTGACCAGTCGTGCGTTACACAACCTGTAGATAAAATCAGATTAAAAAGATTAACATAATATGTGCCGATATAATCGATACTGTATTTGATCATTTCATTTCGATATTGTCCTGACCCGGGGCTTTGCCCAATTTCTGAGATATCAGTGCATTGTGAACTTCGACAAAAGTTATTGGTCTATTTAGATAGTTATTATCAAAATGCTTTTTGTTTGAGTAATTGACTTCGGGTACAGTGTGATCATGCTCTATCCTGGTGTACAAATTTGTTTCGTCGGCCATGAATTGATCTCGAAAAGATTCAACTGGGGGCATATTGTTTTCTTTTTTTCCTTTTATCCAAGCCCCTGATTAAATCCCAAAAATCCTTACCCGACGTCCCTTTGATGTTGTGGATTTTATTTCTGAGTTGGATTTGGTAAGTTCGTTTGCTTCTCCTAAGGGCATATTTATAGGTATAGCTAGTTTGGAGCATAGCGCTTCTATTGTGCCAGGAAGGGTGGTGCTTATACTGTTTTCGCGCCTTCCTGTACGCAGTTCGAGAGTGTGTGCAATTACGAGTGAACCACGAGTGAACCACGGTGCTCTGTTTACTGCTATGGGGCGTGGTCTCCTAATTGACGTGCCTCTACGAACTCTAGTGTGTGGCATTTCTGTGTGTGACGAGGCTTCTAGGATTATGTCTCTAATAAGGTCCGATGACCTATTAACAAAAGATTGACAGACTTGCTTATCCGCGTCATTACATGTGGCCAATGCAAGTTGATTGGCTGGGCCCCTAACCGCTAATCGTATTCTATCGCTGAATGCGTTGATGCGGGTTTTGTCCCATTTACGGCTTGTCTCGACGCGACGTTTTGGTTGAAAAGTCATGTGACTATATTGTTGATGTTTGGTTTGTTTCGCCCAATTTGGGCGGTAATCTGATGGCTGTTTTTCTTCTGACGTGTGTGTCAGGATAGAGGAGCTGGAGGATTTGTGTAAATGTTAGCCCAAACTACATTTCCAAGTAACGATGGTTTGTTGTTTATTTTGAGGAATCGTACCACATCAGATGAATTCAGCCCAAATATGTTAACAGTTGTCGTGTAAAACATTTGCAGTAGGTTAGCGTTATTTGTTTTTTTTTGCGGATGTCATTTAACATGGGGAAAATAGACTACTACGTTTGAAAGGCATGTGCATTTGTCGTTATTTAATTATAACAACATGGTAATCAATAACAGAGGCAGTCTCTGTCAAATACTGTCGCTCTATTTACGATACTAATTGGGGAACTTTCTAAATTAAATTACGCGTAAACTAGCGTAAACGGATACCTGCTGCATTTTATAGAAGGTGTCGGAATCGGCCTACTCGCCCCAGGGCTAACTCGCTCCAGTCGACGTGTGCCAACTCGGAATAAAAGGCCGGCTCGGAATAAAAGATGTATACGGGGTGTTATATGCGTTTGGTCCGTTGTTTCTCAATTAATATTATTGAAATTTGGTGTATATGTCCGGGCTGGGACATGGAATACAATAACGTTTGAATTGTTTTAAAATTTACAAATGTGTTGATTTTATTCAACTTTTTCGTTCTGAAACACACTATACTCGTCATATCGATATCTAGTATTACTTAGAAATTTCAGCTTTCCAGATTCATAATCGCTCCATTGACTGTAACAGATGAAATTATCCCCCTCTTCGGATCGAGTGTCACTGAAACTTTATTTTGTTAGACTGCCTGTAGTCACTGATTATATCTGGAAATAATCTGTAATAAGATGTAGCACTGTTTTATTTTATATTTACATTTAGTGCTGTTTTTTATACAACAATTCCACCCAGGCTTCTCAACGGTACGCAGTACCGGTACCACGTACTCGGGCATTTTTTTTGCGGTAACGGTGCTGGTGTGCAGATCCGCCGGTACTCGGTACTGTGGTTGCATATATGCACGTTCGTAGATCAGCAGGCTGTCTGGCAAAATACAGTAGTATCAAGTTTCGAATTATCAGTAGGGGTAAATTTCTTAGAATAGAGTACCAGTGTTTTCTGTCACCATGGGTGTGGTATGTTTATTGAGAGAAGGTTAGTTATGAATTTGTGGATTTTTAGAGGATGTCTTTGAGTTTTGAAAAATATTGTTTCAGGTGACCTTGACCCCACCAGTATGAAGTAGTAGCGATTTCTGCGAAACAGTGGCTCCAGACACCAGCGTGACATTTTAGCACCTAAAATTTGTCATCTGCATGACAAATATTTTTTAAAAACTTACAGTGGTGAGAAGTTTGAAATTTTTTGATATTTTTGTGACGAAACAGTGTTCTTCCAAACAACATAGGCGGCTATACCATAGATCTTCTGGTTTTTGTGTCCCACGAGCCTGAAAATCGCTTATTTTGGTCATTTTTGCATCAAAATTTCATTTTTCAGGCACACAATCAAGGGGCATAACTCTTGCTACCCCCATTAAAATGACAATTCTGTACCAAAATCTTTAAGCCTAGTATGTGCTCAACCCAGGTATATATACATTGTATATGTGTTGTGGGATCACATTTCTGTTATTTTTCATTGAATTGATGCCCCCTTATTTTTGCACCAATCCCTGCAGAAACTGTGGAGTGTCACCTTCAAGACCAGCAAATAGCACCATTTTCATCTGTCAACTTGACAAATATTGTTACTGAAAATCATTTTTTAGCAAACCTGTTCAGTTAGAAGGAACATTTTATGGTAGATACACCATTCTTCTATGCATATTCCAATACAGGTTGTCTTTAATCATATAAATTGGTGGGGATATGGAGTCTTGGAGCAGTGGGGGGGGGGGGGGGTAGTGGTGGTTCATGTATATGGTTATTGGTGATTTTTCAGATGATGGGTACTTTTTCATGACATCATATGCTCCTTGAATCTTAGCTGAAAAGGCTGATATTGTGACATTACACAGTATACAACAAGATTAGATATTCAGTCTTTCTTATTCACAAGTGTGAAATATAATAATACAGGTTTCCTTGGTCATATTTCACTTGACAACATATTGTTCATGTGATGTCATAACCTTGTAAAGCTTTCCCTTAATGCTAAATAAGACTTGGAATTTTTTAACCCATATTTTTGGGAGAGTATTAAAGATAGTTGTTGTATGAAATATTATGTTTTATTTTGATATCTGAGGAAAATATGCATCTCATAATATATTTATACAACATTTTAGCATTTCAGACCTTTTTCAAGCTATAGATGATGGTTGAATATATCCATTTTTTCACTACGTCAAGCATAACGTCATTGGGTTCTGAAAGACCCAAAAGGGGTGAAATCATGGGGGTGCATGTAAATCCCCACCCAATCTTGCTGCCTGTGATTGCAATAACGCATGGGGTGTAATATATCATTTTAAGCGGTATAATGCAGAGAATATGGAGGTGTGGTCCCTATTAAAGATTAATAAAATTGCATTTCCCTTAAGGTGACACTCCACAGTTTCGAATTATCAGTAGGGGTAAATTTCTTAGAATAGAGTACCAGTGTTTTCTGTCACCATGGGTGTGGTATGTTTATTGAGAGAAGGTTAGTTATGAATTTGTGGATTTTTAGAGGATGTCTTTGAGTTTTGAAAAATATTGTTTCAGGTGACCTTGACCCCACCAGTATGAAGTAGTAGCGATTTCTGCGAAACAGTGGCTCCAGACACCAGCGTGACATTTTAGCACCTAAAATTTGTCATCTGTATGACAAATATTTTTAAAAAACTTACAGTGGTGAGAAGTTTGAAATTTTTTGATATTTTTGTGACGAAACAGTGTTCTTCCAAACAACATAGGCGGCTATACCATAGATCTTCTGGTTTTTGTGTCCCACGAGCCTGAAAATCGCTTATTTTGGTCATTTTTGCATCAAAATTTCATTTTTCAGGCACACAATCAAGGGGCATAACTCTTGCTACCCCCATTAAAATGACAATTCTGTACCAAAATCTTTAAGCCTAGTATGTGCTCAACCCAGGTATATATACATTGTATATGTGTTGTGGGATCACATTTCTGTTATTTTTCATTGAATTGATGCCCCCTTATTTTTGCACCAATCCCTGCAGAAACTGTGGAGTGTCACCTACACGCGATGCACATCGATCGTGATTGTATTCATGGCGTGAGAGGTCGGTCACGGAAGGGTGGTTCCTGGGTTTTATGTGTCTATTATAACTCTTCAATGGTTGAATTCCAATTCTTTGAAAGCACGGCCTTGTGATATTGTTTTAATCTTCAAAGTTTATTTTGTGTTGGGAACTTGTGATTGCAACTTATATTTTTGCCTTTATTTTGGCCCAGTTCTGGCAATTATACAGTTACAATTTCTTATCATGTATTCACCAACGACCCCACCCACAAGTATGGCCCACACGTTTTGATTAATCACATACACACGTACCCGTTCACATGTCGTATCAGTTTGCATATATAAGGTAGACCATTTTGAATTTAAATGGGACTCATGGAACCTCCAGTTATATAATAAAATCGGGAACGAATATCCACGAACCGTGCATAGTGTACATGTAATTTGCTGAATAGACATGATAGTTCATATTTGGTATAGGAACTCGTGGAGAGAAATTGTTGCCTAACTTGACTCATTATTGTTTAGATTTAAAATGGCCGACCGCGCGACTTTGCAAATACATTTAATCTGATTGAATATTGTGAAGTGAAAACCACCGACGTGTGTCGCGTTACTTTCTATCAGTTTATCACACACAGAAGAACAATAAGTTAAAACCACAAAACGTGTGCAACGAATAGTTCTATTTTGGTTGATTGAATTGTCTATGTTGTCATTTGCGCATCACTAAACTCTACGGGAAAGTTTGTTAGTATATTCCAAAATGGTATCTAATATCCCGAAATAGTTTCTTTATTCTGATATCAAATTATCATTAGTCCATGTTAATAATAGAGTTCGTGGTTTGTGATTTTCAGCACTGTATTACCTCCAGATATTCCTAGAACTATAAAATGGCTTGCCAGTACCGGTACAGGAACCACGGTACTAGCAAAGTATCGATACCGGTACCGGCATGTGTGGTACCGGCGGTACTTTGAGAAGCCCGATTCCACCTAGATCATCACGTGATCGACCATACATGGGGTGTGATGACCTGGTTGAATTAAGAGCGGTTTGATGGATCACTTCTGTCTTCGAGCTAGATTATACTTATGCTATTTAATGGCATGTTTCTATGTGTATATATGTTCGTGTATATATGTTCCACCTTAAATGGTGGCTTTATGCATTAAACAATTCAATTCAAAGTAGATATTCTTGAGACCCCACTACTCTTCAATTCACACCAAGTTCTCAGCTGTCATGTTCGGATATTAGAACCCATAGCCATAATATATGGTTTATTTTGTATATACTAGTATAATATAGTTATTTTCAGTAACTTTATATACCAGTAGTGTGGATAACAATGCATATATATATATATATGTGTATATGTATATTGATTCAACGGATTCAGTGGTTTTGTTCATTAGTCTATCAAATTTGCGGGGGAAACATGGCCACCAGCAGTACACCCTGCCAAATTTCAAATTTGAATCAATTGGCACACCCTGCAGCCAGCATTTATTGGAGAACTGTTTCTAATGTGGATATTTTGGGTCACCACTAGATGGGGGCCATATTTTTTCTCCTCAAAATTTCCTTGTGAAAACATCACTGCCAGCGGTGATCTTGAGTTTTACTATTTTTATGGCTAAATAATTTGGTTGATCATACAGACGACATACATTGTCCGATCGTCACCAGATTCCACAATGATCTTCTGGATAACCAGGATGAGAGTGATCTATTTTTTTTCCGAATTTCGTTAAAAACATGACCACAGACAGCAATTTTGTATCTTACTCTTTGTATGACTGAATTCTTTTCTTTAGCACCTCTACAGACCACACCCCTCATCTGATAGTCACCAAACTTCATATTGATCTTCAGGGTGACCACTAGATGGGAGCTATCAAATGATTTGAATTTATTTGGAAAACATGGTCGCCAGCAGCATCTTCTATTTTTGCTTTTTATATACATGTATATCTCTTCGTGCGGATAGCCAGTATTACTTGGGTAGTTCAACTTTCCACATTCCTGTCATCATTTGAAATATAAAACTTTACCTGATACATGTAGTCCAATGAAAATTAACAAGCGTCCATAAATTAAATTTCCCTATGATCTTATTATTCCTCACAATCACATGCACCCTTCAAAATTTTGTTTCGTCGTATCTAATTTTTAATGACCCATATGGTAATATTGATATAGATACATTTGTCAAACATTTATTTGTACAATATACAGGTATAAAGTTTGTAACTAAATCTAGAAATATATAATACTAGCAGGTTAGCCCGCCACTGGTGGCGTTCGTCAGAAACATGACAATTTTTAATTTTTTTAATTAATTTTTTTAGTTAATTTTTATAATTAATTTTTTAATTAAATTATTTGTTTTTCAATGAGTGAATATTCATTTTTTTTTTATAACATGAGTTAATTGTGCATTTTTCCCGATTTTGACCTTGAATTGATCATTTTCAAGGTCAAGGTCAGGTCGGGGTCACAATTTAACCCGTCCATGACACTTCCCGTAGGTAGCAAGTGTGAGCGCAATCGGTTCGAGTCTATAAAGGACACATGCACACATATATATAATTTGTGGGTACCCGTTTCGAGGTGAAAATCACATAGGGCGGAAAAACTGACCCGATCCGCGTTCCTAGGAAGCCCTAAGTACGTAAGAATCACACAACACGCATATATATAATTTGTGGGTACCCGTTTCAAGGTGATAATCACCTAGGGCGGAAAAACTGACCCGATCCGCGTTCATAGGAAGCCCTGAGTACGTAAGAATCACACAACACGCCCATGTCTGTATAATGACGCACACGCCGAGACCCAGACGTACGAATCACATTGCGAAAACTAATACAAAATGTAGAGTTACGCCTCTTAGATCAATACGTCGATGACTATAAAGAGCGTTAACCGGTTACATCTCCCAATATGGAAGATATAAGAAGCATTGGTGTGTTAACCCCCACGGTGCCATTTTTTTGTAACTGGGAAGGGAGAAGCGGTGCTCTGAGCTTGTCCAAAATGCGACGTGGACGATCCCCGTGGGTTTTTACACTTATAAACGAAATTTGAGCTCGATCCGACCGGCCGTTTTCGATTCTATGAAGTACCCACATACACATATACACACATATATATATACATATATACGGAAGTCTCAAAATATATAGTAGACTAGCAGGTTAGCCCGCCACCGGCGGCTTGTCCGAAACATGACATTTTTTTAATATATTTTTTTAATTTTTAGCTCCACGCGTTTCAATAAGAAAAATTTGTACCCGGTAGCTCCACCAATTTCCGAGATCTGGTCTGCGCATGCGCGAAGCTGGCGTCGCACGGGCTCGGCGACCCGATAAAATTTGTACCCGGCGCAAGATACATTCACATGCCAAATTTCAAGTCGATAGCTCCACCCGTTTCCGAGATCTCGTCTGCGCATGCGCTGCACGGGCGTCGCACGGGCTCGGCGATCCGATAAAATTTGTACCCGGCGCAAGATACATTCACATAGCAAATTTCAAGTCGATAGCTCCACCCGTTTCCGAGATCTCGTCTACGCATGCGCTGCACGGGCGTCGCACGGGCTCGGCGACCTGATAAAATTTGTACCCGGCGCAAGATACATTCACATAGCAAATTTCAAGTCGATAGCTTCACCCGTTTCAGAGATCTCGTCTGCGCATGCGCTGCACGGGCGTCGCACGGGCTCGCCAATACGACAACGACCACCGCCTGGTCAAACTACACACACGTACCAAGTTTCGTCCCGATCGGTCGAGAATCGTAGATTTGTATGAAACACACAAACATAAATATATAAGAGAGATATGTAAATTAGATAGATTGTATCAAAATATATAGGAGAGATATGTAAATGATCTACACACCATTACTGGTGTTTGTCAAAGTTTAGTGGGGTATATCAATACTCATTCACGATCATATCATTGAGGTCCGGAGGGTGTGGGCTATCTCTCGAATACACGGAGTTCTCAAAATATATAGTATAGAAGACTAGCAGGTTAGCCCGCCACCGGCGGCATTTGTCCGAAACATGACATTTTTAAAATTTTTTTAAATGTAATATATTTTTTAAATGTTTTTTAAATGTAATATATTTTTTTTCTGATTTTTTTCCGAAATATAACAGAAACATGACATTTTTTTAATTATTTTGTTTTTATTTATATTTTTTTTAAATTTTAACATGACATTTTAAAGGGGTACTGTACGCCATTTTCATTAAATTTCCGGTGACAACAACGATCTAATATCGATAATATATAGAAACATAAGTAATTTGAGTCGAAGATGTATTCTGTAAACGCTCAGGTTAATAGGCTATCTTAAAATTTAATAATTTAAAAGTTAATAATTTGATATAAATTGAATTTATGACTGGAGCCATAAAATGGCGTCAATTAAATTACGAATTACCGTAATCAAAAACAGTAATTGAGGGATACTGGATTTTAAACCGATCGCACACACGATCGCTTAAAATATTATGATGATACGGGGAGAACACTCAAGCCACTCACTGACTGGCGATGATACAATAACTTAAATGATTATATGGGACTAGTATGTATATAATAAAACTTTTATTTGATTCATTTGGTTGAAAACTTTACAAAAATTACTCGACAACGACAATTTGTATTTTTGCATTCCGGTAAATTTGTCATCCGTAACATGACTTCGTACTCAACATACTTTCAAATAATGGAAAAATTGTTACCTTATTCTCCCACTCGGAGACTATAGAAACCAACAACAACATTTGGCGTACAGTACCCCTTTAATAATATGATTACGTCAGTACGTATGGACAACCCAAAAACACGTACATGTACGTCCATCTATAAAATGAAAAATGTATGTTTCATAGGAGTGCCTGTATTTTTGGCCAACTTGGGATATATACGATCACGCCAGTACGTATGGACCGTAGGACGGCGACATGTCACTCTGTGTCCAAAGGTTCGCTAATCCCAAGGTTCATTATACCGAAGTTTCGCCATTCCCAAGGTTCTCTATATTCCTCGATATTCAGAAGGTTTTTATAACTTTTATTTTGAAGTTTCATTCTATATTCTAAAGTTTTGAGAGGTTTCTTTATCATAAGACTCTTTTTATGAAGGAAATAACTTAAAAGTTAAAGGTACTCAATCCGATAAGACGCTGCTAAATTACTCCTTCCTTGGTTTCGGTGGGGAAAAAAATATTTGATTAGTGTCGAGGAACCCACCCATCAAAGCTCAGAGTAATTAGATATCGATCTTTGCAGTTTGCTATTTTTATTGTTTCTGGGCCTGATCGTGCCAGAAGGACGAGGTCAAATGGGCGGTCTTCCAGATAAAGATGGATAACTGTAAAATCGTGGTAATAATAACTACTTGGTATTAGAGTTGTCCATCTTTTCTGGTTAAATACGCCCAGAATAGCAAACCTTCAGAATAGCGAACCTTCGATGTCTGAATAAGAACCTTTGGAATAGCGAATATGGAACCTTCGAAATAATGAACGCGATCCTGTATGAAGAGCCCATGACACGTCCATCAATAAATGTATACATGTTTCATGGGACTGTTTATATATACATATATAAGACTGAAGTAAAGTTGAGACCAACATGTCTTTGTTAATTTTGGTGCCCAGATTTCAACGAAATTTGGTGTGGTGACCCAGGGTGCCCTGGCAGAATGTATAATGGCGTTAGTTTTTCTAAATTTTGATTTAAACAAATTTAAATGAATAAAAAAAATATGAACATATGTGGATATTCAGGTACAAATAAACCTATTTGCACGAGAATATGTTGCAGCACCAGATATAGAGGAATGTGGGCCACAGTTAGACATGGGTCAGAGTGAGATATTGCCTCTAACATTTCTCTAATTTCCAGACCAATATCCATGGCGCCAGTCAAGCGATATTAGCCATATAGCACATTTTACTATATTTCTTCAAAATGCAATCATCAGGTGAAGGTTGAATCTGGCCAAGCGACCAATTTTCAAGGCAAAATTATTTTAATTGAATTTTTGCAATTTTAAAGGTACTCAATCCAAATTAACCCTCGCAGATTATTATTTCCTTGACTTCGGAGGTGAAAAATATTTGATTCAAGTCGAGGAACCCACAACATCAAAGCTCATAGTGATCAGATACCGATTTTTAAAATTTATCATTTAAATTTTTTAGTGGACCAGCAAACAGCAGACGAGAATACTTTTTCTGACCAAATTGCAGATGAAGATGGATAATTCTAAAATCAACTGTTTTTTTGTGTGTGTGTCAGATGTTTGACAAATCAGCAATATTCGTTGAGCAAAAAGTTGATAAATTGCAAGTTTTTGTCAATTTTATGCTATAATTGACTGCAGTTTTTTTTTTTGAGCAATTAATCGATTCTGTCAACTGAAGCGGCATTTCAAAAAATCTTCTTGTTGTTGGAATCTGATGATATGGGGACTATTGATTCGGATTGAGGACCTTTAAGGGAAAAATATCTTTATTGGATAAATTTACATATAATACTGAATAGATTTTTATGAAAACGGGTTACGTGGATGGGGCACAATGACTCAATGAGACATAATTTATGGCCTGTGGTAGGATCCAACTTCAGTAGATGATAGGCACTTCAAAAATGAATGAGGTAATTTGCCAAATGACTATTGTTTTGGGGCTGGAGTGGATAAATATTTTAGATCAAACAAACTGATGTCATTGTGCAATAGTGATATGTTTGGTGTATTTCCTATATGGTTACTACTTAAGAAATAAATACACGGTGTAGAGGTGTGTATGGTCAAGTTGTACCACAAAAAACTGATTGTAGGACGACGCGTAGCGGAGTCCTACAATCAGTTTTTTGTGGTACAACTTGACCATACACACCGATACACCGTGTATTTATTTCTTTTGTAATACGACTGAAAGTTTATGGTCACAATTCGACTGAATAGTCAACGAAATACTGCGCTTTTTCGGTCTCAGGTGAGAAAACATTTCGTGGTGTAATTCGTATTGGGCGTACTCGATTTATTTGCATGGAATACTCCGGTAATCTTGTCTTGTTATGAAATTCCCCCATTGACTTTTCGAGGCACCTCTTCTAGAAAATAATCGTTGTGATTGGCTAAAAAACGATGTGTTTTCAGCGGCGCCCGTGCCTTTCATTTAAATTGTACAGGAAATACGAATTGCGGTCATTTCTGTGTTGAACGTTGTTGGGACAACATGAATATGATCATCGACTATGGACCATTTTCCTTACACAAAGCGATCTAAATGATCTTATCCCCCTTCTGTACTGGTGAACAAACGCTTTCATTTTCAACTTGATTCCGAATTCAATATCGAATCGACGAATATGATCGAGATTCGAATCGACGAATGCACAGCCCGGCCCCATGGATTTATTTTGTCATTTAATATACTTATTAAGTAACTTTCTTTGGTCGTAACATATATCAATATACCATAACATCATTTGGACCATATTCATTGGCAACCAAACTGGTTTCAAGCGACAAATCGCTAGAAAATTCGCAAGATTGTCAAGATGTAGCAAAATTCAAAGGGTTACGGGTGCGGGTGTACTCCGTTGATGCCCCGTTTGCGCGGAGTTAGAAAAGACGGGAAAAGTCGCGTGCGTCGATCTGAATAAACCGATTTTTTTCGTGGTACAATTGGAAAAAGTAGAATTGTACCACAAAACTGGAACGAGATAGCCATGGTAACTCGGGCCACTGGCCAATCAGGACATGGCTTTTAGGTTAGGCAGGGTCGTATTACAATTAGGGGTAACCCCTTCTGTGAAGTAGATGATAAGAAACAAGTATTAACAATATTGATGGAAATTTAATTCTATTTAATTCTATTTCAATTTAATTCTATATATGTCTCTTTGCCAAAAATCTTAATGATCGTTGAGAATTTAATCTAAAATTACTAATCATGCGACACATGCTGACACTAGGGTTGCCACGACTATGAGTTTTCATAATCGACCGCTATAGTCGACGGTTAGTTGTCATTCTGAGGCACCCACCCGTCATCGGCCACCTAAACTCAAATTTACGCAGCGGGTAAACGCCCTCCTCATCGCTATTGCCGCGGACGAGAATTGTTTTAAAAATCTGTCCAGTCAATCAATGTTACCCGTGAACATGTATCGCGGTCACGGCGCCAAAACATGAAAGCATGCGGAATTGTCGCATACTTATTGAAAACGGACTATAGTTATGTTTGCAGAAAATCCCATTGTGCAGGCCTACCGATTGCGTCACCTGACACATTATTTTAGTTCTGTTATTCAAAGTGCATGCAACGCACCGTGCATATGCTTGCCATACGTGCAGTGCGGTAATCATGTAATGGGTTGAGGGGGTATATACGTTACCAAGTTGGAGAATGTAATGTATGTAGCACTAATAAGTGATGACACCAACTTGTTATTAACTGTCTAGTAACACTGAACATTCCATGTCCCGCGAATTTTATGACTTTGTCAATTATTATCAATAATGGTGAACGTTTTACAATATGAAATTTGAAGAAAAAAAACAAATATATAGATGAGTCCCATGCACGTCGTCCATTTTTGGATATGTTGATCGCTAATTATATATCCATAGGAAGATAGGTTTACATTTAAACATAATATATAAACAGTGGCAAGTCTGTAACACGACATCAAAGCCACACCGAACCCTTTGAATATGACCGCCAAACGTTGGCTGCGTTATCAAAGGAAGCCGCATCAGAAGTGGCGACAGTAGGCTACAGGCTGTCGGGTGGTAAATTGTGCTACATACACTGTTAACTTTTACTTCTAGGCATGGTATTTGCGCATAGTACTGCTTAAATACACAACCATACCCCACAGCACACCCCCCCCCCAGTTTGGGCGATTAGTCGACGAAAGTAAATAACCGTCGACTACCACACCTGCCGAAGGTTAGTCGATTAATCGAATAATCGTGGCAAGCCTAGCTGACACTATTGGTTAATAGGCATCTGATAGTATATGAACATTTTAATAATTGCCCGGGAGGAATGGCATAGATACATAGATGTTCATGGCATGGTCTGAGAAAATGCTACTAGATTAAACATTTATATGATTGCCTCATTACTACATTAGTCATGTACATGTATAACTAGAAGGTCGTGACAGTTCAACTAAGTTGGCCTGGAATTATTATGTTTAGCATACATATTATTCCAATCCCAATGGCAATGTGTCAAGTCGACAATAGCAAATACGCAGGGCTATATTTAATAATTTTTCCACAAATAGCCAGTTAGCCACTAGTTAATATATATATGTTAGCCATGCTGATCAAGCTCCCGCTTTATGCTTAAGGTTTAAATCGAGAACACAGTGTTAAAATCATGAATTATTTAATATGTGAGAATGCTAAAACTAATCACCGTGCAATATAATTATTAAATTTAACTTGATGTGTCCATCACAGGAAACAGAATTCATACACACAGATGGAAAGTTGGCCCGGAAGCATATCCTCTCACCCGTCACTGCATGAACTATGCAGTGTGCCGAGACCAAGTGGGATTGGGAGATGTTCTTCTTTTCCTTCACTCAACAAGAAGATAAATGACTCACTTTGTTAGTCACCAATTCACTGGGCTTCACATGTTTGTTACATCTGTGTGTCGAGTCTGTCGACTGTAGATGGCTAGAATTGTATTTTGACCTGAGTCACATTCACAGTGAGTGGCTGAAGTCGTTGATAACTAAATTTAGTAATCTGTAATCACTAAATTGACTAATACAATCCTAATATTATTAGATTAGTAAGCCACATGAACGCTTTCACCGATTACTGCGTCCACAAGTTCCAGCTACGCGCTACGTTCAACGGTTCATGACTGAACTATACTGTGTATAGTAAATCAGTCAGCTCTAAAATGTCCATTTTCTGATTTCCTTGACCCAAGTTGAGGTTTGACATGACAGTGTTAGATATTAACAATTAAATTTACTATTTAGAGAAGTAGTTAGTAGATTGAACGATTTGCCGCTTGCAGTTGAAACTCTAAGTCTAAGTTCTAACCACTAAACCAGTCCAGGTGAAAACAGACTTAAAATTGAACAATAACAGAACAAGTCAAATCGCCGTGGTGAGCAGTCTGCACAGACCAGTCCACATTCCATTCCAGTGACCTTCATTTTCATATTTTTTTCAGTCACAGATTCGTCATTGAGTTTCTTTCCGACTGACTGATTTTCACTTTGAACACAGTTCACTTCAACTTCAAAACAACTTAACATTAATACCAAGTTCAGAAGTTGTTGTTGTTATTCTTCTTCTTCTTTTGACTGCTTTGACTCTGAAGTCATTCCAGTAATTGGCTCGTAGTGCTATCTTCGCTTGTGCTTTCTCGTTTGTTCTCAACGCTTACGTGCTGTGATACCGTTGTACATTTAAAATACGAGCGATAACAATAACAAGCAATTCCATTTCCAATTTGGAGAAGACTGACGGACACGAGAGCGCCACCATTTTGTAACGAAATTACGTCATCATTTCCAACGTTGCTATGGCCTGCCAGGGGACGTAATATTCTAACTGTAACGGTACGGAATCTGGCGATGTTTGCCGAATGCTATGCGCCCGCGTCAGCTAAATCCACATTAAGCATTTAATTTTGAATAAGGTTGATTTTGTTTTTCAAATTTAATAGTGTTGCTATAGGGAGGCTGATCGAAGAAGAAAAATAAATTCGTTTTATTAATTTGACAATTCTATTCCAACATGGCGGCCACCATAGGCCCCATAGGTCTGAATCGCCCGGATGTAAAAACAATTTTTTCATGTTGATAGGGTATAGAAATTACTGACGTCACATACGTAATACCGTAAAACAACCCTTTTGGGTTGTGATTATTTTAATGTTTTTTAAATGTAATATATTTGTTTTCTGAATTTTTTCCGAAACATAACAGAAAGATGACATATTTTTAATTATTTTGTTTTTATTTATATATTTTTTAAATTTTAATATTAATTTAATGTTTTTTAAATTTAATTTATGTATTTTTTAAATTTTTTAATATTTAATTCTTTTTTATAATTTAATTGTTTTTTTTATTGTTAAATTTTTTTTGTTTCTGGCGGAAAAATCCGATGAATCCCCCTTCGTAGGAACGACTTTCAATGAGTTAAATCATGGTACCCGTCCGAAACATTTGCGATACGAAATTGTGAGTGTTGGTTTGTAACCGGGATTTCTGAGAAGCATTATGTCTATAACTACCCCCCCACTAAGCCCTGACCTAAGTGAAAAACATACTATAACAATGGTGTTGTAAGAGTATGGCATCCAATAAATCTCCCCGCATAGGAAATGCACTCAATGTTCCCGTATAACTCTGCAGATGCTAATAACGTTGAATGGGAAACAGACGCTCTTTATAGCGATGCGTCAAAAACAAACGCTCATTAAATAATCACTTGATTAACCCCCGCCGTGCCTTTGCGGTGATTTGGGAGTGGATAAAGGGTGCTCTGAGCTTCTCCAAAAACGCAACCACGGCGGTGTCGGTGAGATTTTACACTTACATACGAAATTTGAGCTCAATCTGTACACGCGTTTTGGATTCTATGAAGTACACACACACATATATTTATTATAGACTAGCAGGTTAGCCCGCCACTGGCTTGATGGCTTAACCCCCGAAGTGGCGTTTGCGGTGATTTTGATGATTGGGAGTGGAGAATCGGTGCTCAGAGCTTGTCCAAAATGCGACGTGGACAATGCCCGTGGGTTTTTACACTTATATGCGAAATTTAGGCGCATATATACATATATATACGGAAGTCTCAAAATATATATATATAGACTAGCTGATGTACTCGACTTCGTTCTGGCTATTTAGGGATTTCTTTGTGATCGTCTTCACCTGGGCAGTACCCTGGTATACAGCATCTGGACAAACTATTTTCAATTGGTCCAGAAACATGCCTATATCAGCACGTTCGATGACATGGTCGCACGTGAAATTGGACCCGTCCATATTGCTCCCGGGATCGAAGTAGTCCTACACACAAATTTTAGTCGGATCGGTCAAGGTCCAGAAACATGCCTGTGAGCGAGGTCAGGTTGACACGTTAAATACCAAATCCGAGTCGGATCGGTCGAGCAGTGTGCGAGTCTATAACACACATGCAAACGTGCAATCATACACACATACATACAGACAGATATTCCAAAATGTATAATCGACAGCTACAGGAATTCTATGATAAATAGTTCACGGGCGATCTGATGCATGCATCTTAGTTTTCTTGTTTCGGCCAATTTGGCCGTTTACTTCATGGCTGCTTTTCATCTGACGTGTGTGTCGGGATAATTGATGTGGAGGATTTATGTAAATGTTAGCCCAAACTACATTTCCAAGTAACGATGGTTTTGTTGTTTATTTTGAGGAATAATACAGCGTCAGATGAATTCAGCCCAAATATGTTAACAGTTGTCGTGTCAAACATTCGGCAGTAGGTTAGCGTTATTTAGTATTTTTGGATGTCCTTTAACATGGGGAAAATAGACTACTGCGCTTGAACGAGCATGTGAATTTGTCGTTTTTAATGTATAGCAACTTGATAATCAATAACAGAGGCATTCTCTGTCAAATAAGGTCGCTCTATTTACGATACCAATTGGGGAACTTTGTAAATTAAATTACGCGTAAACCAGCGTAAACGTTGGAAAGAAGAAACACGAAAGATTCTTACAGTGTCATTATTATGACTGGCTTTTTATTATTCGCGCTGTTTCGAATCGATTTGTAAGCACCGAACTCAAATGAAAGTCCCGTTATACAGCGTAAAACAGATTTGACCTCGGCACGTGAAACGTTGACCTCGGATCTGAAAATCAATAGGCCTATGTCACCCCCGGCCGAAAATACCCCCACATACCAAGTTTCATCGAAATCGGGTCGGCCGTTTTCGAGTTCATCGATTACACACACACACACACACACACCCTCACACACACACAAACAGATCTTCCAAAATATATAATACTAGAAGGTGACCCGACTTCGTCCGGGCTATTAAAAAACCAAATTTCAAGTCGATTGCTCCACCCGTTTCCTAGATCTGGTCTGCGCATGCGCGAAGCTGGTGTCGCACGTGCTCGGCGACCCGATAAAATTCGTATCCGGGGCAAGATACATTCACATACCAAATTTAAAGTCAATATCTCAACCCGTTTGCGAGATCTCGTCTGCGCATGCGCGAAGCTGGCGTCGCACGTGCTCGGCGACCCGATAAAATTCGTATCCGGGGCAAGATACATTCACATACCAAATTTCAAGTCGATAGCTACACCCGTTTCCGAGATATATAGCCCAATGTCATTTGCGGATACCTCGGCCGGTGATGAGTTAACGCGACACAGTCAAATGCATCGGCAGGGTGAGAGTTAACGTAATCTAACTTTATGACCTCTGACGACGTCATAGAAGTTACGCATTGATTTTATCCTGATAAAAGATCGTACCACTTGTCCCTAATAATTGAGGCAGATAACTAAAACGGATACATACATATTATATATCGTTGGAAAGATGAAGCCACACAGATTCTAACCGTGCAAATTATATGACTGGCAATTTATTATTCGCGCTATATCGTATCGATTTGTGAGCACCGGACTGAAATATATTAGCGCAAAACGGCGTAAAAATAGATTTGACCTCCGCACGTGAAAAGTTGACCTCGCACGGACAAATAAATATGCCTATGTTCGTCTCCGGCCGAAAATACCCTAAAATACCAAATTTCATCGAAATTGGCTTAGTCGTTTTCGAGTCCATCGATTTCAAACACACACACACACAAACACACAGATCTTTCAAAATATATAATAGATATATATATATAATATATATATATATATATATATATATTATATCATTTGTATATATCTATTATATATTTTGGAAGATCTGTCTGTCTGTGTGTTCGCGATGAACTCGAAAACGGCCGACCCGATTTCGATGAAACTTGGTATGTGGGGGTATTTTCGGCCGGGGTGGCATAGGCATATTGATTTTCAGATCCGATGTCAACGTTTCACGTGCCGAGGTCAAATCTGTTTTTACGCTGTGTTACGGGACTTTCATTTGAGTTCGGTGCTTACAAATCGATTCGAAACAGCGCGAATAATTAAATGCCAGTCATAATAATGACACTGTGAGAATCTTTCGTGTTTCCTCTTTCCAACGATATATAATGCGTATGTATCCGTTTTAGTTATCTGCCTCAATTATCAAGAAGAAGTGGTACTATCTTCCATCAGGATAAAAACAATGCGTAACTTCTATGACGTCGTTAGAGTTCATAACGTTAGATCACGTTAACGCTTAACCGGCCGATGCATTTGACTGTTTCAGACGTCTTGGCGATATCTCGGGCACCGATGGTAATTTATCTTTACGTTGAAACTTGATAATTAATGAGCGTGTGTATATGAGGCGCGTTTATATACTTGAGTGGAAATCAAATCGGGTTAAAAGGTCAAATCGGGTAAAACCGGATGGATTTCGACGGGTACTTTTGTCGGGTACTTTTGTTCGGGCAGTGTTTTGGACGGGTCAAATCGTGACCCCACTTGACCTTGGCCTTCAAAATAGACAATTCAAGGTCAAACCCCGGACGAAGTCGGGTCACCTTCTAGTCTATTATATATTTTGGACGATCTGTCTGTCTGTGTGTCTGTGTGTCTGTGTGTCTGTGTGTGTGTTCGCGATGAACTCGAAAACGGCCGAGCCGATTTCGATGAAACTTGGTTTGTGGGGGTATTTTCGACCGGGGGTGGCATAGGCCTATTAATTTGTCCGTGCGACGTGACCTTGACCTTGAAATCGGGTAATTTCAAGGTCAAACGCCCGAATATCACGGGATTTCGATGAAACTTGGTATGTGGAGGTACCTTCGGCCGGGGAGTGCCACAAACCTATTAATTTGCCCGTGCGACGTGACCTTGACATTGAAATCGGGTCATTTCAAGGTCAAACGCCCGAATATCACGGGATTTCGATGAAACTTGGTATGTGGGGGTACTTTCGTATGGGGAGTCTCATAAGCATATTCATTTGCCCGCGCGACGTGACCTTGAAATCGGGTCAATTCAAGGTCATATCGCCAATTTTGATGAGATTTCCACGAAATTTGATACGTGGGGTTACTTTTGTCCACTGAGTGTTTTGGACGGGTCGAGTCGTGACCCCGACCTGACCTTGACCTTGAAAATGATCAATTCAAGGTCAAATCGGGTAAAACCGGATGGATTTCGACGGGCACGTTTGTCGGGTACTTTTGTCCGGGCAGTGTTTTGGACCCCACTTGACCTTGACCTTCAAAATGGACAATTCAAGGTCAAAGCCCGGACGAAGTCGGGTCACCTTCTAGTATATATATATATCTATTATATATTTTGGAAGATCTGTCTGTCTGTGTGTCTGTCTGTGTGTGTGTTCGCGATGAACTCGAAAACGGCCGACCCGATTTCGATGAAACTTGGTATGTTGGGGTATTTTCGGCCGTGGGGTGGCATGGGCCTATTAATTTGTCCGTGCGACGTGACCTTGACCTTGAAATCGGGTCATTTTTAGGTCAAACGCCCGAATATCACTGGATTTCGATAAAACTTGGTTTGTGGGGGTACTTTCGTATGGGGAGTCTCATAAGCATATTCATTTGTCAGTGCGACGTGACCTTGACCTTGAAGTCGGGTCAATTCAAGGTCAAATCGCCAATTTTGATGGGATTTCGACGAAATTTTATACATAGGGTTACTTTTGTCCACTAAGTGTTTTAGACGGGTCAAATCGTGACCCCGACCTGACCTTGACCTTCAAAATTCAAGGTAAAATCAGGTAAAACCGGATGGATTTCGACGGGCACGTTTATCGGGTACTTTTGTCCGGGCAGTGTTTTGGACTGGTCAAATCGTGACCCCACTTGACCTTGACCTTCAAAATGGACAATTCAAGGTCCAAGCCCGGACGAAGTCGGTCACCTTCTAGTATATATATATATATATATATATATATATATATATATATATATATATAATTATATATCATTTATAGCTATATAATTTTTTATTTGTGTCTGAAGATTATCAAATTCGAGCAGCTACTTATTACTTATTGTGAGTCATAAATACAATTGGCGACTAACGAAATCGATTCCTAGTTAGTATAAATGTTTGAGTTGCCTCAAATATAGCATTGTTAAGTCTTTTGGGGAATGAAGTACATCCCTTAAGTAGAATATCAGATCTCCACAAATTTTGGGATAATACTGAGAATATTTCATTTCGTATTGTCGAGTATCTGGGACAATACAGTAAAAAGTGGTCAGCAGTCTCGACTTCCCCACGTGCGCATTTATTAGATTCGTTTAAATGATTGCGACTGAGATCATCATTGAGGTTACTGCACCCTAGTCGAAGGTGTGTGTGTATTATCTGGGCTTTGCGGCATTTGCTATAGCTTTTGTTTTAAACGCAGATTGGAATTCAATTTTTATTTGAAGTTTTCTAGAGTTTCAGAATTTTTCAGTTCATCAGATAATTGATTCCACTGGTGTGTTGTCGCGGGCAAGAATGAGCGTTGATATGATGATGTGTCCGAAAAGGGGGGTCGTCAATTCTCCGAAAGTCATATCTGTTAGCCCCTGGGTATTTATGATTAACAGTGTTGTAAAGATATGCTGGCGAGTGGCGATGCAACATCTTATAGAATTGAAGGAGTTTGAATTTTTCTTCTTCTTTCACTTAACATTTCCCAACCAAGGTCTGTCAATATATCAATGCTGTTTATGCTTCTTGTTCCTCCCGTTGCTATTCTAGCAGCCTCAAATTGGATTTTTTCAATTGCAGTTATCCAATACGGGTGAGGCATATTCCAACACGGGTCTTATATAAGCAAAATATATTCTCTCTATAGGTAAACGGTCCAGGTAGTATTTAATTGTTCTTAGGTGGTTCACTCGTTTCCAGGCCCTATCTATAATGTCACTTATATGAGCATCTCATGAGCCGTGATTGTTAAACGTGAGTCCCAGATGTTTGTGAAAAGTCACCTCATTTACGTCCGCGTTAGACATATGGAGTCGAGGGGGGGGGGGGGGGGTCAGTTTTACGAGTCATTCTTGTGACCAGGATGCCAATCTTTCAATATCACCGTTTATTAATTCGGCCGCCAATGTAGGGTCTTCAACTGTTAAAAATATGGATGTATCATCTGCAAACAAGCGTATGTGACAGTTGACATTTTGCGTTATATCATTAATGTAGATAAAAAAGGAGGGGCCCCAGTATAGAGCCTTGGGGCACACCCGCCATGACGTAATGTCAGTTTCATATTGTTCTGTTGAGTATACATTTATATCATGTTCATTGACACTTTCGTGAATAAAATATTGATAGCAAAATACTACATTGTTATAAATGTTTTAGTACATAATTACGTTATTCGGAAAACGTTTTACAGTCATTTCGTGAAATGGCGAACATGTTTAGTCGATTCATGAAATTATCTGTCCGCAAATTTTCTCACAGACCGGGTGCAGACCCCTTGACCGATTTCAACCAAATTTGGTATGGTGACCAGGGGATATCCGGCGGATGTAATAACGTGATTAGTTTTACAAAATTTTGATCCAAGAAAAGTCGGCTTTTGTTAAATTGAGCATGAATTCAATGACTATTGGCGAGCACGCACTGAATATACAACTCTTGATTGGTTAAAGCGGCATCACACATAATTTGTGTACTCCGAAGTAGCTTCTTAATTATTGTTAATATAGGAATAGAGTGGCGACTTGGATTCAAATACTAACTTTAGTTATGTCCATACATGAAGATTTTCTGTAAAATGGTTGTTTTTTTTAATCGATAATTATTGACTTTGAATTAGACGGTATATTTTCTCCTTTGCTAAAGAGGGGCCCATCTGCCGGTGCTCTCCGTGATTTTTGTGTGCATCGTCTGTTTTTAAATTTTGGAACAGCTATCCTAGAATTGTGTATAGCTTTCACTCGATCGTTTGGCGTTGGAATTTTAAGAATAGGTTCAGGCGTTTGTGAACTATGTCCGTTAGAAGTGAGGAGGTATATGAAAAAGTAAACTCCCTTGTTAAATATGTATTGCGATGAATTTTTTAAGGTTTAAAACTTATACATTTTTAAAGGTTTTTTAAGGTTTAAAACTTATAAATTTTGTATTTATATTTTACTCGTTTTAATGACACCCATGTGGTTCGATCTGTTCTGAGATATCGACAGTGTGAAAAATGTGGAGAACAGAAAATTAGGCCAATAAACCCTTGGATAAAATATTTGAAGGAAATAAGGACAACGTAAGTAAAACAATTTCAACTAATTATGGAGCTCATTCACATAGGATTTTTTTGTGTGCTCAATCTACGTGGTCATCCTATCTGCAATACATGGAAAAGGGATAGGATAGGATAATTTTATTTACAATATAAACATGAACAGAACATAACAATAACAATATGAAACGTGTGGAACGAGATAATTAAAATTGTTAGGTCTTCCTATCACCCCATTACACATAAAATGAAATATGTCTACACACATATGATAAAGCTTAGATGATCAGTATGCCTCATTCAAATAGACCCATCAATTCAACAAAATACCTGAATTTTCTGTCAGCCATTGCTGTTGGTCATCAACATCAACTCATACCAACTTTGATCTTCCATTTGTATCAGCAAAATCAGTTTTGGTAATCTTTAGTGTGTCCTAAGACTCCTTATTGCAGTTATTTTTGTAGTCTCGAGACTCTTATTTCTCGAGATATCACACGAGAATCGTTCACATCTCTCTTAGCACCACCACTTAAACAAGCAGTTACCTCCCTGAACCTTGATCATAATCTTCCTTTGGCAAGTGATTGAAGCCACCAAAGAGTGGAGTCTCTATTTTTAGATGTTGTACAAGTACCACTCCAACGTCCTACAACCTTACCCCTTAGACTTTGAATTTGAACCAGGTCTCCATTTTGGTTATTGCGTTAATACATTCAGTTGGGTTGAATATTAAGCTTTCATTTGACACCGAAACGCGCCCTCCACGTGGGCAATATTCTTCCGGGAATTGATGATTCCACGCTATTCCAATCCAGCCGCTGTTTAGCGGTTTGTAACTTAGTTCCACGTTACTCCATACAAGGTGATACAATCATGATTAATTGCGTTATAGGGTATGAAACTACTGGCCGAGATGCCAGTAAAATATGTTACATCCCGCGGTTTAATGTTTTTCTCTATTGGCCCATTGACCAAAGGTCGCGGTAATATTCCTATCATAAAACATTATCCTTATGTATAAGTAACGTAATAAAATAGATTTTAGCCTATAGGATCTTTATCAGACAGTTGTAATGTTAGAGTTGTCAGTTGTAAAATTCCAACTCAAGGGAAAGGAGGTGCAAATCAAGTTTATGAGAACTGGGAAATTTTGTCATCAGGAGCGGGTGCATCTGGAAAATCAAAGGTGAACTCCAGCTCTCCATACAGAGATAAACAAGAAACCAGTGCTTACGTGCATCTATTAATAAATAGTCAGTAAGGGCTACACAAAAAGGTTCGAACTGGCTCTGATCCCCCAGGTCGAAATGTTCGTTATAGGAATTAGGGAGCTAAATACGTTCCAGAGTCGGGGAGCGAGTAGGTGAAGGTAACTGAAGAATGACCTTCACCGATACATGTGACACGTTATTAAAGGATGACATCGTGTTTATTTGATTTGTACATCATATCTAAATAATTTAAACTGGTGAATTAATGGGGGGATGGATTTTTGTGACATTTATTTAACTAGCTGCTGTAATTTGGCTGTGGGATAGCCCAGTCGTACACTTAGGGATTTATTAAAAAATATATAAAAAACACATGACCTATGATTTTTCTTGCATTTTCGTGATCAACTGGTGTCAATCTAGCCTGGTAAACATCACTGGAGTGGCGTGCAGGCTTTAATTAAGTGAGTTTGGCCGAAACGTTAACACTGTCGCCTATGGGAAACCATTTAGTTCAGTGATTCCTATAAAGCGAGCTGCATAAATCCAGGCGAGCTTTAATAACATAACGCCATTGACTCTAGTAGACGCAGAATGCCCACTAGAATCGACACTCGATAAGCCATACAATACAAGTAACCGTTGTTTCGATCAGTGATAGTATTCGTTCGCTCGCTTCCAATTACAGATCTCTTACCTGAGTTTACTGTGATTCCGATAATTAAAAATTCCCTGCCAGTTGAGATTGGAATTTAGCAGACGACAGACTCATTGATCAGATATTGGTCACATTATGATTGCGTGATGAAATGCTTTCGTTTAAATTATTCCTTCCACATCCGGATTACATAATATGTGAGTGTTAGCACGAGTGTATTAACATTACCGTTAGCACGGACCCAATACGACAGATGTATACGACCACGGATCGCATTCGATGTATAAGTCGCACTGATCAATTCAATTCGATGCAAAGACATGTGGGTATGGGTATAACATAATGTTCTGGATATGTGTGCAGTCTTTATTTCTCCAAGAAAAACCGGTGTAGTTCGAGAGTTTTATCGTTTGAAAGATGGAATAGTGTGACAAAAGTTTCTGGATTTCAGCAAGTATTCTATGGAGAGAAATATCGCGGGATGTCAGTATTGCCGAGACAACGCTGTTTTTCTGCGTGCATAATTGTAACAAGGCGACCACGTTTTAATTTGTAACTATATACATACCATACTAATTTGACTGCGACATCAGAGTCCCTCGTGCCTTTGTATATAACTTGTGTATATCAACATTTGGCGTAAATATTTCCGATTTTCCTCGAACTAACCACATTTGTTTTTATCTCTCTTAACAAATAGAGCAAACCGCCATATCGCACAGTTAAACGTTTTGTGTTCATTCAACAGTCAACTTCCGCCACTTCCTGGAACAAGTTTTGTGTTTTCTGAGAAATTTGTACTAACGGATTCCTGTAAATAGCGACCATGTTTGGAGTAGGTGAAATAGGAATACACCTCAAGGCTGCACGCAAAAATCGTGAGTATATATCGAACGTATAGAATGTATTTGACACGGGTTCAGATTAAATTTTGATATAGCTCAGAATGTAAAAGTATTCTTTTAGAAGACACAGAGAAAACATACAGATTTACAAGAATTTTCAGATAATATGAGTCTTAAACATACATGCCAGTTTGAATGTCGTGAATACACAGGTAAATGTGTGTTGTGTTTGTTTGCAAATATATTTAAATAGTTTACCGTAACTATATATCAAAACAAAACTATACTCCTCTGGTTAGTTTCATTGTAAAATCGTTTAGTTTATCTGAGGGCAATATCCCGTTCATTTTTAGATGTCCATGTTGTTGTCAATAAGTTAAAATGTCATGGCAGAAATCGGGAAAATGTTGCAGTTAGAAAAATTTAAATATAAAGACAAAATACTCCCTGTATATATGGCCTTGTCGGTGTATATAGCGCCGCTCATCGCGACGACTTTGAACACTTATTTAACCAATCTGCCCCGTGACTTATATTACAGACTGAGTATACTAATGAATACTTGCATATCCATACACCATGCGTAGGTCAATATATATGGCATCTAATTCGAATGAGTTTTTCATTGCCACTCAATACTAGTTTACTATTAGCGGAAATCCAGATCGATCATATACACCCCTATATAATCACACACACACACTCTCTCTCTCTCTCTCTCTATATATATATATATACCTTTATTTCCTCCAATACTGAAGATTCGATATATATTGTGTAATTAATCATATATACATATCATTTGGTACATACAAATGGAACAGATGAAACAGGAAATGTAACTAAGAAGAAACATACGATAGAATATGCAACTTACAGTATTAATGAGTTGGCGAATGGCGTAAGGTACAACTGAGAATCGATCTGCTCAATAAGGCTACATAAGCTGGCATGAATATACAAAAACGATATGTACAAGTATAGATAGCCTTCGTGTCAACATCACATATACCTTTACATATAACCATACGAAAAGACCGGCAAGAGAGCAATCAACCGAGGAAAAGAATATCATTCGAATTATATGTACATGAACACGAGCTTACATATGTCAGAGACCACATCAATAAACACACACCCTCTCGACCACACCCGTACGCATACACGATCGCAAACACACACAATCGTACATACATACGCTATGATGTACTATCGCAACAACACTCACTAAGATCATATCGGTGCAGTTTTCCCCACATGTCCACAAACACATATATTCAAATCAACCCACAAACATCAGACAAATACATTTCACACACTTTCTCACAGACAATCACGCGCGTGTCAGCATATACATTGTAAACAATGCATCCGCGTGTATATGCATGCACAACCATACATACACTTACTTAAACCAACATACGACTATAGTATGAATTTAAATATTGCATGTGCATGTACGCACCATGCAGCAACATATAGCAAAGTACACTCAGGTGTGTTGGCACCTATGAGGCGCGTGCATGAGCATGTACATCCAGAACTATATGCTTACTCAAAGGACCACATGGTTATCATATAACACAAGATGTTTGGTCATTTACGTTATCGGATACAGCCCATATACGGGAAAGCAATGAGAAGGAGTATAAAATTTGTGACAAAAATGTTGATATTGTGTCTGGAGATATGTCGCTCAATTATTCACATGATTATTGGTGTTAACGCGCGAACTTAGTTACAATTGCTGTTTGGTAGCTACTCCAAATGTGGTTGGCCAGCTTTACAAAGAAGTTGATAAGCATGAGTTCAATTTGAATGGGACCCTCCATCTGAGCTGGTATGCACCCAATGAAGACTGCTACCAGATTCATGGAATATAGGGAGTCAAGACAACAAGACGTGTCTGTACCAAGCATGTCAATTATTTTATACCAGACCTGATTTCGGGACTGGCATAAATATGGACATTCAGTTATAACATGGACCACTTCACAAGCTATTTCCAGTTCGCACAGCGAACAGTTTGAATTGAAATCATAAGCCGACTTTGCGATGAGTTGTCCTGCAACCGTGTAAAGGTGCTTATCTTGTGGGAACAGTTTACAGGATTTCCAAAGTCTAGACATGGAAAGAGAAGGTTGAATAGATTGAAAAATGCTGAGGTTTACATTAGATTTCACTTTACAACGCCAATCTTCTGTATATAGTTCATCAAGTTTATTTTTGACCATCCGTTTCCAGCTAAAGCGCGAGGGAAATTTGTATTCGCGCGAAAATGTTTGAAGCACAGTTGCGAGTTCTGTTTTCTCGAGAATTTGTGTGACGTCTTTAAAGAAAGAACTGCCAATATTTCCAACTAGGTTAAACTCATGCATTCTAAATAAGAACACTTGTTTGGCAGTTTTTCTCGGATCAGCTCTGCACAAAGCTCCAAGGAATGACAGCTTGCGTTGGTCGATGTGATAACTTATCGATTTGATACCACATAGTCCTTGTGCGATGCATGCACTTGTTCGAACGGGCAAGCCTTGGAAATTTTTGATGCAACATCTATGTGCCTTCTCAAGCTTTTCTCTTTCTGAGTTGGAAATGTTCCAGAGTAGTTCTGAGCCATATAAACCGGCTGGTAATACCATTGATTGATATATTTTTGTGCTGGTCATTGGTGTCATTCCACCGGCATAAACTCCAGCATTAGAAAGTGAAAAATAAGCTGCCTTCAGCTTATCACACACTGTCCCAGATAGTGCGAAATGTGCGAAAATTTGATTCCCAAATGGACAACGTCCTCTTGGTCTTTTATTTGCGTGTCGCACAGGGACCATGAGCGGTCCGAATGTTTGAATTGTGACATCGATTCATTGATAACGATGACGACAGTTTTGGATGCATTGTATCTAAATCGCCAAGTAGTACTAAACTGAGTACATATATCGCACATCATTTGAAGGCCATGTCATGTGAAGGAAAGGAGAGTCATGTCGTCTGCTTGAGTGGGTGCACAACAATTAGTTGACATCATATATACATGCCGTGTTTAGAAGCGACGAGCTGACTAATTAGATCATCGATGTATAACGAATACATTAGAGGAGATAACAGGGATCCCTGTCTGGCTCCTTGTAGAACATCGAACCATCGGGACAATGTATTATTATATTTCACACAACATTTGATTCCTGTGAAGAGATTGCGCAGCACGTGCCATATGTTACCACGAATACCTTTTAAATACAGCGTATACATAAGACCATTTATCCATACGGTGTCGAAGGCTTTCTGTGTATCCAGAAAACACGAGTAAAGTTTGTTGCCTCCCTCCGTAGCAAATGATATGCACTCTTGTACCATATATGAGGCCATCATTGCACTGACACCTTTCTGGAACCCGTGTTGGAGAGGGTTAGTCCGAATGAGATGTGCAACATTATTTTGGAGGCGCGACAGAATAACATTCTCAAGATATTTATATATGACGGGGAGAATGGTAATGGCTCTGTAGTTATCAAATAAGTGTTTGGGTTTTGTGTCTCCTTTGTGGAGGGGAACCATGATTCCAAGCTTTGATTTATCCGGAACGTGATGAGATTGGAGTATTTTGGTGAACATGTAAGCAGTTCTATGTAGTAATTCATCGCCGCCGTAGATTATATGTTCGTAATTTAGTTTGTCAAAACCCTGAGCTTTGTTTTTGGTAAGAACGGCACGCAGCTCCGCGAGCTCTTCGAATGTGACAGGATAACATAGTTTGATATCAATAGGATCGCCGTTTGATCTGAGAGATTCTGTTCTCACAAAATCTTCAACATGTGTATGCCATGAATCACTGAACGTTTCATTATTTGGTGGTGCATAAAGACATTCAAAGTACGAAGACCAGGCCTCAGATGCTTCTTCTGGAGTACGAATTACCTTACCGGTGTGTTCAAAGTATGTCGAACAGCTATTTCGATTTCTAAAAAAGTTCCTGATCCATCTCAGCAGTTTGTTCGAGTTCTGCGTCACATTGTGCCAAATATTGGTGCATTGTGTTCCTATGTTCTGAGCGAAACTGACGTTTGGCGTTTTTGTAGTTGACATACGAAGGGTACCTAGAACCTGTAGGTCTGCCTTCGGATATCCATTGCAATCTTAGCTCACGCATGTACTTATGACGATTTGATAATTCAGTGTTCCAGTATGGTTTAATATGTTTTTTTGTATTTACGTTTTGGAACCTCCTTATTGGCAGACTTCCAGTGACTTCCAGTGCTTATTGCTGTATGGGTTATGGCTGATTTGGTGGAGTTCGTGTGATTGTTTGTTCGTTTTAACTAATGTCGGGGCAGAGTTATGTGCAAAGGGGTATTTTCATCATATATGCAGTCAAGGGTATGTCAGCTACTCTGGAAGGCAGTACATACGGTAGATTAATAATATGGAACTGGTGGTTGAGTGGGGGAGAAGGTCCATAAGTGGGGAATCAGTAGATTACTAAACTGCGTATAATAAAGCAATTTGCAGTCCTTCCTTGTGAATATATTTTGATTTTAACTCATTCAGTGCCAGGTATCCTGGGGGGGGGGGGGGGGGGGGGTATATGTGAGCCAGGTCTCCTGGCAAAAAAGAACATTATTTACATTAACTATATATTTAGTTTGACTATTCAATATTGGAAAGAATCGAATTGACAGCAGGTATTGCTAGTATATTCCCTACCCATGAATTGCGTTTAAACTCCATTTTGAGGGTCATCATAGGTCAAAAATGTCATTTTGCAACAAGGACTTCAAACTGACACCGGTTGTGTGCAATTACAAATTTGTTGTTTTATGTGGCCATCTAAATAATTTATTCAGTGTAATTTTAGACATTAATTTTGCTGGTTCAATAACAGCATTTTTTACGGCAAGGATCCGTCCGGGGGGGGGGGGGTGATGGATGTGACGAAACGAATTTTCTGAATGGGATGACGTTTGCAATGGACAATCTCCGAGAAAAGCAGATAACAAAACTGAAAACTATTTGAAAATGTAGCGTTTCGTTCATTTGGTCTAAAACAGTCGCACTTTCCGCGATGCGGCGTACGGAATTCGTACTGTATCTACGGTGTCAATGCCACATTTTGGGCCATCGGATTAACTCGGTGACGACAATGCTATCGGAATCATCGCATTGAAAACCCCACCAATACCAATTATCAGTTCGATATCGTAAGACATTTTTTTCTAAAGTATATTCTCATTGTAATTTAGCGAACTCCTTAAGGTACTGAATTTGATTGACATAATGTGCATTTCGTCGACACGAGCGTTCCTGTGTCGTTTTGATCAAACTAAGTTTACGATGGATCAGGGCATACCCCACTTGATATGTATCGACCTTTTCGCAATGAAAATCGGTTTCCAATTAACAGATGTGTACGTTGTATACGTTGACCTCTCAGAGGATTTGCACTCTGCAAGACTTAGTCAAGCACACAGAGCACATCAATGTCCACCACCTGCATAAGACGGCTGTATCTCCTAAACGCCTCGACGTGCGGAGCTGCCCGATGTTTCATTTGAACGGAGACATGATCGGCTACAGTAATGCCCAAAGTAATTGACCACTTAACCACAGCAGAATTATGGGTAATTTTTCAGGATTTAGTCGGAAATATGGCTTGTTGCCGTTCATCGGAAAGCTCTCGTCTAGTTGCAGTTTGTGTATCTGTCACCTTATATCGATAGAAGGCCATCCCACTCCTGCAGAACTGTTTTATTAGATGCAGAGCGAGTGATATGCCACTGACAATCCACCCAGCTTCAATGTATAGTCGATCGAGCTTATCTAGGAGATACTGTTATGCGCTGTCGCACACTACGCCTGAGTAATCAAATTGGGGGGATCTACTAAAAGACGGGACGGGACAATTTTCGGGACGGGACGGAACGATTTGTCTAAAAGACGGGACGGGACGGAACGAATATTTAAAAGTCATTTTATTCGGAAATGAAAGAGTTTAGAGGCACAAACATGGTCTCAACTTGTTTATTGGTATCTACTCTATACGAATGTGATGTTTTCCCGATAAAATTGAGCGTATGCTGAACGGTGGGCGTTCGAATAACGAAGCGTCGAAATTAGGGAAATTTATCACTTCTGGGACGATAATCTAAACACTAAAAGTCATATTTCGTTTACATTTTCATGTTTGGGTGACGGATTATTGCAGGAAATGTTTGTCTAATATATACTAAATAGTAAAATAGAAGTTTGAACTTATTTTCTTATGGTAAAAGTAGTGTTTTTATCGACGGGACGATGACACATCCATTCTTGAAAAATCTCCATTCCGCCGAACGAAAATCGTCGAAAATCTTAACAGAAAAACTAGCATTATGTTCATATTTTCATGTTTGGGTGACGGATTTTTGCAGAAAATGTTAGTCTAATATATACTAAATAGTAAAATAGAAGTTTGAACTTGTTTTCTGATGGTAAAAGTGGTGTTTTTATCCACGGGACGATGACACCTCCATTCTTGAAAAATCTCCATTCCGCCGAACGAAAATCGTCGAAAATCTTAACAGAAAAACTAGTATTATGTTCACATTTTCATGTTTGAGTGACGGATTTTTGCAGAAAATGTTAGTCTAATATATACTAAATAGTAAAATAGAAGTTTGAACTTGTTTTCTGATGGTAAAAGTAGTGTTTTTATCGACGGGACGATGAAACATCCATTCTTGAAAAATCTGCATTCCGCCGAACGAAAATCTTCGAAAATCTTAACAGAAAAACTAGCATTATGTTCACATTTTCATGTTTGGGTGACGGATTTTTGCAGAAAATGTTTGTCTAATATATACTAAATAGTAAAATAGAAGTTTGCACTTGTTCTCTGCTGATAAAAGTAGTGTTTTTATCGACGGGACGATGACATCCGCATTCTTGAAAAATTTGCATTCCGCCGAACGAAAATCGTCGAAAATCTTAACAGAAAAACTAGCATTTCGTTCACATTTTCATGTTTGGGTGACAGATTTTTGCAGAAAATGTTAGTCTAATATATACTAAATAGTAAAATAGAAGTTTGAACTTGTTTTCTGATGGTAAAAGTAGTGTTTCTGTTAAGATTTTCGACGTGTCATCGTCCCGTCGATAAAAACACTACTTTTACCATCAGAAAACAAGTTCAAACTTCTATTTTACTATATAGTATATATTAGACTAACATTTTCTGCAAAAATCCGTCACCCAAACATGAAAATGTGAACGAAATGCGAGTTTTTCTGTTAAGATTTTCGAAGATTTTCGTTCGGCGGAATGGAGATTTTTCAAGAATGGAGGTGTCATCGTCCCGTCGATAAAAACTCTACTTTTACCATCAGAAAACAAGTTCAAACTTCTATTTTACTATTTAGTATATATTAGACTAACATTTTCTGCAAAAATCCGTCACCCAAACATGAAAATGTAAACGAAATATGACTTTTAGTGTTTAGATTATCGTCCCAGAAGTGATAAATTTCCCTAATTTCGACGCTTCGTTATTCGAACGCCCACCGTTCAGCATACGCTCAATTTTATCGGGAAAACATCACATTCGTATAGAGTAGATACCAATAAACAAGTTGAGACCATGTTTGTGCCTCTAAACTATTTCATTTCCGAATAAAATGACTTTTAAATATTCGTTCCGTCCCGTCCCGTCTTTTAGACAAATCGTTCCGTCCCGTCCCGGAAACTCGTCCCGTCCCGTCTTTTAGTAGATCCCAAATTGGGGTAATACTTTTTATAGATAATTTCAATTATTTTGTGTCAAGTTTGTTCTTTAGGCACCTTAGTTGAGCTAGTCGAGATGCAATCCGTTTACCAGGCCGTCGATATGGGCATTCCAATTGAGGAGTGACTGTAATTCCAGACCAAGGTGTCAACAAACGATATTATTTCATCAGCGAAATTTAGATATGGGTGTCGTGTTTTTGTTGACATTAAAGAGAAGAAAATTCCAACCATTTTTGTCGGGTTAATGCTGACCATGTCGATATTTTTTCAATATCACTATTCATAGCGATTTCTAATAATTTGATGTCATAATGGCTGCTCGTAATGCAAGTGTCATCAGCATACATTCTCGTATTATATTCTATATTGTCCACTAAATCATTGATACACATAATGAGCAGGAATGGTCCAATGGCAAATTCCTGTGTCACACCGGAAGGGATGGCCTCATATTCGTAATAAGCATCATTGACTAATACTCTATGTTTTCGATTATTTAATCGAATATAATACTTTTCCTTCTAAACCCTAAGCGTTCATCGGGCAATAACTGAAGTCGTCACACTACCTACATCACTCCAAGTTGACAGTATGCCCGCGCTCCACTTCACAAAAGAGCGATGAACCACCAACGCCACTTCAAGTTGCGTTTTGCTATTGGGAGCCTGTGTTGGAATTTGAACAATATCTGTTACTTACAATTGTTGTGAAAATTTTGAAAAGTTGTTAAAATTATTAATGTTCTATTAAAATGTACTGATATATGATTATAATAAATGACTTGCAGATAGATTGTGGTCATTTGTTTTGACCGGCAGAGTAATTAAACAATGTTCGTGTGAATCCCTAATATTGACTTATATATCGAAGAGTTAAAAAATAACGATACAAACAATACAGAGGCATGGTGGCAATCCTACTATACGTATGACGTCAATAAAACAACTAATGGGAATAATACTCACTGTATGGTGCATATCTTTCGACAAGAGGCCTTCTTGGGAGCAACAGATAATTTCCGATTACATATCACCAGGCTAACATTGATTGTGTTGGCTGTGTTCAACTTAAACATGACTTGAAAAACATCACATAATCGTCCAGGAGATATTGCATGGTCGACCCCCAGGACTCAACTAATTTTCTTCATATATGTCTCTATTTTGTTCTGTTGTTTACAAGGAAACAAAGTGGCCACAGAGACTCCAGGCAAGATGGCACTCATCAGTTTGTTTGCTATGCACCAGATCTCTTTGATCACCATTATGGTAAAGATAATATTACATGCAGTCTTGTTTTCCGCTCGATTCGTTATGCTAAGATACAACCCTTACAAATTAGCCAAAAATCCGGCACCAAGATCGGACTTTTGGCTAATTTGTAAGGGTTGTATATTAGCATAATATAACGAATCGTGCGGAAAATCAAGTCCGCATCTGGTATTATCTTTACTATAACGGCGATCAAAGAGATCTGGTGCATATCAAACAAAATGGCCGCTCTGCGGCCACTTTTTTTCTTGATAGCAACCGAACGAAAGTAGAGGAAACATTAAGGAAGAAAATTAGGGGGTCATATGACATAACACCATAAGTATTACATCATTAAACGTATTGACATGTACATGAAATATATAAACCTAAAATGAACACTTCTATTCACCATAACTGCTGATACGTTCCATCAAAGGTCTAACCAATTTCCAGATCTCACGAACAAAAATGTTGTCATCGTTTAAATAAAACACTAGTTTGTCATGGCGGAAAACCGGTGAATTGTTATTAGCCACTGCCTCTCTTTAACTTCAACGAAAAAGGTGGCATCGCTTGCGAAGGACCAAGATCCTTGCAACCAATATTTTCTGCGAAATGTTGTCAATATATACACTTCCACAAAGGGCAGTTTTCTGGGAGCATAATTGAGAAAATTATGGACCTTCGATGTACAGTCGCTCCACTGAATCCCAGAAACATACATGTACAGTATAAATATATTAATGCGCATGTAAGCAAAGACTTGATTCATATAATCTCCGGGGTTCTGACTATCAATATACTATAGTCCATGGGCTGACAGGACCCTTTGTCCACATCACACTACTTAAAGTGATGTGAAACACTCCGGTAGGGTGATCAAATAGAAATGGAGAATAATCTTGTTCAAAGTAGTTATTTTTACAAATATTATATCTAAATTGACAACACACACATACATTCTTATATATTATTTAAATGCATTGACTGCCGATGGCGAAATTGTTTTCGTTAGTTTATCACCGATAGAAGCGTCCCGATTCGAATAGTAAATATTTACAATTTAGCGTAGTTCAGACAATGTTTTCTATGGATTGGTACGGTCGATTTGTTTGCGATTTTCGGTGATGTTAGTAGAATGCTACATTCCTCCAGTTGACATAGCACCTGAATACTAACTTATCAGTTTCACGTACCCAAATAAGTACATAATATGTCTTTAACTTATTTGGTATTTTCATGTACCCTAATGTGTATTTTTCAGGTAAAATTATGTTAACAGCAAATATTTTCGGTCCTCGTGTATCTAATTGGTCAAAGTTTAGCCTGTATTCAGTTACAATTTTTTCCGATTGTAATGGGGTGGGGAAACGGTAATCCCATGTAAGTTATGTCATTGTGATTGGATTTTAACAGGTGCTGTGTCATTTTGTATTTATTTCATTTGCTGTTATCATCATTTTTCCTGAACAATACACATTGGGATACATGGAATACCAAAGCAGGGGCCCTACCAGCCCATGTACTATAATATATAGTGCAAGTTCGACACTCATATAAGCATTTCCCATATACTGGAGAATTAGATTACGACGATGAACGTTCTTTTGGGATATTGCGATGCACATATGTTCATAGGTAATGTTCCGTAATTAACTGAAATTACGCTTGGAAAAATAAGGGCATATGTCACATTTAAGTTTGCTATATGAGCGTGGGTGGAGCCGCGTCTTGGCAGTGTCTGTTCCGAGCACTGACTGGCATGGCCCAGGAAACGTACACCGCGGTTGTAGAATTCGTCGTCCTCACAATTCATCATGTAATCAAATCCATCACCATCACCAGGGGTTTAAAGTTATACAAGCGGTGATTGTCCAGAACAGTTCCTCTCTCAAGTGCTAATTTTAATGGAAGGTGACGAACGTAACAACTTAATTTGAACAGGACCGGGGGGAGGGGGTAGTAAAAACTTTGCAGGAAGGTATGCCGTTTTTTTTGCATCTGGCATTTTCGGGGACACCACCCCCAAATCTGCAAAAAAATATTTTTTTTAGTCCCAATTTTTTGACACCCATCTCCCAAATTTCACTACAATTGGTCTAAAATCGCATAAAACTCTACTGATATCACTCATATGACTGGGAATTATCTCAATTAGTTCAAATAACAGTTTAACCTGTTTCAGAAGCTGTTTTAATTTAAAAAAAATGTTTTATAAATTGCTGATCATCTTTAAACCTAGGTCATTGTGCAGAATACACCAAATTTCATAATTTCTAACTATTTCCTGATTAGTCTGTCAACCACCCCATTATCTAACATATTCCATACCAATTATGTTATTCTACTGGAGCAACTTACTTCTATTATACTAAACTATATTCTGAAACTATATTCAGCATCGGAGATACCTGTGGCCCCCTTTGTGGGACTTCGCAAACATTTTGATCTTAGACAGAGCCTTCATTTGTGCGCTTCAATCACGTTTGGTCATTGAAACATTTTGATATATATATTGTTTTAATATTTTTTTTTTAAAGATTGAATTCCTTGCTCAATTTAACAAAACCAATTTTATTTTATTTTTTTAAATTATTTTTTTGTAAAACTAACACGATTAGAACATCCGCCAGGGTACCCCGAGTCACCACACGAAATTTGGTTGAACTCGGTCCAGGGGTTTGAGAGAAAAATCCGGACAGATCCTACTCGTTTATATATATAGATGACAAGCAGTCACAGCACTATACCAGACTTGGATACGTTCGGTCTTGAGAGAGATCATCTGAGTTGAAAGACATGCAACTAATTCACTGATTGGCTTGATACACCGATGACATATATATTCTACCCATTGTTAGTCATATCAATGTTTGAGACAGTTGCTCGCTCTTTCCCATGCACACAGTGATCTATATATAGGCATTAGTTACATCAGGACAAGTTTACTTATATATGCAAACTTAGGTCATTGTACAGGATACACACAATTCCATAATTTCTAACCATTTCCCGATTAGTCTGTCAACCAGCCCATTGTCTAGCATTATGACTTAACACTTGTATTAGTCTACTGGAGCAACCTCTGTTATAATAAATGACAAATAGTCACTATGCCAGACTTGGATATTTTAGGTGTTGTGAGAGTAACAGATCATATGAGTTGATAGACAGGCTACTCGGAATCTAATAGAACTTGGCACATAGGCCCAAACGAAATACCAGAGCAAACGTAAAGTACTCATCTGGGCATAGTACAGAACAAATTCGGAAATGGACGGACACAAGGGCACATAGTGTCTTCGAAACTTCGGAAAACGTTCCTTTCTATAGCGCGGAAAACAAACACATCTTCACTGACACCCTCGTCACTGCGTGAGATTCTTAGAACTGTAGTTCTACCCAAGGCTTTGTATGGATGTGAGTTATTTCATCTGGAATATGCATCGAGCCTCCCCATCATGGAAAGGTCACTCCGCACATGTGTTAAGAGTATTCAGACTCTCCCAAGAAGGGCTAGCACGAGGCTATCACTTGGTCTACTCGGATTGATGCCAATAGAACAACAAATCCACATCAGAAAACTAGGCTTCCTAGGTAACCTCATTCACCTACCCATTCATCACCAAATTCCGCTCAAACTGTTTCTACTGAAGGCTCACCAACAACGTCTTTTTAATAGACCTACATCTGGATTCGTTCACGACATCTTCCAGCTTCTCATTCAGTATGGCCTCATCCACTACCTATTCGAATTCATGGACGAAGGGACCTTTCCTCAGAAAGATGCTTGGAATAAATTAGCAAAAAAGTATGTGATGAACTCTTATTCTAACATATGGCTATCAGCAGTTACATCTGATCCGTACCTGAAAGTTCTTTCCATGACACATCGCAACCCGCTTATTCAATGGAGATTATGGGACCAATTGCAGTGTATTGGAGCCAAACACTCTGGAAAATATATGAATATGGTCCGACTGCTAAACAGAACCACATTCTTCAACAACTCTATATGTGCACTGTGCTCCGGAAAGTACGACAATGAACTAATGCACATCATGTTCTCCTGTCAGTCTTACATGTTAATGACTGCAAGGAATCAATACTGGGAATTTATTCTCAACCATTTCGGCATTCAGACATACACATGTTTTCGTGTTCCAGATCATATCTGGTTAGTGTTCTAACTATTCTCAATAACTATATAATTGTGTGAGCCATCTTATATATTTAGATCACACGCATGATATATTGCTAGTCTGTTTCTATGATAGTCAGTAACGATGACTAGAAAACATATACCCCATGCCTGTTCGGTACACCAAGCGTGTAAGATTCTCGAATGCATAGCACCACAGATCACACGGGTGTGCTATATCGAATTGTTCTATAAATCAAACCAGTGTGTGAGCCATCTTATATCTATAAATCACACGCATGAGATATTGCTATTCTGGTTACATGATAGTCAATAACGATGACCAGGCAACATATATTCCAGGTCTGCTTAGTACACCACGCGTATGAGATTCTTGATTGCATAGCACCGAATGATCACACGGGTGCGATATATAAAAGTAATCGTTCTATGAACCCAACGTACATATGACATTTATGCGTGTTTGTTATTTCCTTTCGTTCTTGTATCGTGCACGTTTTTGTATGGATTTTTTTTTTTTTTTTACTCTTTATTTATTTATTGTCGTGATCTTTGTTTTTGCTTCACATGTATCATTATTATTTAGTTTTTTTTATTTTTTTTTCCTCACTTTTATTTATTTATATTTTTCTCGAGTATAATATTTTAGTACACCACGCTTGTGAGATTATTAATTGCATAGCACCGAAAGATCATACGGGTGCGATATATAAAATTAATTGTTCTATGAACCCAACGTACATATGACATTTATGCATATTTTTTATTTCCTTTCTTTTTTGTATCGTGCACGTGTTTGTTTGGGTTTTGTTTTTACTCTCTATTTATTTATTGTCGTGTTCTTTGTTTTTGCTTCACATGTATTTTTTTTTTCCCTCACTTTTATATATTTATATTTTTCTAGAGTATACTATTTTCACAAATTATATTTATAGACATGTTATATGTATATCGAGAGAGAGGGAGGGAGAGAGTGTGTGTGTGTATGTACGTGTCCTTATGCTTGTGATGTCAATCTCTTGCTCTTCGTTTTTCACAAAACTTGTAAATAATGGTGTAATAATTTATAAATATTCTCTCCCAAGAAGGAGGTAATAAAGATTATCTCTATATAACTGGGAATTGTTATCAATTGTTACCAACTGGGAATTGTTATAAAATGACAAATGTGGCAGAACCGCTTTCACACAAAGCTCTGTGTGCTTATTTTTTCTTTGAAATGTGAATGGCCATTCTCAGACTACTTATCTCCAAAACATGGATGAAATTATTTGATACAGTTATTGCACAAATTGTGACCTATGTATCAGACAAATCCTAATTCTATCGACAACCTATGTTTTGAAAAAAACAACCGCTTCAAAATTATTTCACTTTCAACTTACCCAAGGAGGGTTGTATAAACGTTCTGCATTGACTAAAATCCTTATAAGTGTACATCCTATTATAGTACAGAGGCCAAAACCACAAAAAAACCTCTAGAAATCATTTTTGTCGACATATGAATGTATATAACTGAAACCTTTTCTAATGTATAAAGGGACACCTCAGGGTCACTCCACGCCCGGTAGTCAAACTGTACAGGTGTGCAGGGCCATACAAGGGGCATAACTCTGTCGCCCATAGAAAATAAATCTAAAAATACATAATTGGTCTCTATCCATTGACAACACTTTTTAAAGATAAGATTTTTTTAGCTGATTTCTTCTAAATAGATAGAAGTAAAGATGTACTAATATGTATTGAGCTGTAAAATTATATATTTTTAAACATTAATGCCATTTTCAGACATTTTAATAGGAAAAATTGTCATTTTTTAGTCATTTTCTACTGTATATTCCTTTAAAATTATGTATTTTTGTCTGCAGGACATATTATAAAGCAACATGTATTCCATAAAAAATACTATTAGCCTTTGGTTTGTCAGATAAGGCCAACTTTTTTATTTTTCTGCTTTACGGATTTTTTTAAACATTGTTTTAGTAGGGTCGGTCGGAAAGAAAAAAATAATAAAAATGCTTGAATAATTTTTTTTTTTGGACATGGTGGTAATTGTGTCTTCATAATTCTCTGTCAGTCACTTACAGCGAACAGTTTTCGGACGTATATCACAAAATTCAAATCCAGTACTATTATTTGAAACATAGCTCAGATTATTGAATAATATTGAATAAATCCAGAAATAAAGAGTTTGTTTTTGTTCAACATTTCAATTATTAAATAAGTGGACTCCACCATTCAGTTATAATGTATACATTGAAAAAGTCCATTATTCATCTGCATGGATGTCATGGAAAAATAAGTAACCGACAGATAATAAATAGTACTCTATTATCCACAGAAGAAAATGAATCAGTGATGGCTTTGGATACTTCTGCCTTGAATCTGAGAATTGTCCAACAAGTGCCAACAATATTCGCTCAAGTACACTGAAACTCAAACTCCAAGCACACTATGGACCGGAAATTATATTTCGCAGACAGAGAAATAAGACAGTCCCAAGCTTTGTGTTTTCTTCATGCACAAACGATAATAGTATCGAGGAGCTGAATAATTTGTTTGAATCAACAGACAATGAACTTCTATGTAATTTTCAATCTGATGGATCGGTGGATCAAGATAGTGATACTAGTATTATGAAAGAATTCTACCATGTAGCATTGAGAGTTCACTCCGATGTGAAATCGTCAAAGCACATAGGTTACTCTATTTCTACAAAGGCAGCTGAGGACTGTGTTCCTGATAGCTTGTATACTCTTCTTAGCTTAATCCTGGATCCAAATCAAGATGAGTTGACTCATAGTCGCAAGAAGAAGTCTGATACTCATCAAAAGATTCTAAATCTTGGCCAAGATATTGTTTGCTAAGTTCCATGGTAATCGGAATACTCAAAAGCATATAGCTACTAGATTAGTTGGTCACCATATATCTAGGTCAAGGTTTCTTGTAAACTTTCTACATGCTGGTGGTCATAGCATTTCTTATGAAACTGTTCAGCGAATTGACGCGACGGAAGCAAATGCTCAGTTAGAGAGATTCCATTTAAACAATTCAACTTTCATTCCCAACAATTTACAGAAAGGTCAATTTATTCAATTTGCTGCGGATAACCTGAACATCATTGAGGAGACTCTAGATGGAAAAGGAACCTTCCATGTTACACAAATGGCAGCTTTTCAGAGAGCCGTAGACAAACCGGATGACAGCACTGCTTCATGCAAAATACAGCGGAGTGATAGAATACAACGGGATAAAGTTCTTAAATCTGTCCCACCAGCATTTAATAGTGTCGAGTCTGTAAATGTTTCAGGCCATGTTTCACCACAAGGGCTTGGCAGGATTGATGTTAAACCAAATGATGACCTACAATCAGAAAGCAAATACAAGGATTTAGTCTACTTAATATCACGGAATCATGGTGACAGGCTACAACCAGAAAATGTCCACTGTACAATCAGAGAAATCAGTTATCGGGTACTTACCAATCATACCTGCCCCAGCCAATGATATGGACACAATTCTTACCGTTCTTCTACGATGCTGCCATATTTCTAAATATTTCTCCTATTGCAAGGCAAAGGAAATTGTTTGGTTGTTGCCAGAAAAATTCTCAAATGTCGTTATCAGGATGGGAAGTTTTCATATACCGGTAGCTTTAAATTTCCTTCGAGTAATTGGGCAACATTTTGCTTTTTCTGGCTTGACTGACATATGGATAGACTCTGGGATATATAGTGAATGTACATCTGACAAGATAATGAAGGGAAAGTTGTGGAACAGGTCCGTTCGTGCACACAAGCTAATGTTCGAGGCGATGTACAGAATATTGTTCCAAGAATATCAGAGCTGGCTTAGAGAGCATGAGGATACAAGATTTGATGTCTTGGATTATGAGGGAAAGAAGTTATCTACATATTTTGAGGTAAGGAAGGACATGGACAGCTGTAGACAGGTATCGGAAACAATGATGATGAAGATGGGAAATTATCTAAGAAGCTTGATTTATTCTGTGAATTAAATTCCGAGAACAGCACATTTCAATACTGGTTGCAGTACATCAATTTTGTCCAAATTTTATTGTGCTTTAATCGAGCTGAGAGAGAAGGGCAATGGAATCTACATCTAGATATGTTTAGGAGAATGCTACCGCTGATGGCTGTATATGACCATGTGAACTACACAAGATGGGGAATTGTATATCTGCATGAGATGGAGAACCTGGATACCAACTTTCCTACAGTTCATGCAGAATTTAAGAATGGTAACTTCGTCATAAAAGAAACAAGCGCGAGGTTTAACCATGTGTTGGTTGATATAGCCCTAGAACACATTAATCGGAAATGCAAGACATCAGGCAATTTAGTTGGTATAACTAGGAACAGGACTGCTTTGGACCGCTGGATGCCAACATGTGGTGAAAGGACCAAGAACGTTGAAGATGGATGTTCCTTGATCGGAATGAAGACTGGTGCAACTATCAATATGTCAACAGATAGGTACTCTCCAAAGATCAAGAAAGATGAAGAAGATGTACAGAAGGTGAAATCAAAGGTAGAACAATTCAACCCATTTTCTCGAAGCGACAACAACCATATGTGCATTTCAACTAATGATTTGGCTACCGAGGACATTAAATATGATTTGCTTTCTGTCGTTGAAACCGGGATGTCAATTAATGATATAGAAAAGAAATTTCCCGCATCAGTAATTAATGGTTTGCCAATTTACCATGCAGTTACAGGATGTGATACAACCAGTCAACTATATGGAAAAGGGAAGAAGTCTACTTGGAAGAAATACATGAAGACCCCTTCCCTGCTACAACCTATTGACCTGTATGGTCAGTTTGATAAACTTCTGGCAGAAAAGTTTATCATGCAACTTTATTCTCTATCATCAAATGCATGTGGTGTGAATGAATTCAGGGCTGAAATGTTCCATCAACCAGCAGACTTATAAAAACTTCCACCAGCTAAAGATTGTTTGCATCAACATCTACTCCGCAGTCAATACCAAACATTTGTGTGGTATGCAGCCCTCACGTCTGTTCCGAAGTTATCATCTCCTACCAGTTACGGTTGGAAAGAAGATGAAGGAGGCATGACACCGAATCTCATGACTGCCGAGCCATTACCAAATTTTTTCAAGAAATCACAACATGTAAATGTTCAAGTTCCAGGTGTTCTTCGTCCAGATGTAGCTGTCGAAAATCCAACTTGAATTGTTCACTCGCCTGTAAATGTCAGCTGAATTGTTTAAACCCATACAATCTGGACAATATAGTGGACAATTGTGACAGTGACTCATCTTTGGATGATACACATGATTGAACTGTTTAAAACAATGTGAGATTCTGGTATTCAAATTTTAAAATGAAAATATAAATTATGAATCTCAAATTCAAACAATTTTGTATCAAATTTGCATATTTTAGTGAATAGTCACATTGTTTGAAGTCATGTTGTTATTCAATGAACCCACCACAATATCAGCAGACTTCCAGGAATGACCTATTATACATATTTTTACATTTTATCGGATTATACCAAAATATAGAAAATTTCGGGATTTTTATTTTTTTAGGGGGAGGGGTAGTATATTTCTAATAATGTTCAAACTATTGTATGTATGACATTATATTCTATCCTATTATCAAGGGAATAAATCAAGGCAAATTTTGAGACCATAAACTCCATGTAAGGATTAAAAATTCTTGGGGAAAAAAATAATTTTAAGATTGATAAAATATCAAAATTTCTGATTTTGTTTCCAAATAATTGAAATTTTTTAGTAAAATTTTTTTTTCTACTAAATTATTAAATTATTTGGTTGCATTTTCAGGTAGAATATTCATAGTATTACACATGAAAACAATTTGGATGTTCTTAGTATTTAAAAATTTGGATAAATAACTTTTTATTAAAAATAGTGTTTTTTGGACGTCAAATCTACATATTTGACCAAAAAAAAGTCGCCGCACACCTTAAACTGTTGACTACCGGTATTGGATGGTCCACAGATACACTGCCTAATTGAAAAAAATGGTTTCAGTTATATACATTCCGATGTCGACGAAATTTTTTTTTTCTTGCCTGGCCTCTGTACTATTATGAGCGAGGTAGGATGATATTATAAGCCATACAAAGATTATGATGAACATTATTGCGAAAAAAAAGTTGGAAATGAAGCACATTTTATCCAAGAATCTTCATTCACTATACAAAATAGCTTGATGGAAAATTATGAATCTGTATTTAACAGCAAGGAGAGCCACGTACGGACTGCTTAATAAGGTCCGAAAACTAAACTTACCCATTGATATTATGCTTGATTTATTCGATAAGATGATTTTACCTATTTTACTGTATGGGAGTGAGATATGGTGTTTTGAACGTATTCAAAGTGTAGAGACACTACATCTAAAATTTTGTAAGATGGTTGCGTCCATCAAAATGAATACCCCCAATTACATAGTTTATGCAGAATTCGCACGACACCCCGTCTCTATAGAAATAACATGCCGAGCTCTGACATATTGGTCAAAGCTCGTATCGAGTAACGGCTCTGAGCTAGCTAAGAATATGTATACCTTAATTTATCAGACTCATGAGATGAACTCACAGACAGCAGACAAAAATAACTCCAAATGGTTATGTTTTGTCAAAAATGCTCTTTATGATTTGAAATTGCAATCAAAGTGGATCACCCAAACGGGCCTGACCGCTACTGAACTGAGAAATGCAAAAACTGTTCTCAAACAACGTCATTGGGACGCACTACTCGTTGACATAAACACATCTGCTTCATCGAGGGCCCAATTTTATAGTTTTATTAAAACTGACTACGGTTACCCAAATTACTTGAAGATTTTGCCGTCTACTCTATCGATATACCTCTTGAAGCTCAGAACTGCAAATCATAAACTGCATATAGAGTGCGCAAGATGGAAGAAATCTCAGAATGATAATGACAATAGGATATGCACCATATGTGGAGAATATTTAGGAGACGAATACCATTTAGTTATTATATGCAGTCATTTGGATGAAATCAGAAAACAATATATCCCTGAGTACTTTTGGAAGAACACTACGAGAGAGAAATTCCATGGTCTCCTATCTCTTCAAAATATAAGCCTCATAAAAAGACTATGCATATTCCTAAGGTGTGCCTTTAAGAAGGTGTCTTATACTATATAATCGAAATCATTTATTGTTATGGGTGAACACATGTAATTATCATACTTGTTAAGTTTATCGCCTATTATTGTGTAATCTAATTTAATTACTGCTGTGTATATGAAATGAACATGATTAATGTGATATTCAAAGTTGTGTACATAGTGTATATACGTTTTGCTTGTTTCACTGTTATGTGACTTATGCAATAAATAAATCAAATATCAACTGAATCTATTTTAAGGACTTTGTCAACCCATTTCCCCAAAATTTGATGGAGTAAATCTAACGGATTCTGTTCATTATATTAGTAATCGCAGTAACCAAGCCAGTGGATGCACCATTTCAATAGTACAATTCAAGATGGGTTATCTTAGAAAAACAAAATGTTAACTTTATAGATATTTAAAAAAAAAAAATTTCGAACCCAAATCCAACAAACACAAAGTCCATATCTAAAAATATGGAAATGTGTGCTAAACACTGTGAAGAATGATGAACAATATTTTCTAAGCGTTCTTGATTGAATAAATATACTAATCGTCTTTACAATAAGCCAGCACGCGAATATGCAAATGATGCCAGTTATGTAGATAGTGTTGTCACAGTTATCTATATGACTATAATCTCGATTTGGATTACTCTAGTATTACATTTGAGTCGTAAACGGCGTGAATATCCGAGTTTCGCGATGAAAACAATAATCATAATGACGAACTTTCAAAGAATTTCTTCATTTTTATACACCTAATCGTGACTTAAATAAATCCAAAGACTTTTGCGATTTTAGTTTCGGAAGGTAAGTCATTCCATATGCCGAGTAGTCAGCTTGCGGAGGTCTTAAATCGTTTCTTCTAAAATTATATCTTTGGGAACCCGGGTATCGGTATAGGATGGTGACGATCAAACAATCATTTTATAAAACTGATGTAGTTTAAATCCCACTATCTGCTAATGTTTTCCATACACGTTCAGATAAAAGATCGCCAGTATTGGTGCTATTGTTAACACACTGTGTTGACACAACACAATAATTCGCTCTTTATACGAGTTGCAGTGAAGTTTTAACGGAAATTTGACAAAAGGAATTCTGGTCACTATGAAAAATCTCTTCAGGTACAAGCAGGTTGATCTCCCTTGAAAACGAGTATGTTTGCAGTAATTCCCATTAACGCGAATCACGACATGGTTACCCTATTGACTCGACCGACTAAAGGAGCATATGCAAAGGTATATGCCAGAGTCACGGGAAGTCATCGATCGAACGTTCGTTAGAAGCAAGAAAAAAAAACAGCGGACAAAGCTCTAACAACACGGCGACATGCTTCCCGATAACACCAACAAAGGAATGGTTATATTTACATCATGTAGACATAATCGAACGCGGGCAGCAGTTTGAGTATTATAGATCACTCCTCAATCCAAGAAAGATATGTTCTCATTACTGACAGCTACCATAAATAAATGCAAAGGAAAATAATCATGCATATTTTGAATAAACAAACACAGCGCGTTCCACCTGAACCCACAGCTTGACTTGAAGCGTATTTTATTTGATTTGCTAGATTGAAAAAGGTATTTCAGCACAAGGTTTGCGGAACATTCTATGAAGCACCCTTCCTTGAGTCCTTATGAGTGGTATTGATTTACAGCATGTATTGCCAGCGAGAACAGCAATCTGACAATTGCTGAACAGATATGCAAATGACCCCTGTTAACTAAATCAGCGCATTTTATGAAAACTTTCTCTCATAACAGTCGAGATGAAACGAAAAACAAAATCAACTTTGTATCATGCTTAATATACAAATAAAATATGTTTAAAGCAAACGAAAAACAAAGTAGAAATCACAAATCATGTCAATATGGTTAGCCGTCACCTTGTTAACAGACATGCATGTACATACGTTACAAAAAGGTTTATATATATATACATGAGTAACCATGCAGGTATGAATTTGTATAATGCTGTTTGGTGTTAACGAATGTCAGTTATGAAAATATCACACTGTCACACATTGAACCCTTTATTAAATACACATGTTTTGGAGTGCTTCGACACAACATCTAGGAGGCACCAGAAATTATATCATGTAACTAATAATTTAGTAGCCCAAAATCAACCGAGAGTCTGAGACTTTGGCACCCTCTTTGACTTTGATTGACTGTTGTTATAGCTTCGGGCATTTCGAGAGAACATCTTTAGGGCCAACCTAGCGTCTCCTTTGACTGAAATCGGCGAAGGGACACAGAAATGACATGCTGATCCATTGACCTGTATAGACCAGAGTCCATAGATCGATGATGGCTTTTATTCTCATCATCTTTACTGTCTAACATCTACATATAATATAAGACAGTTTAGACAAATTACAACTAATTATATACAAATAATATATACAGTCACATAACAGTCTATCATAACGCATAATATATTCATAATACATGTAATTAATTTCCTTGTTAAGTTTAGATCTTTCTAAGATGTATGCAGTTTTAGAGATTTAAATAATTTAAAATCATTTTAAATCTCAATTATATAATGATGTAGTTATAATTAAGCGCGTATTTGGCAGGACATTTTGCTGAGCTGGTCCCGCGCGCCTAACGTAGAGATCGACGTTGGGCGAGCATGACCAGTTCAAGCCCATGCAAAGCTATAAGCTATAAGTTTGAATTGCCGTCACGACTGAAATTTATGGTCAGTGGAAAACTTCACGCGGTTGGATACCTTAACGTCTTATCTATCAATTTTTATCAGGACAATCCCCACTAGACTGTTACATCTCTAAAGTTTGGAGAAATGTAGACCAAGGGAATGAAACTTTGCGCTTAGAAAACAAAATGGTACTAAATATCTGTTGTTGAATGCACGAATTTCAGTTAAGACATTAACTCTAGGTTAGGGCAATGTTGTCCCATGTTCCGAAAAATAGGTCATTTTGGAACTTAGGACAACTAAGAGTTAAACTATAAACTCTATTCACCAGAGTAACAATTTGATTTTTGACACTTTTGGAAGCCCCATTTGTCCCAAGTACAATACTTTGTTCAAGATGGTTTCCAGCATGATGTATTTAAATGAGTACCAACATCACTGTAAAACGAAATGGACTTTATATATCGTGCACACCATAGTTATGTCTTGCCTCAGCAATTGGAACGAAATTAGTTCACATATACTCACCAAAGTTGTGTAATTACCTGATGTACGGAGCTGTCCTACCTGCATATTGGAAACTGGCAATATATAAGTATCAGGTGAAATATGAACTCAATTTAGCACGTTGGTCTAGTTTGGCCAAACGTGCTTGTAACATAGATGGTAGATGGCATATGCCTCAGCATTGGATATGCATGTACACCTTGTTATATGGTATGAGCCTCTACTAACTGAGCTGGACTAAGAATCTGTCTTCAAATTCAAATTTAACTTTTTCTTGTGTAGATCAATCAGGATTGCTATCTGAAATGTTTCTCATTCCGTTTCTTCGTTGCGACGGTGATTGTTTGTTGGTTCGATAGTTCATTCTATATTAGTACGGTGTTCATTTCCGTTTCGATTGCCGGTTCCTGTAATTGGTGACGTGTCTATTGTTTGGTGGTTGCACATGCCTTGGTGGTTTGTGGCGCGAGTCACTCGAAATTGGGTGGGGCGAAGCCTAGCCACAGCTTCACTAGCTATCGAAGATTGTACAATGTAAAACTTTGTCGAAGCGTGGTTGGCAGTTATGTGAGGATATCATTCACATTTTATGAGCATTCGGTACCGGTGTGCATGTCGTACATTTTTCATTCCAATGTTGTGATACCTGTATGTCAAAAGATTCACAACAATTGATTTCAAATTCATGGAATAGCACTGTGGACGACTTCGCCATGATTGTGTCGGGTGTGTTTATGTGTCATAAGTGAGTCTGCGTTTGATTGAAATCGTGACGATCAGGTTGCCTTTGTATGTTGTTTGGGTATCATTGTTGATACTTTATTGTGAGGAACAAGAATGGGTGGTTGATCGCCCAATTGAAGGTCGTGAAATACCTATATATTTCACACTGATTGTTGTTGTGAACCGTTTTGACCTCTCCATGGTGACTGTCTCTGCCTTTCCGGTGTGCCTACCGCCGCTGTTAAGTGGTACACGTGCTCCCGTGGTCGGTGCACCGGAACGTCACTTCGTAGAGAACTATCTTACAAAATTCGCGTCCGACGTGTCGGACGTGGGATCCTCATGTTGCGGCGAACTGATTGATGTTACTGACAGTTGATGGTTTTATAATTACTGGACGGTGTCTGGATGGAGCGCTGTGTGTTCACAGCAAGGTGGTGGCGTGCTTTCTGGTTAAAATTATAATCCGTACATTAGTTCCCGACGATGAGCAATTGGTGGAGTCGTTTGGAGACATGCTTGCGTTGAATCGCGGCGTGGAGACATCGCTGTGCGATGTCGGCGGTTGATGATGTGGATCATTATGGGTTATGGACACTTCACATGCATCGGATATACACTATACGCGTACAACTCCTACCGCAAACAGTTTGCAATATAAATTCAAGATGACCAGAGGCCATATGAGTAATTAACAGTTTTGTATAGTTGTTAACTCGAGACGCTGTATGTTGCTGTTTCTGTGCTGCTGACTGGGGTCTCCCAGATTATTGCTGTTTTAGCTGAAGTTTAAATACAACAAAGAGAGCTATTCATGGAAATGCGTCTCCTTGGACAAAATAGACACTAATAACGGAAAGGAACAAAACATTTATGTTATTATGCTTGTCTTGTGTTCGACGTATGCAAAGCTCCACAATATTAATTAGTCCATGTGTCGCATGCTGTGTTTTTTTTTGGTTGGTCTCATTAGCTATTCTCTGCAAGTGTTCACCTCTTGGGGACGGTCGCCAGTGCAGCGTACATGTGAGTTAGGATGCTACATGTATTTCGTGTGCCGAATGCATGCATGCATGGTGCATTGATATATATACTAATCACGTGCGTACATATGATCTCCTATTGAATTAGCACAATGATGGTAATCGTGTATGTTATACACAGGGCCCACAACATTCCACCTTGTACACATAGATATGTCCAGATTTGGTGCACGAAATATACGTTATGCATTTGTAACCGGGTTACAGAGATTACAAGTCAAAAATATTAGACGTGTATTTGGCACAAAGTTACATTTGGAAGTCGTTTCAAAAATGCGACGTGTTTTTTGTCACAAAGTTACAAATGCTTATCAGAGAATTACTCCAACTAGAAAAATGAAAATAATTCACCCATCTTTGTTTAAAAAGGGTTACAAAGTTACATTTTGAAGTCGTTTCAAAAATCCGACGTGTTTTTTGTCACAAAGTTACAAATGCTTATCAGAGAATTACTCCAACTAGAAAAATGAAAATAATTCACCCATCTTTGTTTAAAAAGGGTTACAAAGTTACATTTTGAAGTCGTTTCAAAAATCCGACGTATTTTTTGTTACATAGTTACAAATGCTTATCAGAGAATTACTCCAATTAGAAAAATTTAAATATTTCACCAATCCATGTTTAAAATTGGAGTTATTCTCTGATAAGCATTTGTAATTATGTAAAAAAAAACACGTCGGAATTTTGAAACGACTTCCTAATGTAACTCCAAATGCCAAAATAAAAATAGTGCGCATTTGTAACCTGGTTACTTGTCGGAGCTAACACACGAGCAAACGTTGAGTCGACTTGTAATAAAACCACGACGTATTCGTAACCCAGTAACTGGTTACAAATGCGTCGTATTTTTTTCTGCACCAAAATCTGCCATATATTTGTACACACATGGCGCGTATTTCGGTTTCCTATCTGCGGAATCGAGTCTCTTCCGTAGGCTGGTGCGTCGTTCAATGTGGATATATACTGGGTTTAATTGTCATGGTTGATGTTTGGTACACGAGCGCCTGTGCGGTTGACCCATGGATGCTGATGTATGCAGCCTTTGCATTGTTGCATTGTGGTTTGAAGTCTCCAGCACAAGTTCACTACCGCGCGTTTTATCAACCATCATTTTACTTGTCCACAAACGGTGTATGTATTAGGGAATATAGCAAGCACCCATATTGCAGAAGAATATTTTGCCGTGGGTGTATCGTGTTTGTGGCCTTTTTAATGTGGTTCAGAGTCTCAGAACGGCAGTTTTTTCCGTAGAATGTATTTGCCAATCTTTAAAACCAATGTACAAGCTATAGACATATAGTGTGCGTGTCTTTTTTAGCAAGTGGGTATTGTTGGATCGTATCGATGTGCGAAGCTGTTCAACTGTCCGCAGTGTTGTAACATAGTTGCCGTTTACTGCTGTTTCTGGTTGTGGATGCATCGTTCGAGGGTACTTGCTGCTCCAGGACCTGTGGTGGATGTGTTACGAGACATGCAATCTAGACATATCCGTCCAGATCTTATTTTAACACGCATTGTGGCATTGTGTAACTTTACATGAGCTAGCAATATCCCACCATCCTCCTCGTACAAGAACATTTTTTGGCATCGATGGTCACGGTGGATATATATGCATGCCTTGGTCAGTGTGCTTCGGCTATGTTCAAGCTGTCCTTCGAATTTGTTGCAAATTATGCCTTATTAATGTTGTCCTGTGGTTGTGTTTAACACTGTATTTAACAAGATTTGTACATTTATGGGTAAGATGTAGTGCTGGATCCATGTGCTCCATTCTGTCGATTGTCTACCGCATGCGTGGCGCTTATGTAGTGCCTGTGATTGTTGTAAGTTTTCGCCGTTTCTTTCAGCTATGCAATTGCCGATGTGTCGCGTATTATGGAGCTGCATGTTTACTGTGGCATCATCTGTTGTGTCCTTCTGTAGACGGAACTGCGATGGATGGAGTTTCCTAACATAATTATGCAATATCTTAATATTATCGTGGGTGGTATAAGGAGAGACTAAAGTATGTTGGCGATGAAGATCAAGTTGAGGTGTGTGTGCGTTTGCTGACTTTTTCTGTTGTATTTACAATACTGTATTCTGATGTGCATGGTGTGGCGGATCAACCTGGGATCTATCAGCTGATGTGCGTTGTATGAAGAGTCAAGATATAGCGTCGTGGGGGCAGGGTGGCGTTGGTGTGGTACATGTATAGCAGTCTCCCTGCAATGGCTGATCATGTGTTTGAAGTGGCTAGGCTGGGTGGTGGTTGATTGCTGAAGTTGACGTTTCTTTTGACACCACGGAATTTATGAGTGGCCAATAATTGAGACTGAGAGCATAAGTGTGCTGTCCAGCACAAACGATAACATTCTAAGTAGTCTGATTTATATATACATTATTGTGGCGCCCAAAATGATCAGGTGTATTTCAAAAACTGGGTGGATAAAATAGACAGCAGAAAGTCGCGGATAGAGTATATGCATGTCCGTGTACGTGTAGTTCTAGTGACTTTCATATGGGCGATTAAATTGCTCGAATTAGATCCCATGGACATAGCACAGGCGGCTAAAGGATAGATACCGTCAAGGCAACAGCAATACGTCTCGTGAATACATGTGTTTTGAACGTCCTTCAACGATAATTTCGCTACAAAATCGAAAATAATAAGTATGCCGAAAAGTAACAAATCCACATTAATAGGGTTCAGGTCGTGTTAACCGTGTGGAGTGGATTCCGCATGTAATTAACCATCTGTGCATATCGTGGTATGTCATAGAAGCGGAAATGACAATAAACAAAATATCAAACCAATGCAAACATTCAGAACGGTAGCCTATCTACGCACAGTGATACCTGGCTGAGGTATTAATCATTTTTGGGACTATGTATGTCAACCGTCGCACATAAAACGTCGAAAGACTGATGATTTATATACATGGTAATTTCAACAAAGTTGAAAATTGGCGAGCGGGACCCATATTCGAAATTGACCTGTAATTTGGACTAGTAAACAAATTTGATTCAATTCAGTTCAGACTTACTAAAGTTATCATCTGTAAACGAAAATTTAGTACATATTCCAGTACACAGGTACGTACCTCTGGTGAAAATAGAACCCAAATTATATCTTGACCTATATTTTGTGCCATATTTCATTCCATTCAGTTCAGACTTACTGAAGTTATCATCCGGAAACGAAAACAGCAAACGGACGGACGGACGCCCGACGTACGACGGACGGACGGACGCCGTAGTTAACATAATACGTCCCGTTTTTAGCTCAACTTTACTTTGTAAAGTTTGAGCTATTGCCATGGCTTTGTCGTCCGTCGTCCGTGTGTGCGTGTGTGTGCGTGTGTGCGTGATGCGTCAACAATTTCCTTTAGCACGGGCTACAGGTCGTACCTTTGGTCGGATCATTATAAAATTTGTCATAGCTGTTGACATTGACATGTAGATGAGAACGAGTCATTTTGGGATTATTCGGGGAAAAAACATGGCCGCCAGTGGCCATCTTGGATTTCAATATTCAATCCATTAGCACGGGCTACAGGTCGTACCTTTAGTCTGATCATCATGAAATTTGTCATGGCTGTTGAAATGTAGATGGGAACGAGTCATTTTGGGGCCATTCGGACAAACAACATGGCTGCCAGCGGCCATCTTGGATTTCAAAATTCAATCCATTAGCACGGGCTACAGGTCGTACCTTTGGTCTGATCATCATGAAATTTGTCATGGATGTTAACATTGACATGTATATGGGAACGAGTAATTTTGGGGTCATTCGGCCAAAAAGCATGGCCGCCGGCAGCCATCTTAGATTTACTCTTTGCATGACTAAATTCTTTGGCACGGCCTACAGGTCGTACCTTTGGTCGGATCATCATGAAATTGGAATGTAGATGGGAACGAGTCATTTTAGGGTCATTCGGACAAAAAACATGGCTGCCAGCAGCCATCTTGGATTTATAAAATTAAACTTACTAAAGTTATCATCTGTAAACGAAAATTTAGTACATATTCCAGTACACAGGTACGTACCTCTGGTGAAAATAGAACCCAAATTATATCTTGACCTATATTTTGTGCCATATTTCATTCCATTCAGTTCAGACTTACTGAAGTTATCATCCGGAAACGAAAACAGCAAACGGACGGACGGACGCCCCGACGTACGACGGACGGACGGACGCCGTAGTTAACATAATACGTCCCGTTTTTAGCTCAACTTTACTTTGTAAAGTTTGAGCTATTGCCATGGCTTTGTCGTCCGTCGTCCGTGTGTGCGTGTGTGTGCGAGTGTGCGTGATGCGTCAACAATTTCCTTTAGCACGGGCTACAGGTCGTACCTTTGGTCGGATCATTATAAAATTTGTCATAGCTGTTGACATTGACATGTAGATGAGAACGAGTCATTTTGGCATCATTCGGGGAAAAAACATGGCCGCCAGTGGCCATCTTGGATTTCAATATTCAATCCATTAGCACGGGCTACAGGTCGTACCTTTAGTCTGATCATTATGAAATTTGTCATGGCTGTTGAAATATAGATGGGAACGAGTCATTTTGGGGCCATTCGGACAAACAACATGGCTGCCAGCGGCCATCTTGGATTTCAAAATTCAATCCATTAGCACGGGCTACAGGTCGTACCTTTGGTCTGATCATCATGAAATTTGTCATGGATGTTAACATTGACATGTAGATGGGAACGAGTAATTTTGGGGTCATTCGGCCAAAAAGCATGGCCGCCGGCAGCCATCTTAGATTTACTCTTTGCATGACTAAATTCTTTGGCACGGCCTACAGGTCGTACCTTTGGTCGGATCATCATGAAATTGGAATGTAGATGGGAACGAGTCATTTTAGGGTCATTCGGACAAAAAACATGGCTGCCAGCAGCCATCTTGGATTTATAAAATTAAATCCATTAGCACGGGTTACAGATCGTACCGCTGATCATCATGAAATGTGTCATGTATGTTAACAATGACATGCAGATGAGAACGAGTAATTTTGGGGTCATTCGGCCAAAAAGCATGGCTGCCAGCAGCCATCTTGGATTTCACTCTTTGTATGGCTAAATCCTTTAGCACGGGCTACAGTTCGTACCTTTAGTCTGATCATCATAACATTTGTCATGGCTGTTGAAATTGGAATGTAGATGGGAACGAGTCATCTTGGGGTCATTCGGACACAAAACATGGCCGCCAGCGGCCATCTTGGATTTCAAAATTTAATCTATTAGCACGGGCCACAGGTCGTACTGTTTGTCTGATCATCATGAAATTTGTCATGGATGATATATTGACATGTAGATGGGAACGAGTCATTTTGGGTTCATTCGGCCAAAAATCATGGCCGCCAGCAGCCATCTTGGATTTGACTCTTTGTGTGACTAAATCCTTTAGCACGGGCTACAGGTCGCACCTTTTGTCTGATCGTCATAAAATTTGTCATGAATGTTAATACTGACATGTAGATGGGAACGAGTCATTTTGGGGTTGTTCGGCCAAAAAACATGTCCGCCGGCAGCCATCTTAGATTTTACTTTTCTCTTCATGTCTGTAAACTAGTATTAGACATTCAACTTTCCACATTCCTAATCGCCCCATTGACTGTAATACATTAAATTATTCCCTTTCCAAGTTGAGCTACAGTGTCATTGACACTTTCATATGTAATATGCTCTCTGAATTCCAAGATGTCCTGTTAAGATTCAGACCTGTGATATTATATTGTTTGTTCTAAGTGCTAATTCTCCTAATATTTCTGACACAAATAACAAGGTGGCCATTCTAACGAATTTTAGTTCAATGGTGTCATTTGAACTATTCATAGTGTAATTAAGTTCCAGTATGTCCTAAGTGCCAAAATATGCACCCTACCTGCAGTATTGTTAAAAAAAAACAGGATTACATTTAATTTATGAATTGTGATGCTTATTTATTCTATTAAAGGAATGATGTTCCAATCGAACAATGTTAGAAGTATAGCCATAGTCTTAATAGTTGACCCGCACCGGAGATTCAAACTTTAAAAATCGATTATCTCAAAAACATAAAAAGTGCACTTAGGACAACCCGGAAATCAGGTCGTGAGGTTTTGAAAATGTACGGAAGGGTAGACAGGGTTTGCTATCAGCTCTGACAGTATAAATGTCAACTGCTTTACTGAAAGTCTGGTGCCCATCAGTAATTTATTTTCAGTTCATTCTAGTTTTTTCTTTGGTACTTAAATAATTATACTACTACATGTATCTAGTAAAACCATGTGTAAATCATAAAATTTGTCACGGCTGTTGAAATTGGAATGTAGATGGGAACGAGTCATTTTGGGGTCATGCGGACACAAAACGTGGCCGCCAGCGGCTATCTTGGATTTCAAAATTTAATCTATTAGCACGGGCCACAGGTCGTACTGTTTGTCTGATCATCATGAAATTTGTCATGGATGATAATATTGACATGTAGATGGGAACGAGTCATTTTGGGGTCATTCGGCCCAAAAACATGGCCGCCAGCAGCCATCTTGGATTTTACTCTTTGTATGACTAAATCCTTTAGCACGGGCTACAGGTCGTACCTTTAGTCTGATCGTCATAAAATTTGTCATGAATGTTAATAATGACATGTAGATGGGAACGAGTCATTTTGGGGTTGTTCGGCCAAAAAACATGTCCGCCGGCAGCCATCTTAGATTTTACTTTTCTCTTCATGTCTGTAAACTAGTATTAGACATTCAACTTTCCACATTCCTAATCGCTCCATTGACTGTAATACATTAAATTATTCCCTTTCCAAGTTGAGCTACAGTGTCATTGACACTTTCATATGTAATATGCTCTCTGAATTCCAAGATGTCCTGTTAAGATTCAGACCTGTGATATTATATTGTTTGTTCTAAGTGCTAATTCTCCTAATATTTCTGACACATAGAACAAGGTGGCCATTCTAACGAATTTTAGTTCAATGGTGTCATTTGAACTATTCATAGTGTAATTAAGCCTGACTAAATCCTTTGACACGGACTACAGGTCCTGCCTTTGGCCGCATCATCATGAAATTTATCATGGATGTTAACTTGATGTTGATATGTAGATGAGAATGAGTCACAATAAAGGACCTTTACTGTAACTTTTTGGCTTTCCTTCTTCTTTATCATTCTATTCATTGCTCAGCAAAAAATAAACTCCTTTCCAATTTGAGCTACAGTGTCATTGACACTTTCATTTTCAAAACTGGCGTATAAAAATTCAAGACTTTTAATAATCTAAGTTATCCGGGATATGTAAAGCGATTATATCCGTATAGGAGGTTGTGTCTAGAACCTAGTCGAACACATTCACTGTTAGGATTACAGCCAGCTGGACTATCCATTTAAACTGAAAAGAGCATACATCGTATTTTTTGCGTGTTAGATAAAATTTATTTCAGTTTGGTACTCGGAGAATAATTTGCTCGTTAGTAAATGCGGTATTTAGGTTTTTTACACGTCGTTGTCTAGTATGCGATTTTCTTTCAAATCATGTTTTCCAATGGCTTCCCTCTTAGGAGTAACACAGACACATTAAGTCCTCTGAAAATAACCTTACCAACAAACGAACCATCGGTATTGCAATCATGTGCACTACATTAATTTTGCCAGTCGAGCCGCCGTGTTACGCACAGGGATGTGGCTAGAGGGTCTCCGCTGGGGGGGGGGGGGTGTCCACATTGGTATTTTCCAACTGCACCCCCCCCCCTTGAGTCGGAATCACACCAACACAACTTTTTTGCATAATTCCATTTGCACCCCACCCCCTTGAGTCAGAATCACACCAACACAACTTTTTGCATAATTCCATTTGCACCCCCCCCCTTGTACCTCACGCTCAGGCCTAATTTCCTATATATTCATAAGCCATGCTTCTATTTTCCCAGTATGAGAATATTAAGATATTTTAACCTGAAAATTGCCCCAAAAAAACAACTAGTGATCTAATTCCAGACAAATGCACAAAGCTACCGACAACAGACCAGGAAACACAGGGCCGACCATGGTTGTTTGGCCCGGTGTGAGAACATTTTGAAATCTATACAAGAAAATCGCAAATCCTAGCATCTAGACTGGCCTCAACTGAAGCTTTCCTAGTGTTGGAAATTTCAAACCTCATGCTCCCCCTCAGGTTGGAAAATTCTTCAACTGATGACCATTTATGTCTACAAGTTTGACCAAATGTAGTAAAATATTGTTTTGCTAAACTAATTAGCAGTTTTGTATTGGCCATGTGGATGGGGCAATGACACACCGGGCCGACCATGGTTCGGCTCGGTGTGCGAAAATTTTGAAATCTGAACAAGTAAATCGCAAAATCCTAACATCTAGACTAGCCTTCCTACTGTTGGAAATTTCAAACCCTACACCCCCACTTAGGTTGGAAAATTTCCAACTGATGACAATTCCAATGACAATGTTGACCAATTGTATGACAATATTGTTTTCTTAAATTAACTAGAAGTTTTTGACTGGCCACGGGGGAGGGACCAGGACACAAGCTTTCCAAGTGTTGGAAATTTCCAACCTGTCACCCCCTAAGGTTGGAAAATTTCCAACTGATGACCATTTCTGTCAAAATTTTTGACAAAAAATAGGAACATATGCAAATATTGGTCGAAAAACAATAAATTCCCCCCAATAAATTGTTTTATAATCAAACTACAAGAACATTTTCAACCTATTGTTGGTGTGAAATTTAGTTGTGGCAGGTATGAAATTTCCAACTATTGAAAATATAGCTCTCTGCTGGGGGGGGGGGGGGGTGAGACACCCCCACACCCCCACCTCTAGCCACATCCCTGGAACTTACGCATCATATGTTGTACTGCACCGGTAAATATGGGTTGACTAAAAACCAACCGTTTCAGCCCGGACCGCCCCTGCGGGTGAATTTAGTGGCAATATCTGTGCGGTGGTGGTGTACCGCTATTAACCCTCAAAATTCCGCCATCGCATTGACACACGGACGGTGGTCATGGCTGAACAGAAGTGCCGATAGTAATCCTAACTTGCCAGATTCAGCCAGAAATACAATATTGTGCCCGCAATAACAAGAATCTCATTCCGGACCTCCATATCGCCCTCGTACCTCTGATAAATCCATACATATATATAGCGGAACTACCGACGTATACAATATGGCTGAATCTGGCAAGTTACGGGTTAATATAGGCACCTTTTTTCGGTCGTGCCCACGCGGATAAATATGTTTCGAATTCCTACGGGCTTGTAATGTATATATTGGCGCTTTGAAGCAAATGATATCCGCTTCGCGTGGTTGTCGAATTTGCCAGTTGCTTGCTCAATGGGGTCAGATCTACTTGTTTTCTTCTCCATGCATGGCGATATATAGTTGTTGAATGCGACACAAAACCAACTAATAAATCAACTGTATGATGGAAATGGTTTATATTTTGAGAGAGAAAGAAGCACGAGAGAGGGGTAGAGAGGGTATATACTTTATATAATATTTTATATTGGCGTTAAAGGGATACTGTACTCAAATGTTGTTGTTGGTTTCTATAGTCTCTGCTTCGTAGCATAAGGTAACCAGATTTCCATCATTTGAAAGTCGGTTGAGTACGAAGTAATGTTACGGATGGAAGATTAGCCGGAATGCGAAAATATAAGTATCGTCGTTGAGTAATTTGTGTACAGTTTTCAAGCAAATGTATCAAATAAATGTTATATTATATGTATACTAGTCCCATATACTCATTTACGTTATTTTGTAGTCACTAGTCAGGGAATGGCCTGAGTATCAACATGTGTGTGCCACGAGCTGCCAAATCCACTTTCCGTCAATTTGATAACGTCTTGTACACAAAAATTCGTAATTTAATTGATATCAAATTATTAACTTTGATTTTAAGATAACATGTTAACCTGAACCTTTGCAGAATACATCTTAATTCGATTCAAATTACTTATTTTTAAGTATCGATATTAAATCGTTGTTTTTACTGGGAATTTATTGAAACAGGCGTACAATACCCCTTTAAGGCATTGTCAGCTTTCGGGCATTTGTTGCTTTAATTTTTTCAAACCTCAGCTACCGTTAAACTCTACATTAAACTCCCGCGCCCGAAACATGCTATTTTATACGATATACGATATAGTCAAAGCGATAAATAGTTGTTATGATCAGTAAACTGGAGCTCCGAACATATTTTATCCTTCGACACCCTATCAAGCTTTGTTGTCATCAATGTTATTGACCACAGAGTCTGGCGTCGTTAGATAATGTCACAGATCTTGGTTGACGCAGCTGGAGTTTATATGATGAATGAGCGACGCTGTTATATGGTCTGGAATAATTATGTTAGATTTGTTATATTAAATATAAACATCGGATCGTGCGAATCGATAATAAAAATAAAAATGAGTGTGGCATCCGGACATTGTGGAAGTCTGCCGGCAATCTATCATATCTGTGGAAGTCTGCCGGCAATCTATCATATCTGTGGAAGTCTGCCGACAATCTATCATATCTGTGGAAGTCTGCCGACAACCTATCATATCCGTGGAAGTATGTCGGCAAACTAGCATATCTATAGAAGTCTGCCCGCAATCTATCATATATGTAGAAATCTGCCGACAATCTATCATTTGTGTGAAAGTCTGCCGGCAATATATCATATCTGTAGAAGTCTGCCGGCAATCTATCACATCTGTAGAAGTCTGCCTGCAATCTATCAAATATGTGGAAGTCTGCCGACAATCTATCAAATATGTGGAAGTCTGCCGACAATCTATCAAATATGTGGAAGTCTGTCGGCAATCTATCACATCTGTAAAAGTCTGCCGGCAATCTATCATATCTGTAGAAGTATGCCGCCAATCTATCATATATGAAGTCTGCCGACAATCTATCATATATTTGGAAGTCTGCCGGCAATCTATCATTAATGTGGAAGTCTGCCGACAATCTATCATATCTGTGGAAGTCTGCCGGAATCTATCATTTATGTGGAAGTCTGCCGACAATCTATCATATCTGTGGAAGTCTGTCGGCAATCTATCATATATGTGGAAGTCAGTCGGCAATCTATCATTAATGTGGAAGTCTGCCGGCAATCTATCATATCTGTGGAAGTCTGCCGGTAATCTATCATATATGCGGAAGTCAGTCGGCAATCTATCATTAATGTGGAAGTCTGCCGACAATCTATCATATATGTGGAAGTCTGTCGGCAATCTATCATATATGTGGAAGTCTGTTGGCAATCTATCATTAATGTGGAAGGCTGCCGACAATCTATCATATATGTGGAAGTCTACCGACAAGCTATCATATGTGTGGAAGTCTGCCGACAATCTATCATATATGTGGAAGTCTGCCGGCAATCTACCATATATGTGGAAGTCTGTCGGCAATCTATCATTGATGCGGAAGTCTGCCGACAATCTATCATATCTGTAGAAGTCTGCCGCCAATCTATCATATCTGTGGAAGTCTGCATGTAATCTATCATATATGTCGAAGTCTGCCGACAATCTATCATATATGTGGAAGTCTGCCGGCAATCTATAATATATGTGGAAGTCTGCATGTAATCTATCATATATGTCGAAGTCTGCCGACAATCTATCATATATGTGGAAGTCTGCCGGCAATCTATCATATATGTAGAAGTCTGCCGGTAATCTATCATATATGCGGAAGTCATTCGGCAATCTATCATTAATGTGGAAGTCTGCCGACAATCTATCATATATATGGAAGTCTGTCGGCAATCTATCATATATGTGGAAGTCTGTTGGCAATCTATCATTAATGTGGAAGGCTGCCGACAATCTATCATATATGTGGAAGTCTACCGGCAATCTATCATATGTGTGGAAGTCTGCCGACAATCTATCATATATGTGGAAGTCTGCCGGCAATCTACCATATATGTGGAAGTCTGTCGGCAATCTATTTTTGATGCGGGAGTCTGCCGACAATCTATCATATCTGTAGAAGTCTGCCGCCAATCTATCATATCTGTAGAAGTCTGCCGGCAATCTATCATATATGTCGAAGTCTGCCGACAATCTATCATATATGTGGAAGTCTGCCGGCAATCTATCATATATGTATAGAAGTCTGCCGGTAATCTATCATATATGCGGAAGTCATTCGGCAATCTATCATATATGCGGAAGTCATTCGGCAATCTATCATATATGTGGAAGTCTGTCGGCAATCTATCATATATGTGGAAGTCTGTTGGCAATCTATCATTAATGTGGAAGGCTGCCGACAATCTATCATATATGTGGAAGTCTACCGGCAATCTATCATATGTGTGGAAGTCTGCCGACAATCTATCATATATGTGGAAGTCTGCCGGCAATCTACCATATATGTGGAAGTCTGTCGGCAATCTATCATTGATGCGGAAGTCTGCCGACAATCTATCATATCTGTAGAAGTCTGCCGCCAATCTATTATATCTGTAGAAGTCTGCCGACAATCTATCATATATGTGGAAGTCTGCCGGCAATCTATCATATATGTGGAAGTCTGCATGTAATCTATCATATATATCGAAGTCTGCCGACAATCTATCTTATATGTAGAAGTCTGCCGGTAATCTATCATATCTGTGGAAGTCTGCCGGCAATCTATCATATCTGTAGAAGTCTGTCGGCAATCTATCATTAATGTGGAAGTCTGCCGGCAATCTATCACATCTGTAGAAGTATGCAGGCAATCTATCATATCTGTGGAAGTCTGCCGGCAATCTATCATATCTGTGGAAGTCTGCAGGCAATATATCATATCTGGAATGTGGACTTTGTGGAAGTCTGCCGGCAATCTATCATTTATGTGGAAGTCTGCCGGCAATCTATCATTTATGTGGAAGTCTGCCGGCAATCTATCATTTATGTGGAAGTCTGCCGGCAATCTATCATTTCTGTAGAGAACATAATATATGGGGCAAGAAGTAACGAATATAAGAACAGATAACTGAAAAAACGACTTAAACACAGTGTCGTCATAAGAGGGCATACGACGCAGATGGTGAAGTACTTCAAGTCACTATATATTATAGGGAAATGAACAGTTATATGCACTAAAGAGTCGATTAATATCAACAGCACTATACCATAATATCAACGGAAGCCAACTCATATATGGCAGCCACAATGGAAGTACAGATCTGGGTATATGCATGTTTGATGAATCTTACATCGCATAGTATATTTAACAGATACAAAGAACAGACCCCACTAAATTAAAAGACGTTTGGAATAGTTGCGTTGAATGGTGCTATGGCTGTTTCGTTAGCCAATGTTATCGTATTGGACGCTATAACATGCATATCTCACCGACGCTCTTCGTTCAAGGCTCTATTCCAATCTTCATGCGGAAAGCGTGAGTCTAGTCGTGGCGAGTTTTCAGGCGAGCCACTTTATAACCATGGATGAGTTCTATTGCTTCTCACTCGTCTTGTAGTAGACAATTCTTTCGTCGATGGTGGTTCGACCATCATGAAGGGTATACTAATATATAACCAATGGCAACAATATTTCATCACGAAGCGTTCAATGTCGGGTCGAATAACAAAAAAACAATACGATTAAGAATTCCAAATTAAGGTGCACGCGCCATGTGCCATTTAATTGCGTGTTCTCGTAAAAATAAGCTCATATTGAACTTATTTCATAAAGCACAAATAAGCCCATATCGGCCTTTTTATGCTATGTGAACCTAAATCGACTTACCAGATGTACGCTCTTTATAATGTGTTTTCACTGTGGCCGCGCAATTTAATGGAATAACTGGTATAAGTCCATCATGGAAATATTTCAGAATCAAATAAATCCAATATGAACCTATATGCTACATTTAAGGTCGGTATATGGTGATAACGCGTCTCTATTCTGATTACGTAGATTGCCTATTGCAGATTTGTCCAGATACATGAATAAGGATAGGATAGGATAGGATAATTTATTTACAATATACATGATTTATACAATGGTTACATTCATGCAAGGGTGTGCGTGGATCACAAATCCGCTTATCTGGAATAGAACCAGCTTCGTCACCACTGGACGACCTGTTGGTCTGACGGGTCACGTACCTTACCAAATTAGCAACCGGTCCCGTCCATTAATTACGAGTTTAACGATCATTCAAGTTATTTTTTACCAGAAACAAATACGCAGACACCAACCAGGTGGGAACCACGTGTCATGTAAAAAAGATGTGACAGTCTTGAGAAGAAGGATCGCGATGTATATGGCATCGTGCAATACATGGATTCAATGTGTTCAGATCGATACCCTGGTCATTTTGGTTGTCTCGAAAATCCTGTTTAACAGGTTCAATGTTCGTAAAAGCACATAAACACAGAGTTTAACTCGATGGAAGCCTCGCATCGAAAACCTGTCAAACGTGCTCGGTACGAATTGATACGGTACGTTTCTTATCGTGTGAACCAAGCAGACGACGGAAAATCCAGGTGACATATGCAAACTCTTCGATGTGCCCGGGAGAGTTTATAGCATTATGCTATGGTAATTTCATCGGAATTATATCTGCAGCTGACAGAATTGTGATCGTGACTAATTTAAGAAATAAGCCATGGCTGTTCTGCGTATACATCTCTATTTAATACCATGCCGTCATTGTATCTATTGTGCAATATTTCAGTTCAAGTTATGATGTTGCATGCTATGTTCAGTGTGAAATCGTGATAGGAAACGTGCAGTTTCAAACCGCGTAAACTAAAATCTTCCTCTCAGAGGATCGACGCCATCTAAGAGCCAACAGGAAGTCTCTCTAAGAGCAAATTTAGTTCAGAATCAGAATAAGTTTAACGCCAATTAAATTCTATGTCCATATAACTCGTGTCCACACACATGCACATTGGTTGAGCAGTTATTTCTAGCACACATTTCATTAATTAATATTTTGATATAATTTTCAGATCTTTTGAAATCCCTGCCAAAATTATGAAACCCAAATGTTATTGCTAATTTTCGTCGAAGGAAAATGACTATATAAGGGAAAAAATCGTTATAATTTATAACCAATGGATGCTATAGTATTATAACAAAGCGCGTTTCCCTCACAATATGAGAGATATGTTCGAATTATGAAAAAGGTGGTTTAAAAAAAAATAAAAACAACCATTTTTTAATCATGGTCGATAGCCATGTTGACAGGAAATATATAAAAAAAAATATATATAAATATCTAGACTATGAACCCAACTAGATTATGAGAACAGTATACTATGTGAAATCATGACTGTCTGCGAGAAAATAAATAAAACATTATCATTGCATATTTCATTTTTTTGGAACATCCCTTCAGACGAATAATAAACTAAGTACATGGACAACGAAAAAAAATGAGTGTATTTCAAAATAGACTTCGAAAAATGAGAGGAATTAGAATGCCAGATCCAAACCAGAAATTCTCATGGTACAATTCTTGTGAGAAATGTTGCCCAACTAATGTTCCCAGGTCTTAAAATCGACAGTAAATATACTAACATGCTTCGCTGACATCTTTTCAATCTCAGTGACGAAAAACACATCACACATCTAAATTTAGTTCTGATATTGCCTCTTAGAGGACGCCGATCATCTGAGAGTAATATTTTAGTTCACGCTTTGTAAGTTTGGACGACACTGTGACAATGAGACTCCTCTATATCTGATGGTGGCATTCAAAGGCATTATGGTAGTTAGATAGATGCATAATGGCAACAGACGTTTTTTTCTAGATAAAAAAAAATTGCTTTCGTAATTGTTGATATAGCTGCAGCTGAACCGCGACGCAACGTCAGTTTCCGCCGATCTCCGTAGAATGTAGGATTATTTCGAACGAATGGGCGATAGTGACATGACGACGGGGGGGGGGGGGGGGGGGGTATAATTTATGCCTGAAACATCAGTTGGAATTTCAGACCAAAACTGATCGAAATGTTCATAATTGTTTTCTATTTTCGGCTAATTTTGGGACGGAAACGAACAACATTTGAACCATTGCCTATAGTGTAGGGTTGACCGGTTGAAAACTTGAGATACTAGTTAAATATTTCAGTCTGGTTCACGGGGGTGCAGATGGAAAGTTGTTGACACCCCGCCAACGCGTGTCCCATCTTGGTTTACGATGAGTGGAAATACACTATCGCAAGACAACGTGGTGATTATAGTGGAAAAGAGTTAAAGGTTTAATCTGTAAACTCATTTTATTACAATTATCGTGTTAGTATGCGTGGTGCTTTGAGTATGCAAGTTTATTGGCTCCCACCCTTGACCCAAATTAGTTCTTTTGTTACATACTTCCCATTGGGTATAACAAGGAATAGCCCCATAAATGGCCAGAAAACACAGGGAGGTCGCGCAGAGGACCGAGATTAAATAGGCACTTCAGAGCTGTCGCAATCATTTGTCATTTTACGGTATACTCAGAAGACCAGCAATTATTTAGCTGCCTAGACTCGTGCACCAACGCAAACTGGCGTCAATATAAAGTCATGCAAATGCCATCACGTTGAACTGCACGCAAGGTCAGAGAGATAAGGTAATGTGTACAGGGAAATGTTGTTAAATTATGCCTATATATAGTCTTCGGTGTTAACTTGAATCTTAATATTTGTTTCCTTTTGTCACACTCTTATATTTATATCAGATTTATGGAGTCACGGAGTCAGTATATGCATGGTGTTATTTAAAAAAAAAATTATTACTTCAATTGCAATGAGCATGAACAAATTCTATAATGTATTAGCGAACTGGCAATGTATCGATCGGAATGGCACATTTCGATGTCCCTCAACTCAGACCAAGCTTGGAAATCGGTCCCGGATGTCGGTTTGAACCCGCACCAACCTCGTTTATCTCAGACTGCGATGATTTTTGTAAATAACCCAACCACATCTGCTACGGGGACATCCTTAAAAGGAAGCCCTTTCATTGAGAGTTGTGAAGCATAGTCTGAACGTGGGTTCGAATATTTGTTCAGACTGATACGCTTCATAATGGAACAGCACAATGCACTTCTTCTGAAATTGTATCTGTGACCAGACGATTACTGGTACTGGCGTAAATATTAACCTTTACTCATATTCGTTATACTAATCAGGTTGGTATACGTGGTTCTTTGTGTACGTGAGCGTATTTAACTCTCTCTCATATTAGTTATTTTATTGGATATGTTCTGTTGAGTATAGTAGGAGATGGCCTAATAAATGGCCAGATTTAGGTACAGTCTCCCTTTAAACAATCATCGTATGATGAGCGTTTTTTGTTTTGTTTCTTTGCTAACGACGTGGCTTGAATAATATGGATGGTTCTTAATTTGTTACTACCGTATACTAATTGTATACAGACATTGTGCGCGGAAATTGGTTTCGCTTCTAATAAGAACTTTGATAGCAGGACCCTCTGATATATAAATTCGAAAAAATAAAGAGCGTTCCTTATTAGGTCTTTCCTGATATGGTAACAACAAGAGGTGGCATCAGAGATGCTGTGTCTCGTTTTCGGTGGCTTACCGCCGGTGGCTACCGCCAATTGGTGTGCATCAGTATCGGTAGACTAATTAATAGGTAAAATCGAAAAATGACTAATTAAGGGCCATAACTCCATCAAATTTTATCGGGCCAGGCTGGTTTTCGAACTCGTCCGAAATATTCTTGGCAAGTATGTCTATTCCAAATTTTAAACAAATCGGAGGACGTTTGTTGAAGTTATCGCGCTAACGAGCTAAAAATTCGTGAAAAATGACTAATTAAGGGCCATAACTCTATAAAATGTTATCGGACGAGGCCGGTTTTCGAACTCATCCGAGATATTCTTGGGAGACACCTATATACCAAATTTCAATCAAATCGGATAACGTTTGTTGAAGTTATCGCGCTAACGAGCTGAAAATTCGTGAAAAATGACTAATTAAGGGCCATAACTCTATCAAATTTTATCGGACCAGGCCGGTTTTCGAACTCATCCGAGATATTATTGGGAGACACCTATATACCAAATTTCAATCAAATTGGATAACGTTTGTTGAAGTTATCGCGCTAACGAGCTGAAAATTCAAAGGGCCATAACTCTGTAATAAATGTGCGGACAAACCCGTCGCCCGCCCGCCCGCCCGCCCACCGTCCCTCATCAAACTATAAGTCGAGTTTTGGAGAAAAAAACTCGACTAATAAAAAGCTGAGGCCTAGATATCACTTCTGTCAGAAATGTTAACTTCCTGATATATTAGTTTTGTAAGTCTGTTTAATGTATGTAAACAATCGTATTTGTAGTATATCAAGTAGCATACTGCACTGTATGTGGTAAAACTCCAAAATAGGAGGCATACAAAAAATATATATTGAACACATTTGAATAATATTATGTTTACCCATTTTATCAAAACTCGTGGGCGATAGCTTCATGGGAGGCATTCTTCGTCAGCAAAGGCATACCATTGCAAGCTTAGAGTATGAATCGTAAATCACTGTTGATACAGGGGGCTTTGTAAACAATGTATAAAGGTAAACTATGTAGGCGAGTGTTCAAAATACCTAAAACTCATTAGTACAACCTAATATAATTTGTTTTACTGACCACTTGAAATACCCATATAACTCATGTAATAGTTTTTATAATAATATTGATGCATTCTCCGCGAAACAATTGAAGTAGAGAAGACATGACTACATAAACAAACTGCCGAAATTCATACCATATAATCATGTAAAAATAAAGTAACGAAGCCAAATGCGTCTTATATGAAATGCGTCTTAGATTAAGTGCATAGATGTCCAAGGTACCGAAACGATCTGAAAACCACGCGCCCAAAACGGCCAGGTGCCGAAATGCCCTACGCCACTATCTATTCCCCTGGCATGGACGAAAAAAGTCATCTGTGTTATTGACATATTTATCAGTAACGTTCCAGATCAGTAACATTCCAGAATGATAATTTCGGGAAGAAATGTGAATTTTTCACGCATATTACAAAAAATATGTAATGAACACCTCGAACTGAGATAGGTGTCCAGCACAGTCGAATATAACAATCTACCCACAAAGACGACTCCACAATGTGTGCTACAGGAAACATATGTCGCTCTGTTATACGCCTGTTAGATCGAATTTATCAGATTCAACCTTGAACAGATTGCAAACATATGAGGCAGTGTAATTGTGCCATGAGACCTGATGCGAATTACTGAACCACGAACAGTGTGATTTGCATGCAATGCGTTTCGAACAAACGAAGGACACGAGCACCTTTCCGCCTTCGCCGAAATCAGCTGGACGTTCGGAATATTTGATTCTACTGACTGATAAACTGGCCATGCATATTTTACGAACTATGTATGATGTTTCATTAAATAGACGAGTTATAATTATTGAGTCGAAATATAAGTTTGAGCAGAAAAATTATTTATTAATCAGGCGCGACGTTCTTATGGCTTGGAAGAGTTTGTTGAAAAATATGCCAAACGATAATTCACCCCAGTGACTCAGACTGTTTAGAACGACGATGAACTCCAAATGAATAAAGACGCAATAAATAGTAGCGAGTGGAAGGGAAGAGTATCTTATTTATAAACGATCTGATCACACAAGGAAATAAACTGCACACACTCGAAAGTTTCACCGTCAAATTTTACATACCCACCACTTTCTTGACATTACAAAGTGTCAATACGCAGCTCCACATTTTATCAAAGCAGACGAAGAATGATCTCACTAGCACTGAGACCCCCTTCATTCCAAACAATATTCACCTGCTAACAAAAAATAAACATGAATGTAAGGATTTTTTACAACCTTCTTATCTCAGACACTGGTCAATTCCCATTGAGGTATCGAAGTGGAAAAGAGATCTGGGACCTAATATAACCACAAGTTCATGGTCTCATATATTATCACCTCCATTCAATTATCTGCGACACTCTAGATTACAATGGTTTCAATATCGGATAAATACAAGTTTTTTGGGATTACTGTAACCTGCGTAATTTACCTGAGAACATTGCCCACATATTCTATGAATGCTCTGTCGTAAAACTATTCATAAATGCCACACAAAAATGGCTGGATAAACACAAGCTGGACAGCTCTATCACTCATAACAATATAATTTTCGGTCTTCCGCACCAGCAAAATTTCAGTGTCAACAATTTATTTCTGACGTTGCTTAAATATTACATATACAAAACCAAATTTGACCCCGATACCTTATCCCTGAAATCATTTCTACATGAACTTGATGAGAGATACCGCTTAGAGAAATATATAGCACTAAAGAGAGATATCCTTAACGACTTCGAGTTTGTCAAGTACTTTGAGGACAAATAGCTATTTGTGATTCTGTTCGTTTTTCACTTGCCACTGATTGTTGAATTAATAAAATACTGTTAATAGTAATAAGACTATAGTAACTCAACTGCAAGATGAAAAGTTGAATGGCGTGCAAAAAGTTAAGTCAGACTTCACAGTTATGCGCCAAGACCTCAACGACCGTTTCGACCAAATATGGCAGAGGCTGAACTCAAATACCGGCTCTATTGGCACAGTTAACGGCAAGATTATCGATCTTGCAAAGTCAAAATCAACAAACGAGAAGGCAACGAATAAGCAATCTGAGTCGTGCACCTCCGAATGTGTATCATTCATTAAAGTCACCATGGGTACATTCTTCGATGAACTCAGAACTAGAATGCATAAATAATACGATTCCGGCGACTCCACTCCGTCTCAAGAAGACCGCCGAAATGCAAACGTCACGAATATCTCGGCACCTAATTCCGTGGAAGTTGTTTCTCCGTCACATTCCAATAGAAGCCGTAATACCCCAGAGCGAATTCTGCGTGATCGGAGTAACGATAGTTCTCACAGGGACCAGCACCAGAACCGCCATCCAAGGTCATCTTCTCCAAAGCCAAGGTCCCACAAACGAGAAATTAACCGTAGATTTCGCAAATCTAGATACAGCTCTAGAGTGCCAATTAAAACGGACCGTTTTATGCTATACAACTTTGGTGACGACACGATGACGTCTGACATCGAGAAGTATTTATATGACAACCATGTTGATTTCTCTGTTGTTCGCATGTTCAATAGCGACTCACGTTATGCTAGGTTAAACATTTTCCATGAGCACTCCGAATATGTCAACGATCCGTACTTTTGGCCTGATCATTGGGAGTGTTTCCCAGCACCTGCTACAGATTCAGAGCGACAGGACGAATTTCATCGTGATAGATATGAGGACTTCTCGGACAGAGCTTAATCTGAATGTTATTGACTATAATCTGCTGTAGTCAAACGATGTCGACGTTTCTATATGTTATTACGTGCGCTCGCGCAACAGTATGGCGATCAGACAGATTCGTAGGTTGGTGTCACTCTACTCCGTTTCACTCCATGACGTCACCAAAAACGACGTAAAACCTCGTGGCGTTCTGACATTTTTACTGTGCCGCGTTTTTGCTATGTTTATTTTATGTGTTGTTTTCGATTATTTGTTTGTCGCCGATATCGCCATTTGTCGGGATTCCCGGTTTCTATATTTAAAACTGGCATGCTCGTAGTGAGCCTCGATTTCGATGTTTTCTCCCAGGTCAAAATACGTCAGAGTTATGACAAAAATAGATCGACCTACATTTTCTCCATCAGAACTCTACATCAAAGAGTCTATAGACTCCTTCGGGACCTACATAGACTCCTTCATTTGGGTATTTTTTCTTATAATTGGGAAGTTTTATCATTTTTGGTTCGTGCGAAGACCTCTTTTTATCGTGCGGGAAAAGAGAGACATTCAAAACGCGATTTCCTAATTTGACGCAATAGGCTGAATAGCCTAACCTTCAGCCGAGTTCCGGGTCAAATACGACGAATGACGTAACACAAAACAAAACCATAGATGAATTAAGGAAGGACAAAACGCATTTGTTGACACAAACACTGTTTGAAGAGTTTATTATTACATAAAATGATCGTTATTGATTAATTATTGATTAATTATTGATATTTATTGTTGCATATTGGCTGCTATCAATATTTACACAAATGTTATTAATTATTTCTTATAATTGCTCCTTTGGTCAACTTTGACTATCGGAAAATGAAAATCAAAATATGCCGCTGAAAAAAATGTAATCGATGTTGGCCTTGGCGGTGGGTATCCTGTGAAAATATTTCCAACCGTCAAAAACCGCCACAAACGGAAAGAACATCAAAATGTAGACAGACTTTGTCCGTATTCAAATAAGAAATATCGCATAAACAGTATGTTATTGTCATATGGTTGACCATTGTTATGTAAACAAAAGCATAACAAGTTACTTTTCTGATGTGTGTTTATATTATGATGGTAAACATAAAGAGCGTTCTTTGTGGGTGAATTCCTGATATGGAACTAATAAATAGCGCTTATGCCATTTGTGTGTGATTGTCAGTAGCATTGTGCTGTCTTCTGTAACACAATCAGGCTCTTGCTTAGGTAAAATATAGTAGGTCTTTATGATAACATGCTGTTTACGCGATGGTCATGGTATATATGAACGAAACTGTATGCGTTTTACTGTTTTTTTCTGTTTACGGTGATTGGAACAAATATGAATATTTTCGACAACTATAAGGCCTCACGTGCCTTTAAAGTCTCATCCTTTCGGCAACATGGAATTGGTTTTAATTACTTAAATGATTAATATAGTAATTTGCCTTTTATCTGTGATGAAATGAGAAATGGTAATTGTATTTTTTTGCTAACATTAAATTAAATAAATTAAGTAAAATACAGTGAAATTATTTTTTTAATTATTTTTTATTACATTTTTGCGCACGTTGGCATCTCTCTGAGTGCATTCTAGTTAATTGGTTGTTTCCAATAACAATGTTGACTCTTCTCACATGGAATGTGACTGGTATCACATCATCATCGTCTTACCTATCTAAATTACTAAATAACCAAGAAATCGACATCTGTGGCGTATCCGAACACTGGTTGGGTAATACTAACTCATGGTTCATGCGTACTTTATCACCACATTATTATTCTTATATCGTCTGTGATAAAAGTCCTAAGCACAAAAACCAACCAGGTCGTCCGAAGGGTGGTGTCGCATTGATGTGGCATAACCGATGGGCCAACTCTGTCTCTGTGATCGATACAGGTGATGACCGAATCGTTGGCTTACAATTGTATATCAGCCAGGGTATGTTTATATACATATTTCAAGTATATCTACCTTCGTCCAACCATTCGGTGCAAGAATACTCAGATTATATTGAAAAGCTTAGCCAAATTTTCTTTGAATATAAGTCCCTTGGTACCGTTATTGTCATGGGAGATATCAATAGTAATTGCTGTCGTTCCGATGATCGAAGTAAGTCCCTCAAAAATCTCCTCGGTGTTCACAACGTGTATTCTCCCATAGAGGAAAAATACCATACCTCTTCAATCAGAACCTTCGAATCAATGACAAACCCGGGCTGTGGGTCAATAATCGATCATTTTCTCTTGCATAAATATCACGAATATCTTGTGAAATCTGTACATATAATCCAAGATGATAGCATAGATGTTTCAAATCACCGTCCACTCCTTTTACAAATAGGAGAGATAGATAGGGCAAATCAATATCCAGTAGCTCAGGCTAGATATAAGTGGTCAGCATTGAATTCAGACCAGACCTCACATTGCGCATTCAAGCAGTCAGTTGAACAACATTGTCCTAAATTTGATATTACCGATGCAGATTCATTAGATAAATACTACAACTTTATAACAGAATCACTTAACAAAGCATCCGTCGAAAACGTTCCTACAACGAAATACTGCCTTCATATTAAGCCGTATTGGAACGAGTCATTGAAAACAGCGCATTACAATATGCGAGGTTGTCGCCGTATATGGATAGCTGATGGTAGACCTCGCAGTGAAAGTAATTGCTCGTACATTAATTATAAGGATGCTAAACGCGTCTTCCGCTCTGAACACCGTAAAATGGCCGAAAAGTTTATGCGTGAACAAGATGCGAAAGTAGATAAATCCGCGGAAATGGACCAGGCTGCATTCTTTCGTCTGTTTAACTCTAAACGTAAAGAGCGTAATACTTTAAATTCTCCCCATTTCAAGTTCCGAGGACAGCTTTTGAGGAGTCCCTCCGAAATAACAGAAGCATGGGGATCGTACTATTCAGAGTTATTCACCCCACTCCATAATGATGACTTCGATGCTGTTCATTACGAGCAAATTACCGACTTCGTGTCCTCACTCAGAAGTATAAATGCAAATCGTGCTACCGATAATATAGACCGTGTTTTATCGCAAGAGGTAACGAATTCACCGCTGACACACGTTATATCTAGTCTGAACAAAAGGAAGGCAATGGGATATGATTCGATATCAAACGAGCATATCATATACAGTGCTCCTACAATTGCTCCATACTTATGTTCTTTATTTTCTAACATGCTCAATATGTCATATATTCCAAGTGCAGCAAAGAGAGGAATGATGGTTTCCCTCCACAAAGGTGGCTCCAAACCCAAGCACGATTTCAACAGTTATCGTCCAATAACAATAATGCCCGTTCTCTATAAAATGTTTGAGAAGATCATACAGCTTCGCATCGAGTCATATGCACCGAGCTTAATTACTGTTAACCCATTCAAAAGTGCGTTAGCTGCATGACATCTTCTTACCTCCTACAGGAATGCATCTCGTATACCAGAGATAATAAAAGCAAACTATTTTCTTGTCTATACTTGACGTGCAAAAAGCATTCGATTCCGTTTGGATCGATGGTCTTCTCTTTAAGTTAAACCAGCGTGGTTTCAGTAATAAAATTTGGTGTACGTTAGATGCACTCCTGTCTGGCATAAAATGTTGTGTACGCCATAATGACTCCAATTGGGTTGATATACTCCAAGGAACGAGACAAGGTGAATTCTCTCACCAATGTTTTACATGATTTTCATTGATGAATTAATATCGGACCTCCAAAAATCCCACAAAGGCTTGGTCTTAGAGAACATCAACTGCACCTCGCCGGTACAGGCGGACGACATGATATTACTTTCCCTTTCCGGCACCGACTTGTCCAGCCTCGTTAATATATGTCTAAATTATAGCCACAAATGGAGGTACATTTACAACTCTACAAATTCTTGTATTATCGTATTCAACGAGACGAAAAGAGATTATGAGAACAGTTCTAGGGAATGGCATCTTGGAAACTGCCCAATAGATGAGGTCACATCGACAACTCATTTAGGTATTCGCCTCGATAAATATGACTTAAATTCTTCAATCTCACTGGACATATGTCAAAAACTGAAAGGCACATACTTCTCCTTAACGAATGCCGGCATGTACGCTGGTGGAATAACGCCTCTGAGTTGTCATAAAATATACAATTCAGTAGTGCTCCCAAGAGCTCTGTATGGTAGCGAACTACATTGGGGCACATCAAAAGCTATTAATCTTCAGTTAGAAAAGGCTCACCGCTTTTGCCTTAACAATATGCTAGGCTTGCCTACCCAAACTAGAACAGCTATCGCCGCACAGGGTCTTCTTGGAAGCAGCTGTCTGAATTCTTACATTGATAGGCGAAAACTTAGTCTCTTTGCCACACTGTGTAGATTGAGTCACATCAAAACTGGCAAACAAATCTTTCTTCTAAGAGTACACAGTTATATGCTGGACGCAGATCCTAATCCAAATTCTTTCATCTATGAGATATTTGACATTCTTATTAAATACAACATGATATATCATCTTAAGAATTTTGTCGAGGAGAGCATATTCCCATCAAAGCACTCTTGGAGAAATATCGTCCGTTTATCTGTACGAGTGTATGATGAAACTAAATGGCTCTCCACTATTAACTCTGAACTGTCCTTATCCAAATATGGTTCAATACAGTATAACCTAGCTCCATCCAAGCTATGGAGAACATGTCAACTTTATCCAGAGGAGAAAATTTTCTTTCTCATGTTTGCAAGGATAATTGCACACACTGCTTACGAGGACGCTGGTGTCTGTCGCCTTTGTGCGTCAAACTATTCTTGTTTAACTGAGCATATAACCATACATTGCAATTCTCTGTCAGCCCTCAGGAATGAAATATGGTATGATATCATAAACGTATATGGAATTGAGGCCTTCATAATACTTGATTCATTGCCACAAGCCATACAGCTTGCCACATTTCTGGGTCACTTTCCTTCTGAACTGAATGTATTTTCTCTTAGCTCAACACAAGACTTTAGATTCTTCATGAAAGCTACACTTAATCTATGGTCCGTTTCATAGCTTAGAATAGATTATGTTCGACTCGTAAATCTTATGTGACAACACAGAGTATTAATATCTTGGGTTTGTTTTATTTTACACATGATATAGTACATTAGCATAATGTGTATACTATAACGAGTACGATTTGTGTGCTCGGTGAGAGAGACATAGAGAGTGAGAGAGATAGAGAGAGAGAGAGAGAGAGAGAGAGAGAGAGAGAGAGAGTGTGTGTGACGGAGGGAGGGAGGGTGTGTGTGTGTGAGGGTGAGGGTGTGTGTGTGTGAACGAGCGAGAACGAGAGAGATAGATAGAGAGTATAGACAGACAGAGGGAGATAGACGAGTATTGTTAGGAGTGAGCGTGTGCGTACAAGGGTGTGACTAGGAGTGAGTTTCAGTTTGCTTATTACATGTTTGTGATGTAATTTGTTCTTGTAATGTATTACCATATTTACAAGATGGTATACATAATGTATACCATCTTGTAAATATGTTGACCTTCCTGGGTCTATGTTTCCTTTGTGTATTTGTTTGTGTTAAACAACTCTTCATGTATGGAGGACAATTAAAGATATATATATATATTTTTATACTCCAGGGCTATTTCTGTTGTTCGGGAGCTTGCATAAATTATATTACAATATACTATAGCGTACGTGATTTACTCGCGTTATGATTGGCTGCCAACTGCTATACTATTTTCCGATATTACCCTGCAATAGGATTCCTACTCGCCTACTGTTTTTCTATTTATAGTTACAGACACATTTCGCACAATCGGATTGCAACCTAAAGACAGGGCGACGGTATTTATTATATACTTTTTCCGTTTTCATCGAAGATAAACGACTAAAATTCTGAAATTTCGTCGCCAAGATGTATTTGTTAACGATAAATTAATAAAATAAATACATGAACAACCAAGAGATGATGTTAGTTGTAACTCATAATATAGAATAACTCCCTGTCATCACCAAAATGATTGCCGTACATTGTAAAATTTGTAAGATTTCCAAATTTCTCGGCAAATAAAATTGTGACAAAAATATAGACTCAGAAAGTTGTGTGAGAATTCACACCAGTGTTCAATATAATATAATAAATAATGCATGTCTTGTCGTTGACTATGCCAAAATAGTGGTCATCGAGGACCCCAAGCCATGCATTATCTATATAGGACAAATGCATAATATATATAATATACATACTATCTATTCTCCTATAATCGATGAAAATAAGGCCACCGTAGGTTTCCCCGGTGAGCCGAAAGAATAGACCAAAGGGACACTGTGTATATACCATACACAGCAGAGATATATGGATTGACCGGCGTGAGTTGGGCAAATATACACACAGGGTTCACGCACCACTATCGTCGGTCTGGTATTAATACTATCGAATCAATTGAAAGTACCCTGGAGCATGTTAACTAGGTACACACGAGATGTCATAATAGGTCGATGCCATTTAATGAATCTTATTCTCATAAGGCTGCACCACAGGTCGATGCCATTTAATGAACCTATATGTCTGAACCATAGTGATGTCATCTGTATCTGAAACGAGAATTCCGGACGTCACTATAATGCCTGACGCCTGATCGGGCTGAGATATCGTGCCGTTTAAAATATAATTTCTAAAGCATAAGACCGACCTCTTTCTGTGAACTATATAATAAAGGAGGATTCTGACTGTAACAATTTAATATGGCGCGTGCTCTTTCTAGTTTGCTCACTACATACTAAACACGAGAGAGGCAAATTCACCCCTTTGGGTTGCAACTCATGCCCCCCCCCTCTTGTGTGGCAACTGGCCACCTTTGGAAAGGGTACTTTCATGCCCACTTCAAGGTGGCAAGATACTTAACCGTTTTGGTAGGACAATTATACCACATAAATAGCGGTGGGATTCGCAACTTATTAGGGGTTTGTGCCTTTTTTAAAGTTTAACCACTGTGACTCACTGATTGATTGGTTTCACAACTAGCTTATGGCTTATACCTAACACCCCTAGGCAAAATTAACTCATTTGAGTGTTCATATTTAACAAATTATAGTCTTTTAATTAGGCCCACCTCCAAATACATAAGCTGTGTTGCGATATTAATTATGGAGATGTCTCCAATAACAAAATTTGAAACCATATTGAAACCATTGTTATATAAACAGAACTGTTACAGTGATTTTCAGCAGGCATTGCTAATCGCGAAGTAATTCAAATATTTAGTCGAAATATTATTAGAATATTTCTCAATGCTTTGACCTTTTCCATGTTTGATGTCACGATTATTTTTTTATTATTATTTTATTAGACCATAATTACACGCGGCGTAATCGATCCGATGAAATGTGGTAAATGCTAATTATGGTCCCTGCTTGACAATGGGCAGGTAAATGCTAACATTTGGACCCTTCTCCCATTTGTGTAGGCCGTCCAATATGTGTAGGTGGCGCAGGTTATATGTAGAAATCCTGTTCACTAGCCGGGTACTGCCAACGAAAAAAATCTAAAACGCTCCGTGATTCCAACTAAATTACCACAGTGTTGAATTGTTTAAGACATGTGCGTATAGGCGGATATCTTGCCAACTCGCACTGTGAATTTCAGCCCATAACTGGTTGGTATAACCGATATAATTAGCAGAGATCAAGGCGGGGTGTAAACACACATATCAACGCGGAGGTGCAGGGATTGTCAACGAGGATGTCAATGCAGATCTTACAACTAACAACTGTGATTCGTTGGCGTCTCGCGGAAATGGCACTGGAGCTGCCTGTGAGTGTTTAGCAGTTGACCATGGCTCATTATGATATCTTTATTTTCCTCCATTTACTGAAGAGTTATACATAATGATACAACTAGAGGTGTGACTGTCCCAATGGGACTAAGGATACACCCGTATGTTTAAAACAATAAGCATGTCAGTAAACATTAAGTTAAAATAATAAAATAACAGATTCCCATTGCAAGTGCACAATTATTCAAAAACTACTGAGAAAAACTCACAACAAAGCTTGTCCACGGACGGTGGACGAATAGTAGTTAAACTAAACATCACCGTCACCGCAAATAATTGGTAAACAAATATTACTGAGAGAAAAGAAAATATTCTAAGTCAAGAAGGCCAATAATTTGGCCAAAATATGTCTGACCAACATTAAAATCGCAGGTGCACAGGTTCGCATGGTGGTTGATGTCTATGCAAAGTTTAACAAAAAAGATGCAATAAAATGCAATAAATTCCGGACAAAATTGTGTCGACGATTGAAAATATTTTAAGTCAAGAAGGCCAATGACTCTACGAAAATAGGTCTGACCGACATTAAAATCACAGGTGCACAGGTCTGCCAAGTTTCACGGAAAATGATTAAAAAACGACTGAGAAAAAATCCGGACAAATTTGTATACACGGACGGACGACGGACGGATGGGCGGACAAGCTGATTGCAGTATACACACCACAACTTTGTTGCGGGGGTATACAAATAGTACATGCAATATGAACAGTGAATGAGCCAGTGTAAACTAGAAAATAATATAGTAAACATATACAATACGTGAATATGATGTAGACGAGTGCTGTAGAAAACCCAAACAATCAACATTATACTAATTCACGGCGCTAAGGCGAAGGCCAGTTTTATACAATACATTTGAGCTTCTACTATTCAATATTTCGCCCTGTATCCAGTATGCATTGGACATTTTCTTAATTATTATAGTTGAGTTAAACTCAAATTTCGTATTTTAAGTGGGTGTTTTTCGAGGAATAATGGAGCATAAAATACAGGAAATGGGCGTCTGTCAAAAAGGTACACACACTTAAGGATGCACGATTTTGTTCCACTTGCCATCTACATTGGCGTAACATTACCACCCTTGGAGGGGCTTATAACTACCACTCTTTGGAATGTACAGCTGCCTATCACTGCCGGGTGTAATATGTATCCATTGGATGTGAACTTAATCAACGTTGCCCCCTACAACCGTGCCACCCGCAAAGGGGTAATGTTCTGTCCCTCCAGGATTTAGCGTGTATATTGAGCTCTAAATGCACGGGTGTTATAAATATATTTCTTCTTTCCTTTCTTCATTGCCTTTTCATGTCATTCTTTATTCCACCGATGCGGCACATACTGAACGTTCTAGTGTGGTCGTGGTACGCAAAAAAAAGGGGTCAACCCAGAAGAAATTGGTATAGAAGCGATCTCGGTGTCATTCAACGCGGGAGAATCTCTGCTACAACATATCCAAAATCCGCTAAAATACGCTTTGGGCAAAATCCAGGATCCAAGATGGCGTCCAACGTGGCCGCCTTTAGTCAAAAGAGATTCTGACTGAGATTAATTCGACATAATGAGAACAAATGTTGCCATATTAATACAAATGTATACATTTTTGCAAAGGTAAAGTATTATGCCACATATCTATAGAAATAATGGAACCCCTCGCCCCAGATGGCTGCCAAAATGGTGGCCTAAACTCGAAAATTTTAAACTTTTGCCTAATATCTTAAAGATCAATTCCTGTTGTTTGATAATGGTTCAGACTGGCGACATTGATTAGTCATATTCATGTTAATTCATCATTGGAGCAATGAAAGATACCATAAATGGGGTCCCCGACTCATATACACCCTCAAAAATTTGATTTTACAGAACGCGGTATAAAATTCCACAAAAATCGCCATTGGGATTCCAGTCGTATATCAACAAGAAATGGACAGAACTGTACAATGTAAGTTGGGCATACCATTATCTATAATTACTCCAATTCAATGAAACCCAAATTGGCGCTTTGTCTTAAAATGGCTGCCAAAATGGCGGTCAAAATATGGAAAAATGGCAGATATTTAGAATGGTCGTCAGAGGGTTCGACCCAGAAGGAATTGGTAAAAAAACGGTTTTGTTGTCATTCGACGCGGGAATCTCGTGTATAACATATCCAAAATCCGCTAAAATCCGCTTTGGGGAAAATACAGAATTCAAGATGGCATCCAACATGGTCGCCAATAATAATGAAAATGGCAAATATGTAGTTATTCACGAAAACCCATTCGACAAAACGCCAATTCGGCACCAATACACAACATTGATTGAAATCAATGTTTTTTGTGGGTATGAGTAGCCAATCACGATTCAAAATGCTAAGATGGCTACCAAAATGGCCACCGGAAATTGTCGAAATTTAAGTTCTGCTCAGAGGAAAGCCGAAACAACACTTCGGTTGTGAGCTAACGATGACAGACCTATTAAACATGTTGCCAATAATCTACTACCACAATCAGTTCAGCCCGAAATGTTCCAACTAAGCAGTATCTACTGCAGGATACAACACGATGTCCACTTATTACGATGGACTATCTGGAAATTAATTAAAAATAAATTAAATTGCTACGAATCTGGATTATTTGAAAACACAGTGTCAACATTTCTACTTATAACGACTATTCGGAACATCAAATATATGGGCATCAGTCCGGAAGCATCAGGCTATAATAGGTTTTCCAGTGCTGGCGAAAGTGAAAAGGACAGGAGGGAAAAGCGAATAATCTGGGGTTTACTTAATTGGTGGGCAAGTTGGTTATCGGAGCTGGGGAGTTTCAAAGTAAAATTATTTTCTTCAATATCAAGAGGAAAAATGAAAATTCGCACGTACATTGTATACCCTTCACACTTTATGTGACAATTCCGTGTCATGCGATTGTGGGTATATACATGTGGATAGAAACATTCTAGTACATATATAGACGCACCTATATCGTCTACACATTTAGTGAATTTCATCAATGATATGTAGACACAATGTGCGTCACGGCTGGATCTGACCCGTAGGCGTAAAGGTATCAACCATTTAGCTTGATTAACTGGCATTTCAAGGTTGTCATTGGATAGAAATGCCACATGAACATGGCGATTAACAACATGTTTGTCTAAGAAATGTGAACAATGAACATGTTATTTTCCGGATGTTAGACAATCAAACTGCCACATAAGGCGTTCATCCATGCTCATCAGAGCACGAAATATGTGCAAATTAATGACACGAAAACTATTTCATGCGGACGACGTACTCTAGACCTACATCCAACGTCATTTCCTATTAACTTTTATTGTTTGTACGGACGGTTTCGAGGTTTGAAAATCCCGCTTGTCCAAGAAAACCTCCACATACTTACGGAGTCGATGTGTAAACAATGTATGGGGATAGTTTCTTCATACATATGTATTTGGCACACGTATTTTCTAGAACATAAGAGATCACCATTTACCGGAGAGTTGATATCTGGGAAGAGATCAGAGTAAAACTACTTTTCTTACATGTCGAAATGGGGAATCCATGGGCTACATTTAGTTCCAGCTTGAAACTTGAAAATGATGGCCGAGCCCGAATAGTTAATATTTCGTCGCATCAGTGCTATAATGTAACCCACATTTTTAACTTTCCGAGAAAATGAAGGTTGAAGTTTTTAGACAACATTTCTCCTAATGTTGACAAAGCATGACGTATTGTTGTATTTATCCCAATGAAAACTGACATTAGCTGTTCATTGAACCACATATTGTTTTATGTTTATTCCCTCGTTTTCCTTTAAAAAGCAATAGCTTGTTTGGAGATATGACATTTTGCGTATGCCAGCGACGATTCGTTTCCGTGCTATAATGAAGTTGTGCTAATAAATGCAGATTAAGCTAAATATGGTGGCAATCGCATGTGTCTATGAACTAAAAAGTGCCTAGTCTACACTATGAAAATTCACCCATGTGCATCATCATACAGAAATGTGTGGAACAATCACAAAATTTAAATCACCAAATGATCACGTGACTAACATGGAGATACTGCCATATAGCACACATTTTAGAATTCACAAACACAAAACAGAAGTCACTTGGACAACATGAAGCGTCCGATTGGCTGCTGTTGGACATACGACCTCATAACACGAATAATTGTAAAGATCGCTGGAGATACGACATTTGCTTCACTGGTTTGTGCGAATATTTGTCATCCAATGCAAGGACAGTTTGGCCCATCGGATTGGATTTGTTCTCACGATTCGAATGGTATCAAATACTCATTTCCCGCCATAATGGATATACGACATTATAGCACTGATGAGTCGAGATTTTGTCAACCCGCGGGAAGCCACCAAAATATTGAAAATAAATAGTTTTGATGTATATGAGCCACATACATGTATATGAGCCAACTATCAAATGCATCCACCACTCACAAATTCCATTATGTGATAAGCTGGGCAGAGTCTACCATTTTCGTTTTGGAAGCCATATTAGATAAAATTTATTGTTTCTTTTTGGTCTATTTGAGATGGAATGTTCACAAATAAAAGAAACGATCAATTATTTTGTAGACAAGATCTGCTCATCCCTAAATATCAAATGTGACCAGAACCCCAAAGTCGATTTTGGTTAAATTTCATACCGCATTCGTTATAACTTATTAGTGAAGGACCGGAGTAAACTATGATCTAATCTATTATAAATGTCATTGCTGTAATGATCAGTTGACACGATCATTGAAAGAATATACCCATTGTTTCCCAGTTCAGAGAGCAACAAGTGATAAACAGAAGTGATAGAAAATAGTATTTTTCACATCGGGTGGACATTTTGGCAGCCATTTTTGGTACTGATTTTTAAGTTTTTACATAGAGCTAGCATAATGGCACCATAAAGAGGTATACATTCGTATTTATTTAGTCAATTCTATTCATCAACCACTACTTATAATGGATTGAATGACACTGTGATCAATATCCGCCATTTTCCATATTTTGACCGCCATTTTGGCTGCCATTTTGAGACAAAGCGCCAATTTGGGTTTCGTTGAATTGGAGTATTTATAGATATTGGTATGCCCAACTTACATTGTACAGTTCTGTCCATTTCTTGTTGATATATGACTGTAATCACAATGGAGAGTTTTGTGGAATTTTATACCGCGTTCTGTAAAATCGAATGTTTGAGGGTGTAGATGAGTCTGGGACCCCATTTATGGTATCTTTCATTGCTCCAATGATGAATTAACATGAATATAACTAATCAATGTCGCCAGTCTGAACCATTATCAAACAACAGGAATTTATCTTTAAGATATTAGGCAAAAACTTCAAATGTTCGAGTTTAGGCCGCCATTTTGGCGGCCATCTGGGACGATGGGTTCCATTTTTGCCATAAACAGGTGGCACAACATTTTACCTTTGCAAAAATGTATACATTTGTATACATATGACAACATTTGTTCTCACTGTTATCGAATTAATCTCAGTCAGAGTATCTTTTGACTAACGGCAGCCATGTTGGACGCCATCTTGGATCCTGGATTTTGCCCAAAGCGTATTTTAGCGGATTTTGGATATGTTATACACGAGATTCTCCCGCGTCGAATGACACCAAAACCGCTTCTATACCAATTTCTTCCGGGTCGAGCCCTCTGACAACCACACTATTCTTCTAAATTCACCATAGCTTCTGCGCCAATTCGTAAGGTATATTTCGATATTTGGCAGATAATCTACTATCGCGCCAATTCGTAAGGTATATTTCGATATTGGCTAAAATATTCTAAAGCATCTCATTTTCAGATAATAATAATAAATTTCTTATGATCTGTCTGGAAAACAATTTTGAATAATATGAATAAATTAATGAATAGTATACAATATATACCAATATAAAATCACAATGTGGGAGATTCCACACCAAATACCTTATAGTCCTGTATTAATCATCATTAGAATTACATGTGCAGTAAAACATTCCACGTTCTATAAAAGATAGATACGTACTGAATATCAAATTGACATACTGCACGGGTAATAATGTTTCGGTGACAAGACAGCTCTCTCTCGTAATCCGTACACATGCAACTGAGAATAATATAAAGGAAAATAACACTAACATAAATATTGCATCACTTCCTTCATGCAATCACATTTGCTCTGACACAGATGTTCCGATATTGTCTTTTAATGTCCGCATCGTCTGTGAGGTCATTATTCGGCATAATTAAGACAGAGATATGTCCAAGTAGTAACGAATGCAAGACTCAAGCCTTGAGAATAAGCTTTGGAAACTTCATATCGTGCCAAGTTGTTTTTATAAGAACGCCATTGCAACGGTTTTACTGCATGGTATTAAAAGTACTTCACTGGTGTGGTACTATTTAAAATCTGGCACTAAAGCCTCGTCGGAGTTGAATGTGTTAACGGTTGCATCTTACATACACATAATTTCATGTATGAATTTAAATTATGAGAGGGAACATTACTTTTCGTTACTCGACATTATATCATTGCTATTTTTTAATAAGAAGGTATTACTGAACTGACAAAATTGTGGCATAAAACCGTCCCCGACTCCCCGACCAATTATTAGTTTAAACATATTAATTTGCCTGAATACTACAGTTATCGGAAAATTGGACGCCGCTAGAATAGTGACCGGGTTAACCCGCTCTGCGGGGTGATCAAACTCGAGGGACCGCAGGGAGAAACTCCACCTACAAACACTTTTTTACTCGTACCATTGGACATGCAACCGCGCATTATAGAAAATAATTCTTTCTAAACACAACACACGAGTGGAAGCAGCACCCTTCATTTGTCATATATTCGGAAAATATATCTGACTAGCTGGTGGGCCCGACTTCGTCCGGGCTGTTTCCCCCTGCTTTCATCCGGACAAAAGTACCCATAGGTATAAAATTTCGTTGAAATCCGTATTTTCCTCGATTTTACCTTGAATTGACATTTTTTAAGGTCAAGGTCAGGTCAGGGTCATGATCTGACCCGTCCAAATCACTCCCCGGACAATAGTACCCCTAGGTATAAAATTCGTCGAAATCCGTCCGTTTTACTCGATTTGACCTTGAATTGACCATTTTGAAGGTCAAGGTCAGGTCGGGGTCACGATTTGACCCGTCCAAACACTCCCCGGACAAAAGTATCCCTAGGTATCAAATTTCGTCGAAATCCGTCCGTTTTACCCGATTTGACCTTGAATTTACCTTTTTGAAGGTCAAGGTCAGATCGGGGTAACAATTAGACCCGTTCAAAAGACTCCCTGGAAAAAATTACCCCTAGGTATCAAATTTCGTCAAAATCCGTCTGGCAGTTTTCCCGGCCATAGCTAACAGACAGACAGACAGACAGACAGACAGAAGTCCCAAAATATATATTAGATTGCAAAACACACCTTAAAATAATCGCCCCAGCTCCAAAAACTCTATCAAGTTTATAGAACTCCTAAACTATTGTAGCCACTTAAAGAGTGACATGCACAATAATCACACAGCAGATAGTCCTGAATGTCAATGTGGTTTCCTGAGGGAGGATGCTAGTCATTTCTTCTTCCACTGTCCATTGTTCACCAACAAGAGACGAATATTTTACCACAAACTTGAAACGAATAACTTTCGTATAAAAAATACTAAGCATCTTCTCTGTGGAATCTCCTAAAAATTATCACAGACGAAATATATTGCTATTTCATATTACACAATCCTGCATTACTGCAACCAAACATTTGGGCAACATCATTTATTTTTCTCCGATATTACGACAACCTGTCATTGAAAACACATTTAAAATTTATACGCGCGGCCTTTTAGACACAACCTATATTACAACATGAGGAAAAAACAGGACACAAAAAAAACCACTCATATATAGCACACTCTGTACAAATATCCACATCTGTTATTTTCCTGCTTAAAGGGGTACTGTACACAGGGATAGACAATTTTTTTATTTACTCCCATTGAAATAACTTTCAAGTTAGATTGTGTTCGTGTTATATGAGTTTCGTATAAACCTAATTTAGCGAAGAAAATATTGATCTTGGAAACAAAAATATTACGATTTCAAACTACGCGCCATGTTTTTGACCTTCACCGGAGAAGACTCAGGTCGCAGGAAGAACCGGAAGTTCATTAATCACAGCTTCAATTGATGCATCCAATCTCTTCCATCGAACAATCTCACTCCCTATAAAAATACTTGACGCTTTATGACTCTTGTTTCTTTCTCCTTTTTCCCGAATCGGTTATAGCGGGCCTTTCTTTTGCAGGTATCATGTTATGTGCAACTCAATAATGTTCGCGAACGACCGTCGATAAAAGACACGTAACAGATACGATTTCAAGAACGGTAACTCGTACTGGCATAATTCTCCATTTTATGACTCCAGCCATAAATGAATTTATATTAAATAATTCAATTTTACTTTTGTGATAGCCTGTTAACCGGAACGTTTTCAGTAGACATCGTCGACTCAAATTAGTTATTTTAAAATATAATATTGATATTAGATCGCTATTGTCACCGGGAATTTATTGAAATTGGGGTACAGTACCCCTTTAAGTACACAATTTCATCCTGTCGTTATGTTTAAATGTTATGTTAAACATTTTGTGCGGTAGGGGGACGTCACTAAGTTGACAAAAGTTGTGTCCCAATCCCCATGTATATAAACATTGGATTGAGGGACAAGACAGTGCAAAATCGCTTACTGATAGCCCCTGTCACATTAGCTCATACATTCAAAATGTTTACATGGAATATGACGATATTAACTGCGTATAGGTTGCAGCATGTAACGCTAAAAAGAGTTCTTCGCTCTTTTCGGGTACGCTAAATTTAAGATAGTCGTCTTACTATTTATATGTGGAAAGTTGGAAGTTAATAATTTTTTATAAATTCAGTGAATCTTTCAGCTTGTAGTTCGTATTATTTTATCTTTAGGTCGACCTTTTTTTATCCCCGAAAAGTGAAGAATTACATTAGGATTGAAGGTTGTAAGAAGAATAGGGGGCTCGTTCGCGTCACATCTAAAAATAGAATCTTTGGGGGTCTAAAATTGGTTGTACTAAAATATTCCCAAAATTTCAAAACCCAAAAATTATTTTTCCAAAAAAAAAATTTCAAAACCCAAAAATTTATTTTTTCCAAAAAATTTCAAAATCCCAAAACTTCCAAAAAATTTTAAAACCCCAAAATTTCAAAAGAAAAAATTTCAAAACCCTCAAAATTATTTCTCTAAAAAAAAAAGTTTAAATAAAAAATTTATAACGAGTTTTCGGTTTCTGATAATCTCGATATTAAAAAATGTCGAATGTTAAATTATTTGCGCGTAATATCTTTCGTTATTTTTTGTGTTCAAATATTTTTCATGAATTTATTAATCGATGTTTAGAAAATAGCTTTATTGGACATTGCGACCATCGATATGAATGCATACATTCCAGTGTTTATCGGACGCAGTTCATATAATTGTCATACCTGAAAATAGACACCATTACTTTTACATAAATAATAAAGAGCGTTTATTCTTTACACTCTCTATCCCATATGACAGGTGTGTATTATCGTGAATTATTGGAAGTATTGAGATGTACTATGTTGAATCACTAACGGTCGAAAATTGTAATGTGAAATTACAACCCTCCAGAATGAATTGTCATATTCGCTGTACACGCAATCACACACGCGACATTGGTGGTAACAATGTGTCTTTCACACCTTTGCTTTACCAAATGAATTATATTATTTCCCCGTTCACAGTTATATGCTATTCAGAAAACATATCGATTTAATGTCTGAACAAACGGGTTAGTATCAATTAAGGTTGATAAACTGTGTCATTCACACGATAATTAGTTATCCAAAACATGCATACATATTACGTCAGGTCGTGAGACACTCAATAATAGAAATTGCTTTGATGACATTGTTATAACAACATTACGTAATAACCACTTATCGCTCCATTCACACTTACGATCATATACCGAAACTACAGGTAGCACCGATGATGTAACATTATATCACTGCTATTGTACCAATGATAGGTTCAGACAAGTTCGATGTTTAGAAAAATAGATAATAACAATTGTTAAATGTGCAGGTGTTCTCAGCGGGGGGAACACAGGGTTACGTAATAATAACCAGTTAAACAAGTAATGTTGCCTCGTCCGTAAAAAACAATTATCGGCCTATTCATACATTACGTTCATATATATATAATCTTATATAATGTTACGTCATCCGTGCTTGCATATGTTCGGGATTTTATGGTATAAAAATATATATGACTAAGCTGTATTCCATATAGTGAATAGACGCCGCTGTAATCACTACTCAGGACTTCTCGAAAAATGGCTGAAGAAATAATGACACCTCTGACAGTGGATGAAATTTATGAAATAGAATGTATTCTGCAAGACATCGAAGAATACGACAAGGCTATCGTAGCTTATCAACTGGATGAAGATATAATTGAAGCATCTACGCTTTGTTCAGGAGATGACCCATGGCCGAACCAAATCGGATACGGAGAACATGATGCGCCTAAAAATGATGTTAACAACTCACAACCCGGTACAGCTGGACCATCAGGATTACAAAACCGAGAAGACGAAGAAGGAGCTGTAAAATCAGACAATCAAACAGCCGGCAGTTCTGATATTCAAATAACCGGATATAGCATTCGCAAAAGGAGTGAACGAACCTTCGGAAACAATTTGGCAACACAGAGAACATATGAGATCAAATTAGATGAAATTTACAAAGAGAAAAAGTTAATCGACATATACAGGAATCTACATTCAATGTTCGAGGACACTATTCAAAGAGCTCGTGGAAATTTGGCTGACAATGATCTTGGCAGAGTTATCATTCACCATGAGAGTTTGGATAACCCTATAGTAGTTCCGTTACAAACTTTGCAAACGTTAAATGCTAACACTGTGATTGACAGAATCGAACTCGTTTTGAACAGCAACCAAACACTGACTGTCAATCAAAGTTTCCGAATAGATATAGGCACCATCGAGTTACCTAAAGGCGGAGCACGGAGGAGGATAACGGCTTTACATGATGAAAGTGACAATCTAAGAAATAAAACATCGATCGTTACGATTGAAAATACCGACAATATGTGTATGGCCACATGTTGGTGTAAATTAAATATTTGCAGTCCTGATGAATGGCTGGAAATAACACAGAATAGAGGAACCAGAAATAATTTACAACTCATCATGGAATACAGAAAAGTACCGATCAATTATTACAAAAATGTGAAGCACAAAAAACGTACTGAGCAAGGAAAATTAGCCAAAGCAATTAGTGTCATCGCAGATGTATCAACAGACAGACCATCCAGTTTAGCAGATCTAAAAGCATTCGAGGAAACTCTGAATTTGACAATACTAGTCGTCAGTGCTAGACTGGGTAATAAATTCATTACCAGCGCGCCTACAGACGGTATAGAAAGACCCGTGATATATTTATATCTCACTGCTAATGAACATTTCCACGCTATACAATCCATAACGGGATTCTTTAGCGATGCATATTTCTGTGTGCATTGTTTAAAACATTATTCAACCAAAGGAAAGCATTATTGTGAACACACCTGTTTCGTGTGTAAAAGTGATAAATGTGAACAAAGTGAAAACAAAGAACATTGTTCAGATTGTAATATGACGTGTATGTCTCATCAATGTTTCGTGCGTCATAAAGCAAAACCTATTAATCAAGCTTCGGGAGAAACGACAGCTCCTTGCGAAAAATGGTGGAAATGCTTGGACTGTACAAAAGTCATGGAGAGACGAAAAAGACGTCCGAATCAACACGTGTGCGGAGAAACATTTTGTAGATCGTGTGACAAATACACAATGGGAGCACACGAATGTTATGTAAGGGCCATACCTCCCGTTACTGATGATGAAAGAGCTAAATTCTGTTTCTTCGACTTCGAAACCATTCAACATGATATATTGGAATGTTCTGAAGGATATACACCTTTACATACAAAGGATTGCCAGGACTGTAAAGAGGATCATATATGCAAGAAATGTGCTAAGTGTCAGGTGAGTCTTAACCTAATTGTAATATATATATATATGTAACACATTACAGTCGAAATCGTGATAACGTAACGCTCTTTATTAAAGGCGCGCATAAGTAGAGACGCTCTTTTTTATTATTTAAAAATTATATTAGATTATCGCTGAACGCTCTTTAGCTGTTACCTCGCGTGTGCGGTTACCATATAACAATTACATACTTGAATTCGACCAAAGTTAAGGGTCTCAATATTAAAATTCAAATGAGTCACAGATGTTAAATCGAGTAATTAACTTGTATAATTCTTGACACATTGAAAATGTGTAACATATTTTTTTTGTGAAAAGAGATTTGTAATTGTTATATAGTAAACTAACATAATATATAATTGTTTTAACTTTATTGAACTTGATAGCTGCGTGCTTGAATCGACAATTATACAGGCTATATGTCGATGGTCGGATCATGATATACATTTTTAATATTGACACGTAGATTGGAACGAGTAATTTTTAGGATCAACCAACGAACAATAGTAATACGTCAACGCTCTTTATTAACGTTGAACCTATACCAAAACATTTTTTTTTTAAATAATTATCTGAACAAAGTGTAGACGTTTTATTTTGTTTTTTTTAATATCGATAAAGCTAGAGGTTAAAACGTTCAATTATTACTTTTCAGAACTGTTTAAAAACATGGTGCGGAAAAGTCCAGCATACACCGAACTTCCTCGTCGCCAAACAGCTTGCTACGAATGCATGCATGAATCGTTGGAAGTGAAACCGAACTGTAGAAATTGCGGACCTCTATGTGATGCGTGTATCGACAGTGATGCGAAGAAGAAGAAGAAGAAGAGTGACCGAAATTTATGTTCGGATACATGCGGACTCCGAGAGGTTATATTTAGCGGTCCTGATACCGGTGAAAAGTTTGGAAAATGGTTATTCTCGGAACAACACAAGGGATTCATAGCACTGGCTCACAACTTCAAGGGTTACGATGGATATTTTCTCATGGAATATCTCATTGATCAATCATTGAGACCCAAAGTTATATATAATGGATCCAAATTGATGTACCTATACGTGGAAAAAGATCTTCATATCAAAGTAATGGACAGTCTCAGCTTTCTACCAATGAAGTTGGCACTGTTACCGAAAACTTTCGGTCTGGATGGCGAGAAAAAAGGATGGTTCCCGCACTTTTTCAATAAATCAGCCAACCAGAATTATGAAGGACCCTATCCGGATGCCAAATATTACGGCGCTGATTATATGAGTGTGGCTGAACGAAAAGACTTCACGAAATGGCACGCTGCTCAAACAAATGCAGTTTTCATCTTCAAGAAAGAATTATCGGATTATTGTCGTAGTGATGTCAATATTTTGAGACAAGCTTGCATAAAATTCAGAACCCACATCATGAATGCGACTGGAAATATACAACCCGTAATTGACGAGTTTTCTGGCGATATGAAGTTCAAACTGGTTGGTGCTGTTGATCCATTCCAATACGTTACAATCGCATCGGTATGTATGGGTATATTCAGAACGAAATTCGTCGACGAGGAATGGAGAGTGCATCTAAGTACCGAAGGGAAAACGTGGCTTCCTGCTAAATGTAAAGATGGAACTTTGTCTATTTTATACAAAGGTGAATGGGTTCAAGAAACAAAACTTGAAGATGAACGCGGCGTACAAATTCGTGAGAAAGAATTTCTCAAATCCCAGATAGCTCGAATCCCCAAGACATCATATAAAGATCAATACAGCAAAAGTTCGATTCAATGGCTGGAATGGATGATGTTCAAAGACAAAGTTCACATAACTCACGCATTGAACGGCCGTGAAAAGAAACTCGATGATGCAAAGTACAGATTGGATGGCTATTGCGAAGAATTAAACACGGCATTCGAATTTCACGGATGTCAATTCCATGGATGTGAACTTTGTCTGAGTCACGATAGAGACGTAGTCAAGAATCCGATAACCAACCAGACACCTAATGAATTATACGGACTCACACAGAAAAAGAAGAAGTTTATAGAAAGTCGAGGTATGAAATATGTGTGCATTTGGGAACACGAGTTCGTCGCTGCTCGAAAGACTAATCCGGATCTTCGTGACTTCATCGCTAGCTTAGACATTGTTGAACGGCTAGAGCCTAGAGACAGTTTCTTCGGCGGCAGAACGAATGCTACTAAATTACACTACAAAACTGCCGTTGGTGAGAAAATACACTATTTTGACTTCACGTCGCTGTATCCAAGTGTGCTCAAATACTCTCGCTACCCGATTGGACACCCGGAAATCATTTTGGGCGATGACATTACCGAGCTTAAGGATTACTTCGGAATAGCGCAAGTCAAGATTTTACCACCTAATGGACTCTATCACCCCGTATTACCGTATCGATCCGAAGGTAAACTGAAGTTTCCACTGTGCAGGACTTGTGCTGATAATGAAAATCAACGACCTTGCACGTGTACGTGCCAACAGAGAGCTATTACCGGTGTTTGGTGTATTCCTGAACTGGAGACAGCTGTCAAAGTGGGATACAAGATTCTCAAAATATATGAAATATACCATTGGACCGAAACGTCAGACTATAGCCAACAAAATGGATTATTCACGGAATATATAAACACATTCTTAAAGTTCAAGCAGCAGGCTAGCGGTCCTCCGGATTGGATAAAATCTAACGAAGACATGGATAAATACATCACAGCGTATAAAGACAACGAAGGTATATTACTGGACAGAGAAAGCATCGAAAAGAATCCAGGACTGAGGCAAATCAGTAAGCTCATGCTCAACTCATTTTGGGGGAAGCTAGGCCAAAACCAGAATTTCAAACAGACCGAGTATTTCCATGAATCGGAACAAGACAATCTATTCCAGCTCATTTCAAATCCAATGAAACAAATGGAAAATTTTCATGTCATAACTGATGACATTCTTCAAATGGAGTGGACCTATCGAAAAGACTGTGTGCCTTGTGGAGCAGCGAATAACATATATTTGGCCACATTCACGACGTGTCACGCTCGATTAATGCTATATGAAGTTATTCATTCCTTGGACAGAAGAGTATTATATTACGACACGGATAGTTGTGTATTTAGCAGCACTGAGGATCAAATTAATCCCCCACTGGGCGACTATTTGGGACAACTGACCAGCGAGCTAGATCCTGATGAATACATCGAAGAATTTGTTTCTGGAGGCCCCAAGAATTACGCTTATCGAACAAATAAAGCTAAAGAGACGTGCAAAGTTCGGGGGTTCTCTTTGAACTTTGAAAATTCACAGTTCATCAATTTCCAGACGATTAAAGAGCTGTTAGAATCTGGAAGCACAGTGCCCATCACCACAACCAATCCAAGGAAAATATGCAGATCGAAAGGAAAAAGAAAAATATATAACAGATCTGAGGACAAACAGTACCGAGTTGTTTATACCAAACGCAGACGATTGGATAACATGGATACACTGCCATATGGATATTGAAAAAACGAGGTACGTAATATATATAATTTAATCGTCTATATTTGATCAAGGTTGTAATGAGAGTGTAAACATTCGATCGATGGTAGTTATCGGATTATACTAAGACTTGTTCAAACACGTTCGATGTTAGATAACATCGAGCGTGTATGAACACGTATTACTATAAACGTATGGCCGTCATTGGTCAATTTATCCAAGGTGTCCATTTTTTCGATCTATAAAATGCTACCCGATCCAGTTCACAATTACAAATTCGGTAGTCCTATACTGTGCGTGTGAAATATTCTATACAGGTTAGTTATGAATTAGTTGTTTTTTTTCTATCATTACATTTTTACCTCCAGTACAATCTCATTTTGGTTTATACTTAAACCAAAAACAACTATGTTTTTTTTTTTTTATTTTCTCAACGAAGAGTCACCATAATTCCAGATTATTCCGAATGACCAGATTAATTCATTCTCTAATTCTGAAATATATTTCGATTTACTTGTAGAAATGTAATCCAAAATCACGCTGCTGTTAAGTATTTGTTCAATCGTGAACAGTGTACACGGTTCACGGAGAATGATATATCCGTGAATTATTGTCACTTCTTCAAAACTTCTCTGATTGAAAACCCAGTCTCGGTATTCTGCAAATCTCACAAAGTTATCTCCAATAAGTTCACGAATGTCATGTATTTTGTTTTTAGGAACGCCTCTAAATACCCAGCGATTTGAAAACATTTGATTCAATATATCTTGTAAGAAATCAGTTTCAAATTCAGACCTAGCAATCAAAGATTTCAATCGTTGTACAGGAAAATATCCTTCATCTATATTCTTCAGTATTATTTTAATTTCTCTTATAAACCAATTGTGTAGTAGTTGTTTTTTTATTTCTGGATTTATAGTTGACATTTCAATTAGCTGATTGTATATTTTCTCCAGTATTTCTGCGGGTAGTATTCTCTCCATGATGAACTGACTCAATGACTCAATTTTCTTATTCTTATTGAGTATGCGGGCGGGGCGGGCCTCCCCTCCCCCCAGGGCGGGCGGGGCTCCCCTCCCCAGGGCGGGCGGGGGTGGGCGGGCGGGCGGGCCTCCCCTCCCCAGGGCGGGCGGGCGGGCGGGCGGTCCTCCCCTCCCCAGGGCGGGCGGGGCGGGCGGGGGCGGGCCTCCCCTCCCCAGGGCGGGCGGGGCGGGCGGGGGCGGGCCTCCCCCCACACCCAACATCCACCAAACACATGAGCGGACTCCTTTCGGACTTTTGTATTCTCGATGTGTAACTGATAAGTAATGTTTTGTTTTCTTATTTTCCAGGTTCAAAATAAAAAACAATGACTGATCAACCCGATGTTGAAGGAAACCAACGGACTGAAACCAACGAGAGGGCGTTCCATCCACAATGCTTAGCCCCGTTAGGAAATGACATTTTCCTATTTGACGGCCGATTCCTGGGAAATCTGTATATACACATACGAGAGTGCGGTGAAAGTTCTGCGGGCCAAAAATTTCCGACAAAATCTGGAATAACATTAAATCTAAGGAGATTCAAAGAGTTGAAATCTTACTTAGCAGATATACATCAAGAAGTGGTCAGTTATCGTACCGGTGAAGACGATGTATTCATGAGACGTCATATCGGAGGGAATTTCTTCATTACGATAAAGAGCGGCATCCCGCGTGTTGACATTCGCAGGTATTGGCTGCCTGAACATTCAGATGATTTGTGTGCAACCAAATACGGAATATCTCTGACATTCGACCAATTTGAAGAACTAGTTGGAGCTATATTCGTCCTGTGTGCTAATATTCCTGAAATTGATCAGACTGTGCAGTGCTATTTGACCGACGATCACCAAAACCAGGAAGGATCTTTAAGATGTATGGAATGCTGCCCCAACGGCGATAGAACATGTTTGATTAACCGGATGCAGACATTGATCTAAACATTACTCCTATGATGCTACGAATAACTAATGTCGTATCTTCTGCAGATTTGAACTGTTCTATTAATCTAAGGGATTTGACACTCGGCTGTTCGAACATTGAATACAATTCCAAAAAGTTTAGCGGAGTTGTATGGAAACATTCTAAATTCGGTGGATGTTGCCTCGTGTTTAACACGGGTAAAATCGTTGTTAACGGGCGTTCTGATAGTGTCAAACAGACACGAGTTCGATTGCGTCGGTACGCTCGACATATTCAAAAATGTGGTTGGCGAGTGAGATTAAATTCCATAAAAATTTTGACAATGTCTGCATTTTGTCAGTTAAATGGAAAACTTGACTTAAACGTTTTAGTGAAACTTATGGAATGTTCTTACGAATTAGAGCTGTTCCCTGCGGCAATGTTCAGACGTGAGAAAATACATTTTACATGCTTTCATAATGGAAAAATTGTGATTACGGGCATTAAAAGTGAAAAGCAGATGTTAAATATTGTATATCCTACCATATGTGAACTTGAATTACTTTCAGAATAAATATATATATGTATCGATTATCTATTTTTTTCATTCGGGGGATGGCTCACATACCTTTGTTTTTTAGGCTTTTGACAAAACAAACAAAAACAATAGATTTTTTTGTTTGTTTTGGCAACAGACCTAATACCACTTCACCGGACTCTCTCCACAGACCCCCCACCCCCACCCTCTCAACCCAGTCATATACATATATATATATATATATATATATATTTTCCCAGTCATACATATGATAATATAAGAACGATAAATGATTGTATTTACAATATTTTATTTATATACATAATATAATTTAAAGAGTGTTTCTCTCGTTGTCGCTAATGAAGAGCGTTTACAGAATATATTTCAACATAAAATCCTTAATAATTAAATCATTATACATATAATTATTGGCACTGAAACGTCTCATTATATTTTCTAGACTGTATCCGCACAGTTTATAGAATGCAAAGTATATGCAATAGGGACCGCATATATTAGAACCCTGTAATCTGTAAGCATTGCACTCGTAACGAGGTCCATTCAATAACAACACGTGTTTAAATCGTCCGTTGTAACACTCGGGTTTTAATCCCATAGGGTCGAAGAACTCTGATACGTTATGTTCCTGGAATGTCATCAATATCCAGTGGCGTCCAGGTTGGCTACTCTCGTCTGTGTTAACTATATACATCCGGGGATATTGGATATAAAGAGGTAATTTGTCTATGGGACAAACATCTATCTCATTATGGTTTGTGAAACTATTTATCGCCCTCATGAGTCCGCGTGTATTCATTATTCAATGCAAACTTTACGACTCTCGTCAACTTTGAGAACGGCAGGAAATTTTGCGTAAACGATTACAGTACAATTGTCTTTCAAAGCCGATGAGAATTTAATCTCGAGGCGTGTGTGACCTTTGTGCGGTATGACTCGATCGTGATTAATTCCTTGCGGGTTTATCCGATATATGCAATAACCTTTCGCATAATCCTCATAAGTAATATGAACGGCTTTTCGTTTCGCATCTTTTATTATCGTATTGTAAGCTTCTACATATTCCTTACTGGTAAAGTTCGGTTGTAGTGCTTGGGCTGGCATAGACTGCCCGTTGACGTAAAATCCGACGAAGTTGCATCCAAAAGTCGCAAAGTTGAACGGGTTCTTATCGCGTGAACCGCTTTCAGCCTTTGATGATACTAAGCCAATAATACAGCTACTGGGTACGTTTCCTTGAAATAGATTATCTTCTCCCAAACTGAATGCACCTTTTGACACTGTATACGTCTTTATGATAGATTTTGAAAAAGGATAACACGCGTTCTTTTTCTTGAGTGACTCAGTATGACTGCGTAATACACCGGGGTTAACTTTTACAGTGGCTAGTCTCAAATTAGCTTCCTGTATTTTCAACTTGTATGTCTCAGTGGTTCCCGCATACATCAGTCTAAAAACATCTCTCGTCTGCCAGAATTTTAACGTGAGCGGGAGACCATTTAGTAGTAATTTGTCCTGTTGGAAGAAGTCAAGCTGAATTGATCCCATAATATCCATTATTTGACTAGTACGGGTTGTTTTGGACCTGTAATACAGGCCAGAGTTCCCGCTTTTCGAATCTGCCAGGTCCATACCACCTGCCGTGTCCTTTTCGAACGCTTGTCCATGTAGCTGTTCCTTACGTTCAGTTTCTAAGAGTACATCGAAATATGCTTTGTATGGATAATTCGGCCCGACTTGACTCACGGGAACTTGCTGTATATTCAAATCGACCTGCGAAAATATTGAATGTAGGGGTGCATTTATCAGACCCACATCGTCATTAACGGTTAGAGCCGAACCATCTTGCTTGGTTATCTTGAGTTTGAGAAGTAGCAATGTCCGTTTGAGGTCCATGTAGGTTGTGGCCATGGCGGGAATATTGAACTCTAAAGCTGCAGTGTCTGTCAGCTGATTCACGGGTCTGTAGTTTATCCATTCTGTCGCTTGTATTCCGCTGTCAACCGCGGGCGATTCAAATAATGCCAATTTAGAGGTATGGTACTCTCTGTATTCATTCATGGTTTATCGAAAAAGGGGGTTTTCACTTTCTTAGGGTTATGAGCCAAATCGTTAGGTAACACCCTCTTATTGTTTTTTTTGGACGCCTTACGTGCTTGTGTCAACTTATTTTCTGCAACTTCGGCTTTGGCCATTTCAATCGCTTGCGCTATGGGCGTCACTACGTTAATATGCGGTTTTAGAACGTCTTCTTCTTCACTATCGCTATTTTGAGTTTTGTCAATAAAGTAGCGACCCTCATTATCTGGCGTTAACTTCCCATTAATCATGTCCCTGAAATGTTTTCTCCACTTTTCAATATCGGTTGGAATATACGTGATCGACATGTTTCTTCAGATGTAGTGTACAGGTCACTCTTTTTTCTGCATTTATTTTAGAAAGTTTATCGCCTCTTATAAAAATCCTGAGACGCTGAAGTTTATCCTGTCTTACGTTTATGTAGAATGAGTCCTCAAAACTCCGCCAATGACCCGTATCACGTGTGTCTCTCTTTATAACCCGGAGGATGGGGGATGATGTGTCGCAGGCTATTGATTCTCCACATATGTCCGAACAAATATATAATAAATCCGTGTCTATATGGTCAGTTATGTTTATGTCTTTCAAACAACATAACCACGCTCCTTCCAATATTAATACACCAGGTAACTCTATTGTGAAGTCGAGAGGACGATTATCTGGATATTTATCTATGGAATCGTCGCTAGTCAGGTACAGATAATAATTATCCATATGACTAGTTTCTATTTTGTTTCAAATGAGAATCAATGTTCATCTCTTCTCTTATAGTTTTATCAACATCACTGAATATATACTTGAAGGCAGACCACTGGTTATACGGAATACTTATAATCGCGGGAGTGTTATTCACAACTCGCCTAATGCGTGTATAAATGCGCCCTTGATTATTACATAATGTAACAGTAATGTTTGATCGTATTGTCCACTTTTTCACGAACCCACAGGGGTGTTGTTCGTAATCATGGGGGCGTGACTCATTCGTATGACGTAATTCATAGCCCCCCGTCTGACGTGGTATCTTCTTTGGAACTAATATAACCGGTAGTGACAGAGTTATTACCATAATAGTAATTCCTATCCATTTAAGGAGATTCATATGTAGACGACCGCGTTCTGTTTGAAACATATTCGTCAAGGTATCTGTTCTATTATTCATGATTGTAATGGTTTCCCCTCGGATAGCTTGCTCTTATTAATTTTGATATCTGTCGACATCAGACTCTAAAATCCATGAATTAAATTTGTCAGGCCATGAATGCCAGTGCACCAGGACTTCAGTTTGACCCTTTCGTTTCCTCTTTTTGACAATTTTATCTATTCTGTAAACTGTTTCGTCATCAACGCGCACCCCTTGAAGTTCTGACTCGTAGAAAGCACCCTCAATGTTTTCATCCAAGAAATCTGTCAATGTATACAAGGGTATGTTCTGCCTGTAAAACCTCTTAGTCACTTTGAACAACTCTCCAGTCCATTTCTGAGAATATTCTCGGTCAAAAACTGCTTTGGTGTGTGATATTCTAACGATATCATTTACATTGTATTTGAACTTTTTCTTCAATTTACTTTTAACACCTCCCTTCTGTCTTATTAACCACTGATCGAGTCGAGACTCATCTTCATTCTCAACAGTTATGGAGTCAGGGGTGGTGCCTAACGAACGATGTATTGTATGGTTATAACTTTTCACAATATCTTGTAGAATGTCGATATATCTAGCATTATTATGCTTTATCATATAACGTGAAATCTTCTGCTTTATAGTTTTTATGACCCGTTCCGAATAATTGGCTTTCATTTCGTTTTGCGCAAAAATTTGAGATATATGAAACCCTTAAGGTAACTTTTGACCCGTTTGTTTGTGAACTCCGAACCGCGATCCGTTCGGAGGATGCGCGGGGTTCTTCCACCTTCAAATATATGTTTCATAGCATTGATCACATTAATTGCAGTTTTCCTCTTTATAGCTTCACACCATAACTTCCTAGAAAAAATGTCAATCATTACTAACACGTAGGTGTAATTGTCGTTGTCTTTGGAAACATCATTCATATCCATGAGGTCTCCATCCCATTGACTGTCAGAAGCGTTTACAATAACACGAGACCTCGGGAATTTTCGTCTAACACTTTTTGTCAGGGAATAACTTTCATGATTTTGTAGCCACGTCACAATCTCGCGCTTGGAAATGTTGTGCTTATTTTCAGATTTTACAGTCTGATGCAACTTTGTAGCTCCTGAGTACGATGCGGGGTGACCCGGATTAAAATAAATTGAACTCAAATAATCTTTCCACTCGGCCATATTGTTCACAGTGATAGCCAACGTTTCTTCTTTATCTTGGTCAGCTTACCGGCGATTATACCCGGAGGTCTAGATATTTCACGCTTAACCCCTCTTATTTTCTTTTTTCTTTGCTTAGTATGTGTCTTTTTCGATGTGTTAACTTCTGATTTTTGGATTGCATCCTGAGGTTCAGTCGTTTGAACTGTATTAACAATCTGATTATTCATCGGGTCCATTTCTTTATCCATTTCATCGGAATGGCTACTATTGTTTGCCGAGATGTCGCTGTGTTCAATGTTAGACTCCGATGAAACTTTTTTGTGTTCACTTTTTTCAGTGTACCTCATATATCTTTCATACGGGATCAAAACAGTTTTCTTCACAGACTCCATCACAAAAACTGTTTCAATTTAGGTTCAACGATGTTCAACATCAAAGCAATGGCGGTTGAGTGATTATTCACACTTTTTCTTTTCCTCAACAAGCTCACAGATTTATCACCCAAGAATATATAAAATGATTTATATCGCCGTAATTTAGCTTTTTGTTGAACTGTAACTGTTAAACTATCATGTAGTAAATTGATCGTAATTTCAACCAGAACTTTCAACTGATTATTAGTTATCGATGTCAATAATGCGTTTCGTTGAGATCTTGATTGGGTTGATGTCAATAGTCTGACAAAATTCAACTCATTACGTAATAATCGACTCATTTTATCGTCGCGACTCAGCTCCGATACTGTCCCCTTCTTATTACGTAGTAGGTACGTAAATTATAGGGTCTTGGTTGGGAAACACGTCTGTTCGTAGCCTGTATTTATCCTCAGTGTGAGGGGACATATCTATTATAAGATACGCAAATGGTTTCTTCATACAATCCTTGTATGCCTCAATGAGTACTTTAGATTTACCGGGATACAATTGTCTACCCAATGTGGAAATTTGTGATCCATCCCTCAAATTTTTGAATAAAATTAGATATCCTGTGTTTAAGGCTATAGTTCTCGCAGCCTTGCCTTGTGCGTATAAATTTTGTGAAATAAACAGCACCGAAAGACAGCGATGATGAGTTTGCTGCGTAAATAGTGTTTCAATCTCTTTTTGGTCAATAATGCGATGCATCAAGTCGTCTAATATTAACATATTATGTTTACCGTCAGCAAATTCTTCGATTTCTGTTTGGGTAGGTAATCCTTGATGCATGACCAAATTTTCGATTGATGATTCAATTTCATCATAGAAATTTTGATAAATACCGTAACAGTACATTATTTTCTTAGGTGGATCTCTAGAATACATTCCATTAAGATTTTGCAGGAATCTGTAGACCCATCTCGTCTTACCAGAACCAGTTGGTCCGGTGATGCAAATACTAGAACAAGGTTCAAACGGTATGGAGCTATGGTTAATTGGACCCATTTTTTTTGTGTTCACTGTGTCCTATTTATTAGTAGCTATACAGTTCTTATATACATCATAAGTAAACATTTGTTATGGCTGTTGTAAATGAATTACCAGGATGACACTGCAAGCTATAATATTATAAAAACCTACAGTTCTTATAACATCATTGGTTTTGGTAAGTGATGTGAAGGTGTTTGGTGGATGTTGGGGGTTGGGTGTGGGCTGGTATTATCACGTTGGTCTGTGATTGAGTGTACAAAATCTCTTGTCAAGTGAACACCTGCAGATTATCTATTTTTCTAAACATCGAACTTGTCTGAACCTATCATTGGTACAATAGCAGTGATATAATGTTACATCATCGGTGCTACCTGTAGTTTCGGTATATGATCGTAAGTGTGACTGGAGTGATAAGTGGTTATTACGTAATGTTGTTATAACAATGACACCGAAGCAATGTCTATAATTGAGTGACCTGGTCGTATGCATGTTTTGGATAACTAATTATCGTGTGAATGACACAGTTTATCAACCTTAATTGATACTAACCCGTTTGTTCAGACATTAAATCGATATGTTTTCTGAATAGCATATAACTGTGAACGGGGAAATAATATAATTCATTTGGTAAAGCAAAGTGTGAAAGACACATTGTTACCACCAATGTCGCGTGTGTGATTGCGTGTACAGCGAATATGACAATTCATTCTGGAGGGTTGTAATTTCACATTACAATTTTCGACCGTTAGTGATTCAACATAGTACATCTCAATACTTCCAATAATTCACGATAATACACACCTGTCATATGGGATAGAGAGTGTAAAGAATAAACGCTCTTTATTATTTATGTAAAAGTAATGGTGTCTATTTTCAGGTATGACAATTATATGAACTGCGTCCGATAAACACTGGAATGTATGCATTCATATCGATGGTCACAATGTCCAATAAAGCTATTTCTAAACATCGATTAATAATTTCATGAAAAATATTTGAACAAAAAAAAATAACGAAAGATATTACACGCAAATAATTTAACATTCGACATTTTTTAATATCGAGATTATCAGAAACCGAAAACTCGTTATAAATTTTTTATTTAAACTTTTTTTTTTAGAGAAATAATTTTGAGGGTTTTGAAATTTTTTCTTTTGAAATTTTGTGGTTTTAAAATTTTTGTTTTGGAAAAATAATTTTAGGGTTTTTAAATTTTTTGGAAAAATAATTTTTGGGTTTTGAAATTTTTTTTTTGGAAAAATAATTTTTGGGTTTTGAAATTTTGGGAATATTTTAGTACAACCAATTTTAGACCCCCAAAGATTCTATTTTTAGATGTGACGCGAACGAGCCCCCTATTCTTCTGTTGTACCTGGCTATTATTGGAAATTTTTCAAGGATTCCAAAAGCTCAGATGTCACCAACATAGAAAGCGCTTCATCAGTAGATTGTATTATGTGAATGCTACATCACTGTCTGCGGTCGCCTGTCTCAAAATATTTCAGTCTCTTAACCGCAATCAAAATCCTCAGTCTGATGGTGATCCCAAAATACCACATGTGGTTATGAGCAATCTGATTGAAATTCAACACTATATTGATCTAAATCTATCGGCGAATTATTGTCAGCATTATTTCAGATTGGGTTGTGATTTGTGGTGACATGTCGACTACGAACTATATATATACTTATCGTTTGAAAGAGCACATTGCAGTGTATTTAAAATATGCAACATATTGCTCAAAGGAAGAATGTGGATCTTTCGCTTCACTTTGCTTGGTTTATTGTAAATCAAACCTATAGAGAATAGATAGCTATTGTATCCGGGCCCATCGATCAATTTGCCAAGCTGCCACAGGCTAGTCAGATACATATTCTTGTTCGTCTCCATGGAAACTTGTCATATGATCTCGCAGCAACTGAATTCCTGTCGGAAATAACATAAATTCCATGGAAAAGTGATTCATATCAGCATCTAGTCTAGGCAAATATGGACATATGTGTCGCATCGAGAGGGGATTTCTGAGACCAACATTTTTGGTTAGCATAAACACTTAATTTCGGCATTCGTATGTCGGATTTGACAGGTGGGCCTGGGTGGGCGGACTATTTTCTTACCGCGAGGTTTTATTGAGGCAACTGATGACGAAATCGGTCATTTAAAAAAAAAAATAAAGCTGACATATTTGACAGAGTATATACACACTTTTCGTTTCTTATAAAATCAAAAGTAAGGAGGTAATGCCCCATTATTTTGTATCATAAGAATCTTCTGCCAATTTGCTACGTTCTGATATATCAGTTATCGCTGTTGGCCGCATTAAAGGCCGAAAAATCAACCCTCCCACAGAAAGCTAAGTGGCGTCAGGCTGTGGTATATGGCACACAGAACGCACGATGATTAAATGCCAAATTGCACAATTAACACAATGGGCTTGATGGACTGCTAAAGTATTGTCTAATATACAGATTTAGATCTACATGTACATAGTCGAACATTAAAGTAACAATATTACGTAATGTACCTCCTGACTCGAATTTAATAAATTTTAGATTTCTCCCAAAAAGATTGTATAACGCATTTTGTCTTCTTCGCTGAAGGCTAAAAAAAAGAATGTAGTAAGGGTGAAGATAATTAGTGTATACGGTAATTTAGTTTCGTCTTGGTTTAAGAAATGGCATAATAACGCCAAGATGGCTGCCAATATGGTGGCCAGTATATAGGTGGGAATTGTGAAATTTGTAAGAACGCACGGTTACTTGTCAAATGGCTTAACTAACACAACGGCCGTTGATAAACTGCTAAACATTTATTTAATATATATATCCCGATCCAACGTATAGAACATTTAAGAGAAAATATTACACAATGCACCTCCTGTCCCCCATTTCTAAAATCAAATTTAGTTAGTTTAGTCCAAACTTATTCGAAAACCTATTTTTGTCATCTCCTCGAGATGCATAAAGAAAACAATGTACAGGTAATTGGATGTACCATAATTTCATGCCGCCGGGGGTTACCAAATGACCCACCAACACCGAAATGGCTGTCAACCCGGTGGTATATATGGATGGAAATTGTGAAATCTGTCATGTCGCAATTAACAGCACCATCGCAATGCAATGTCTTATAAAACCAATAGTCCTATTATATGCAGTGAATATTGCAATACTAGGACGTAACGGTGAACAGTTCTATTTAAAATAGTAACCACATTGGTACTCACGAGTGAGAAGATTGACAAATGTTGCATTCATTCGTGCTCTAGTAATATTTGTTTGACATCGATGACCTGTCGTGCAAATTATTTCACAATAAACATGATTGATTTAAGGCAGATGGCTTTCGAAACGTTCATCGACGTTATGAGGCTGTGACTGCCTTTGAGCAATGAATAAAGGAAATATGTAGGTTTTATTAAATATAGCAAGGCATTTAAGCATACCTTGACACTCTCTATGACTATATGTATCAAAATGCGACAGCGAATAACAGAAGTAACCAATTCGGATATATTTCTCATCAATAATTCATGTTGGTACGAATCGTTAGTTAACCTCTATCAACGAGGCGTGGTTACAAGAACGGAGCTTGTTAAGTTAATGGCCATAGACGACACACTTATCTTACCAAATAACAATAAATTACAGCGACGATAAATTAAGGGCAAAATATGCTGGATTTTGTCCCCTGACACAATAAATACATTACGGGACGCTTAGTGGTCGGATATGGGGTCATGTGAGGCTCAGCGAGGTTAATATTAGGCTCGGCCTACGGCCTCGCCTAATATTAATCTCAATTCGCCTCACATGACACCATATCCGACCACTAAGCTTCACGTAACTTATATTATTATGTCAGCTCTTACAATTAGCCAATCAGCGTCGATATAGAGTGACGGTATATGAACCCATATTAGGTCGGTGACCTAATATGAAATCAATATTAGGTGCTTATCCGCCATCTTGTTTTTTCAGAAACTCAGTCGCCTCAGGAATATGTTTGGTGTATTTTGGCGCCAAGAAAGGGGATATCTGTCGGAAATCATTTTCTGTGAATTTAAAGACATAGTACCATGTACCAAAACCTGCATGCGAGATATTTGAGGAATTCTAAAGACTCATAAATTAACCATCAAACTCAACAAGTTGTCCTAATTCTGGTAATTAGTCATTACTTGCGCCAGTCCATGCTGGACGCAAGTAATGTTTTCGGTTCGGATATCTGTCCGTTTATTTGTCCTTATTTGTGAATATATTACGTCATACCGGAAGTACATAATGTAAAGAATGCAGATGCGCTAATATGAAATGGTTGCACCAATTGCACATTAAATCCACGTATATACTTAAATTGCATTGTTATCTTGTTTTATTTTGGTAATAAATCGTTCATAAAAGAACAATATTGAAAGATTTCTTTCTGGAAACCGATAAAGACGCCATGACGTCACGACGCACATCAGGACGTCACAGGGCGCGCAAAACACCAGACATGATTGCGTCGATGTCCAGACAGCTGAGACTCGTATTGCAGGCTAAACCGATCCATCTGCCAACAACTTCGTGTTTTATTATTATAAAAATATATATATACCCTGCATGGCAAATAAAAGTGGGCAATAGTACTGCTGAAGGGGTCACTCTCACCAAAAAAAGTGCTGAAGGGTAGACAGGGTTTGAAAATGTGCTGAACATGAATTCCAGCGTGACGGAATCACCAAATTTTTCGGAATTTCACTTTTCTGTGGCCTATAAAATCTAAAATTATGACCAGTAGGGTACCGCTTAAAATGAAAAACATTTTACACACTATACTAAGTTGTTTAGTTATATACAATTATATGTGTATTTAAGTATCATTTCACTCTGGGTCAAATTGTGTCCGTGACGGAATCACCAAAAATGTGCCATCAATATGAGGGTAGGTCCGTACTATTGAAGAACCCTGCTCATTCAGCCAAGCTGACCTGGAAAAAGTTCTCAATGAGCAAAGTAGATACATTATACTTGCAGAAAAAAAGCCGCATTGTCACACACTTGTGTGTATATTACTAGTTAACTCGGTTTGTTCGCCGTGACGGAATCACACAACGGGCGTGACGGAATCACCGTGCGATTTTTTTTAGGTATAGTTTTTTGTGTAACAAGTGCGGACATTGTCATAAAAGCATAAAACTTGGCACATGTGTATATTAGGTCCCACGTATTATTTTCAGATATGGGGGCAATCACGAAAATACTTTCCATGGCAACGGTTGCTATGCGACTGTTTTTACCTTAGAAACGGGTTATTGGTAGGTGTTAAACCGTCATTTTACTAAAATATATGTGCAAAAAGGGGATACTATGGTAATTGAGGCAAATTGTGATATGGCAAATGTGACAAAAATAACATTTCCACACATGCCTCACTATTAACCTAGAATGACCCTTGAGCTGCTTGAAAATTATATTTTGGTTCATTTGACCTTATTTGGCAAAATATGAAAATATGCGTTGACTGCGCATGCGCGCATCATTGGTCCCCAGTCACACAATATCTGGTGTTTAAGAGATTGTATAGTGAGGGCAATGACCATTCCAAAATATATTCATTGGATAGTAATAATGAAATACAGAAGAAGCAACAATTTAACATTCCCCGATGACATGCTTATGATGCAAATACCCATTATCGGTATCCATGGCCGCTTTTTCGTGGAATTCATGTGAAGGGTACACAGGATTTGTGATCGGCACGAACACCATTACTTAAATTGTGTTTAATGAAAGTCTGGCACCCATTAGCAGTTTGTGTTCAGTACATTTTAATATTCATTGGAACGTAAACAATTATTCTCTAACAGAAATCATGGCAGATACGAAAACTGAATGCATTTAGAACGACATTTCAAACCCTGTGTACCCTTCAGCACATTTTGAAAACCCCGTGTACCCTTCAGCACTTTTTTTGGTGAGAGTGACCCCTTCAGCAATAGTACTGCCCATTAGAAGCCTATTTTATGTAACTTGAAACTCGGGAAATGAGTTCAGATCAAGTCTAAAAGCGTGTGGAAACGTTTTTTTTCCGCAGAGACAGTGAGGTGCGAACATATTTCTGTAAACTTTCTTCGAAGTTCAAAACATTTCCGAAAGATCCTGGTGCATATTTATAAACCATGTCCGGCCAAACAGTCGAGCACATGGTTCAATTGAGAAGCAATTACACTGAAAAATGTGAATGTGGAAACATGGATTATTAAAATGCCTTATTTATTAACTGGGAAAACAAGCTTTCTCATTCTCAACGCAATAGCCATTTTGATATGTTCCCGATAAATGTAGATCAGTCGCAAAGGGCATCTTCACATTTACACACTTTTAATCAAAGACTAACGTGTCTTTTATTTAATTGTGTCGGTATTTGTAATTGACTTCGGTGGTTTTTGCCGCTGAAGTGCAATGGCATACACAAATCATTCTAGTCAAACTAGTAATTTAACCCATTGGTATATAATATATAGCATCTTCGAGGCAACCAATCGTCTTCACACCCTTCAAATCAGCGATGTCTATATTCTATAAATATGTCAAACAACACGTGGGTCATTCTCCTGAAACCGTATAGATTCATTTTGAAAAAAAAAAATTCAAACTATACAACAGGTTCTATTTTTACCCCCCAGTGAAAAATCAGACATGTGACCAGCAAGATATCGACAGTGGCGCACTGTGGCACTCTTTATCTTACAGACTGGAAACGTTCTTAGAAGATGACGCAATAAACAATGTCAGTGGTGTTACTGCACAATGGTGCCCCATGAAATAGTTCCATGCGTAAGGTGCACACATTCTATATATTTCTACAAATAGATTAGTTGTGTTAACACAGAATCGTGATGAAAATTTGCACATTAACTGGCTCATGAAATGTTGGACTATCACCATACACACGAAAAGCGTAAAGTGGGTCAATAGTTGAGTACCCATGTTCTGATGGCTCTGAGAATACAAAGGGTATATGACATATCACCAACTGTAAAGGAGTGACTAAACATTGTCTGTCTATAGGTGCACAGTTCGCGAAAGAAACTCATATGGGAAATTTATGATTATTGATTAATCACAGGTAACACCACTGACTATAAGTAACACCACTGACGCTGATTGTAACACCACTGACATGCACTGTGTTGGCCTTTATTAACAGCTACGTACAATCGTATGGCAAAAATGTTTATATTTTATTATGTTTGGAGTCATTACAATACCAGAAATGTTAAACTAAATAACAAAATACTCCACTTCCTCTCCATGAAATTGAATCGGAATGTTGAAAAGTACAGAGCACATTGTTTGACTCCACATTATATGCCTACTAGTACATGCTAAAGGTTACAGAAAAATCATCATGCTCTGTGGCAGTCTAATACAAAATATTTAACCCTTATTAACGGGTCTAACCACCATACTTATACATGTATTTCTCATACCCAAGGCTGTGGAATGCTGTTTCACAGAACCATTTAAAGTGTGTGAACAGGTCTGAATGAGAATATGTTACATAATAACAATGTGCCGTATAGTAGACCAATTCTTTGTTGACATAAACTGCTATTCCATTTACTCAAATATTTAACCCAGGTAGCATTTTTCTATCTGTTTGACATAAGCACAAGCCATGTACTGTGCAATGCAAGGCCTGGTGTTAGGATAATCAAATGACCCAGGTTTTCCACAAACAACAAACATATTCCATTTCTGCAAACACTTCTTAAGATTTAAGATGTTCAAGCTATAAATATGTCAATTAAGTTTATGCTGCATCTATAGTAACACCACTGACAAGGTAACACCACGGACATTTCAGCAAACAATCAGATATACCTCCCTTTGCTTTTTATCAAGGTTGTTTAATTTGCTCAAATTTTAATTTATACTCCTCATTTGAAAATTGTATGGTGCTTTTGTGGGCAAAATGTGAGAGCATGCCTGCATACAGGAGTTAACACCACTGACTGAAAAAGGTACAATTTTTAATTAACCTGTTTTGATGGTTTATATCCACTTTAACCTTCTGGGATATTTCAAAACTCCCCCATGACTTTCAAGAACGACTGCAACAGAACTTAGCAACGATCAGTAATTCTACGCTCAACCGCTTTGTATTACCATAAATACCAATTATAGTTTGGTAACACCACTGACTACTTTCCGTTGTACAACACCGTCACTCATCCCGCTACAAAAATCAGAACCCGCTGTGAGGTCTATATATTTTAATATTAATATTGAGTATAGAAGAATAACTTCGGCTGTAATATCAACAGACACAATCCGCGCTTTGTTGTCTGTTTGGTGTTGCTAACTTTAATGTTCATTGTTTGCACAGGTAACACCACTGACTTCTGGTTGGTTTGAAGGTTCATAAATACGCATACATAAATAGAAGATAGAGCTAGATCATTTTATGTTTTACAACAGACTCCCTTTTCATAAAAACAGAACTTTTGTCCATTGTACACAAAGCAGCAATTCTGAAAAATGAAATGAACACAATATATACGCTATTGGGAGAATGACCCACGTACGGCATTACTAAGACCATCATTAGTGTAATAGGTCACCTGGAGATAACAGAGATATTCTGTCCGTCCACACAAATATTTCAGCGATGGATGAGCTGAAATTTTATATCCAGATTTTTTATCGATCTCTCAACTGTTGTTGGCAAGACACCACAAAACATGCCAAATATGTGATGGGCGCAAATATAGTCAGCTCCAGTGAGTGCATTCTAGTTGACTCAATGCGTTTAAGTTCAACGCCCATGACGCGTCATTGTGACGTTACATAAGTTAATGGCCATAGACGACACATTTATCTTACAATAAATTACAGCGACGATTAATTAAAGGGATATGCTGGATTTTGTCCACTGACATAATAAATACGGCCTTGCCTAATATTGATCTCACTTCGCCTCACATGACACCATATCCGACCACTAAGCGTCCCATATTATATATATACGATAATAGCATAGTGTGTTTTGAGATGTGTATATACATTATCTCTAGATAACGAGTTGAGATAAAACACATCTCAAAAAACACTATGCTATTGTTGTATTTATTTTATGCCAACTGACGCTATCATTTTTGGTCAAATTAAGCAAAATTTATAACAGTTTTCAGACAAAAACAACCTATATTTTGGTCATTTCGAAGAGCAATTCCCGTTACGCATGAATACACAGTTACAGTACATGTGATGAGGTCGCGAATTTATGGAAAAGTGGTGTGATTTGTCAGCAATAAACAAGATTTAATATGAATCCATGTACATAAATCAGAACTGTGAAATTCTTTCAATAAAATATCAATGTTCTCAAACAAAAAGCAAACTCATTCAAACTGTTATAGTTCAGAATTCGCTAGATTGAAAATAACATGCGGGCACAAGTTCTGAGAAAAGTGTACATCGTAAATTTTGTGCGGTGCAAGCTGTCTAAAATGATAGGAACAGAATAGTGAAAGCTAAAATTTAGTCTTGTTAGAGACATGTTTCATCGAATATGTAGCTAAATTACTATTTTATTCCACTTGTATGCATTAATTTATTCGTTTAACCATTCGAAATGCTGAAGTAGATGTGCCCCAATTTCGAGGCGAGAGTTTTTGTTGATACGTCGCCAAGGCAGCAACGTCGTGAGGTGAAAGGTCACGTTGTGCATAGTCCTTTCTTGGAGTATAATACACATATGTAGGATATAGCTAACATTTAATACACAGTATAACATCAAATCGGTATAAGATAAATTATGTTATATTATCCCATTCTAAAGGAACAGTCATATTGCCCATATTTTTTTATGCGGGTGAGTAGGTAGGATTACTTCTTGAAGGCTGTATATTCAGAAAATAACAAGTATATTGAAGTATTGGAATGGAGTTTTATCATGGAGACTGGTACATTTTCAACTTTTGGTATCCCAATGTAAGTTTTAGCTCATCCTGCACCAAAATGAAAATGGTGACAATTGCAATTATTTGTATACATGCCATACACAGGTTTATACCAGGAAGCGTATAACAAATTTCTAGATAAGTCCAAAAATAATGTGGTAGGGACCTGCTAATGCCACAGGTCGGAGGTCTGAAAACATCCCGTATTTTGATTATGGCCGTTCATGATTTCAGCATTATAATTCCACCCACCCGTCATATCTAAGGCCAGATGTGTTAGTTAAAGGTACTCAATCCGATCAGAGGGTCCCCATCTCAACAGATTCCAACAACAATTTTTTTTTATCAAAGGTCACTTTAGTTATCAGAATCGATTAATTATCCAAAAATAATGCTAAAGACTGTGAACTATCGTATATAATTGCCCAAAATGTGTTGTATAGCAACATTTTGTTCAATGTAACTTTTTATTTAGTATCGAGAGTATGTCGGTCGGCTTTTTCGGTAAACTTCTGGGACAGAAAGTATTCCCGATAATGAAAAATAATAGATTTCTAAAATCGATATCTAATAAATCTGAGCTTTGATGGGTGGCTTCCTCGACTCGAATCAAATATTTTCGACTCCCGAAGCCATTGAAATAGTAATTGAGAGGAGTTTGATCGGATTGAGTACCTTTAAATTCAGATGCATCACATTATGCGCGACGTGAGTGGACCGTGTGTGGTGCATATCATGCTATTATGAAATGACATATAGTAACAACTTATGTACAGACCAGAATGTGATCTATGGATAACTCATCCATAACAACTGCGAATGTGCTGAGCGAAATCAGGAACTAGACATGATAGCCGTAGTTTAGTAATTACTGAACAGCGTGCAAGGAACGCATGCATATGTCTCTGTACAATCGGGACGATGTGGAGGGATTATTCGACATATTTTTCTCGCCCGTGTTGCCTGTAGGATAAGAATAATGTTGAATACAGCCCGAATGATACATTAATGACACGGCTTTACGTTTCAAACACCAATGACACTTGCAACAGCAGCAGGTGTCCTGGTCTGGATATGACCCGACCAAATGTGACATAAATTAGACAAGTTTACTTTTCCACCAAGTTGGAAACAACATTTGATGTTTCTGAAGATTATCGCGTTCATATATATTACAAATAAATCGGTCCTTCTTGGCGACCTTGTTGAACAGAAACTTCATAATTAAATTAGACACACAAGATGGATTGTCATTCTGGACATGACTATTCTTATGTTTATCACTGATCAGATAATTTTTCGGAAGATGCAAAATCTGAACTTAGTTTGTGCGATGAGCTCACTCTTTTCTGAATATCATTTTCTTTGCGTTATTTGACACCAGTCAACGAAAGCGGCGATGACCAGTGATTTAGGGTTTGGAAGTATTCACTCAGTGTTATCACAGCCGCCTTCTGTTGGTCGAAGCTATTGGCTCCATATCGACAACAATGGTACATTGTATACAGATTAATGGAGGCACTGACTCAGAATCAGTATCATTGCTTCAAATGTGGTTGCTTCAGCGAGTTTGAACAAGTTCTCATTTCTTATCGAAATGGTCATGTATTTATTGGAATGGCACATTGAGATGTTCCTTATCTCACGTCTAGCTTAAAAATCGGTTTCGATTTTCGCCCAATCAAGTCGGGGGTGCGAACCAGCGCCAACCTCGTCTAGTTCAGCCTTCAATGAGTGTATCCACGACTTATCCACCTCACATGTACCACCATATTTGGCAACACGTGGAATAATATTCATTGAGAAAGACTGACCTTCTACTGTCGTGTTTAAGTATTTTCATGTTGATTATGTCAAAGGTGATTGGCATAAATACCAATCAGGCATTCAATGTATTACTGTTACTCGGTTCTTTGTATTAACAAGTAGTCGGATTCCTTATGTCATTTTGCATTTTTGGTTTGTTAAAAGCGATATGAAAACGGATTATGTATGCCTAGTAGGTGTGTTTTCAGGATTGACTTGTTTCCATTCTTGAATTTTGGCGGGTCGGCCTAAATCGGGGTCAACATAATTTAGAGAGCGTTTCGTGTTTACAGAAAACGATAGATGGTGCCATCTGGCATATGGTGATCGGTGCGATTTGAAACTTCTCCAAACTACTAGATATGACCCTTACATGTATTTTTGAAATTTTTTATGTGATCGGTTCATTTTTGTTGGCTACAGTTGTGATCAAAATTTAACACTGAGCCCTATGGAGATTCTAGTACTTTGGATAATGGCCCCATTTTGCGTTTGATGATATGCGCGTACTGATATTCCTAAAAAATACTAACTATGAAACACAGACGTAGTTTTAAAAAGAATGGATGTGATCAGATGATTCTTGCTGGCTACAGTTGCGATCAAAATTTAACACTGAACCCTATGGAGAATTTCGTGTTATGCTCAAACGTTGATTGTAATATCACCGTGACTTATTGGCAATCGTGCGCAACTATATATGAACATTAACATTCGTGTTTGACCCACTGTAACTATCCGTGATTTAATAGATGCAATATATGATATAGTTAATTATGCCTCAAAATACAGTAATTGGCAAAAGTAAGAGTCGAATGGTTTTGTAATTTCGATAATATGCAGTCTGCATGTTGAATCAAACGAAAATATTCCCCACAAGACTGAAGTTTCACGATGTGATTACATATTAAATTATTGTTTTATTTGATACTTGGCTGTCTTGTTGTCCACTGGCTAATTTTTGAAGCCACATCGTTGATCATAACGGGATGTAGTGTCACAAATACACAGGTATAGATGTTAGTTGTTCACTGTCATTAACTCAATCGTTGTAATCTGAGTCTAGCTATCCCACATACACTAGGAGAATCTGTGTTTTCGCAGGATTTGTGCTACTGATAAATTGACATTTCGGTGCAGCTGAGATCTTTACTATAGCGGTACAGGCTTTGCTTTCACACTTCCCATGCCAGTTACATTTGGCGAACTTCAGTACAGTGACTGAAACCCAACATTCACCATCAATATTCTAACCACAATTATTCTCCACACTTCGTGTATAGCTGTGAAAATCAAGTAAATTCGAATTTCCACCAAAGAAGAGCTTAATGAGTAAAATAGATATCAACTATAGTTGCATTTTCCTGATAAATTCCGAGTATGTGCTTAGTAACCGTTACTAATGAGCTATCGGGTGGCAAAGTCTCCCGATCATGATCAGTGGCCTATGCAGAAAATGGCTGCATAGTTTTGAACAAAACCAGCACCATGTGATTAGACACTGACTAAATTAAGGCAATACCAATGAATGATTAGTACACCATTGTGGTATTTGATTAGCAACCGTTGCTAACCTTAAATAAGACATTTTGTTCACTCTGACGGCAAGGTATATCTCAAATTTCACATTTGAGTATTAACTGCATGGGAAACGCAAACACTGGCGTTGAACTACGACCCTATAAGCTATACTTGCAATTTCCAGTGAATTCCCGGTAGTATCCTAGACTAAGTTTCTCGATCTTATAATGATCAATGGCCCATTGGGCACAAACGTGTAAAGTTTCATATCTGTGTCACCATTTTGAACATAACCAATACCATCCGACTATAGACAGTACATGTATCTAATTTACGGGAAAATACCACCGCCCAGAGTGTTGATCGGTTCAAAGCCAAGTATATTATTGGAGGAGAACGATCCATTAAGCCTAAGTCGGTGGTTTGTTCACAACAAATGGAGTCATGATACATTATGAAGGATGATGGAAGGGTCCCCTCAACTATGTTCTTCGACACATTATTGTCCCCGCACTGTGTCACTTGGATCTTAATGTGTTGTACTATATATAAGACCAAGCACATAATGCACATATATGTCTTCTTATAAATAAATTCTCTCTTAGAAAGTGTCCAGAGATGTCTTGCCTATTTATACTGACAATTTATTTTTATTCTTGTGGCAAAGGATTTGAGGGAGTGATTTGTTATGTTGACTAAGATGTCAATTTAGTATGTCAAACGTGTATCCCGGGGGGATGTATCGAGTGGACGGAGAAACTGTCTTCTTTATCATCAGATGAACACAATTTTAACTCCCAATTTGGATAAACCCGACCAGGAATTATAGAACAACAACAACCATCTATGCCCAGCAATATTTAGCAATACATATGGACATGATAACATTGTTTAAAAATTTGAAATAATACCACCCTATCCACATGTATGGCTAAACATATCATTGGCATAGATGAGTTGTTGTAGTTGTTACATTGATGTTGGTCGGGTTTCTCCAAATTTAATACTAAAACAGAATGATCCATAAGCACCATGGAAATATTAAACATTCTACATGACCGAACAATTTTAACAAACAGTGACTGACACTTACATAAATATGAGTGCATATTTGTTAGCACACAACTCCGTATTATGCGGTACTTCGTCCTGACAATAAACATTAATTTTGTCAATTGATGAAAAACGTCATCAATCAATTTACAAGGACATCCTAAAACTTTAGTCTTGATAAACATTACATTTGTAGAATAGTGGACTTTATCACTGAAGCACGTGGTTGTGATGTATATATTTGATGTGAACCAAATTTGTATCAACTACTGTATCTGGTGGCCTGACTATATTGCAAGTTAATTATGTAAAATCACATATAGTTACAGTAGATTACATGTAAGAGCCATGCATATATGATAGCCATTAAGTTCCATCACTGTGAACATTTGAGTAAATTGTCAAACTCTCTATAGGGTTCAACGTTAATTTTGATCGAAACTGTAGTACTGTACCCGCGGAGACTTATCTGACGACACCAATATTCTAAAAAAACATTTCAGAGTCATACTTGATATGTGTGCATAATTTCAACTCGCACAATTCATGATAAGGCTAATCGTGTTAGTTAATAAATGTATAATCAGGAAACGCTCTTTAAATTCTTAAAACCGTCCAAACAATTTGTTTCCACTAAAATGTCAGACTGGAAACAAGTAGACTCGTAAATTAGACCGCCATATTAGATACTTTTGTTAATTTCAACTCGCACAGTCCACCAGAAGGTTAGTTATGAGGATTAATATTTGTATGATAAATAAACGCTCTTTAAATTCTTAAAACAGTCCAAAAAATAAAATTTCCACTGGACACAGGTAAACTCTGAAAGTAGACACGCTATTGATAAATAAACCGTTCGCATGTCGTCTCTGACATTCCGAAATTGCGCGACCGTTTTTTTCGACCAAACGAATCTGACTTGTGAAATCAGCTAGAGTGGGGGTAGGGTTAGCTTTTCTGCAATATCTTTACCAAAAATCGATGTATCGAAGTTTTGTTTGTGACATATGATCAAGATATCCTTGTAGATTGTTCATGTTCGTCTATATGTGATGTAGCTGATTTTAAGAATATACATTACCTTAATATTTGGGAAAGAAAATTGAAAATGCAGTCATAAATACAATTCATCTGATGATTTTATGATAAAATTCCACATTAAGATATGTAATTATGCAATTTGTGGCAAGATCTCTCCATGTTTTTCGATTTCCAGGAACAAAGAAAGCCACTTACCGAACTTGCTATGTGTATTATCATGTTTGTATTACTAGGTGGACGGGAAACAAATAGAGGGGTACACAAACAAAAGCCTCACACAAACCTGTTTCCACTAAAATATCAAGCTGGAAACAGGTAGATTCTGAAAATAAATACACTGGTGGTATAGAAATCGTTCTCATATCGCTTTTAACATTCCGAATATGCTCGACCATTTTTTTCGACATAAGGAATCCGACTAAAGCCTGTTCATCCGCAAGTTCCTCGCTCAAATTGCCACCGATTTCAAGGGACACATATTACTTGAGCACGAATGCTCATGAATGCAATATTCGTCAATCCTGGGCACCATTGACCAATTTTAAATAGAACTGCCCATTATCATTTGCCGGAGTAACTTGAAACAATGAATATCATATTTTGGATTGTATGATATGTTGCATGCCGGCGATGATGCCGATTAAGTGAAACATGACATATTTCACCATTTATTCTGACCATCATATTTGCAGCCATCTAGGTGTTAGTAAGCCATTTTGTAATCCAAAAATAACATTGAATTATCGTACGTACACGATATCTTCGCCACGCTACATTATGCGCGTTAATTTTGGAGAAAATTACCTAAATATGATAAATATTTGGTGCCAGGGGGTGCATTGTGCAACATTTTCACTTTAATGTTCGATTTTGGTAGATCGGGATCTTTACCTTAAACTATAGTATAGCAGTTTATCAACGACCGGCGTTGTGTTAGTTAAGCCATTTAAGCAAGTAATCGTTCGTTCTTACATATTTCACAATTTCCACCTATATTCCGACCACCATATTGACAGCCATCTTGGGGTTAGTATGCCATGTTTAATCCAAAACGGAATGAAATTGTCGTATTCACCATGGAATTACCTCCACCCTTACTACATTATTTTCTTTTATGCCTTCCGGAAAATGAACAAAAGGCGTTTTATATAATTTTTTGGGGAAAAAATCTACAATTTGTTAAAATTTCGAGTCACGGGGTACATTATATACTGTTTTTAGTTCACCTGAGACGAAGTCTCCGGTGGAGCTATAGTCATCACTCCTCGTCCGTCGTCCGTCCGTGCGTCCGTCTGTCTGTCCGTCTGGCCGTCTGTCCGTCCGTCCGTCCGTCAACTTAAAAAAAAACACCTTCTCCTCTGAAACCATCATACCGAATTGGTTCATATTTGGTGGGAATGTTCCCTATGTGACTCTCATTCAGATTTGTTCAAATGAGGCCACTGGGTCAAATAGTTGCGAAGCCAGGGCCATAACTATAGTCCTCCATAGTAATTCTTACAACGACTTCTTGTTCAGAACCATTGGGCCGATTTAGCTAATATTTGGTATGGAGGGTCCTTGGGTGACTGGTGTTCAGATTTGTTCAAATGAGGTCACCCGGTCAATTAGTTGAGAAACCAGGACCATAACTCATAGTAATTCTTACAATGACTTCTTCTAAAAAAATATTTGGCCGATTTAGCTTATATTTGGTACAGAGAGACCTTGGGTGACTGGGGTTAAAATTTGTTCAAATGGGGTCACTGGGTCAAATAGGGGCAGAGCTAGGGACATAACTTTAAAAAAAAATTAAATTTTTGCATTTTGACCATTTTGACCTTTTTTTTAGGACACATCACAGTCTCATATTTCTTACCTAGATTTTTCTTAGCATGTTCTTCATCTGTATGGATTTTGGTATTGTTTATTTAACCCCTTCCACTCTTGTTTTGATATAGAATTCATCCAAGACAGGATTACTCAAACATTTTTCATCTGATCAACACCAAATTTGGTATATGAATTTTTGACACTTATATACAGATCAAGTTAAAATATGGGTTTGATCCGATATATTTTAACAGATATATGTCAGGCCATAATTCCCCAAAAAATAATAAAAAATTCAGGAACTCCTTGATCAATTTATGTAGCTATAGGCAGAGTCCCCAGGGAGTGTATTCATGTCATTCATAATTTAAATGAGATTAATGGTGTTATCAATGAAGCACCCTTGTTGTTTACATTATCACTCAGTGGTCATTAAAATCAGATTAATTTCATTTTCTCCAAGAGTGTCTGGCATTTGTAGAATGAGGTTCCCAGAGGGTGGATTCATGTTGCTCCACACAGCAGGCTAGCATAACCAAATACAACCTCTGAGAACCTTATTCTGCTTAGGCCTCATCTTCTGGGAAGTGTCTAGAGTCTCAAGATCTCATTCTGCTTAGGCCTCATCTTCTGGGAAGTATCTATAGTATCAAATTTACATTGTTGTTAGTTAAATTTCCCTTCTAGGAAGTTTCTGTATCCCTTAATTTGCAGAAGATAAAATTCATGATTGAGGTGCCCAATGGGTGAACATCACCAATTTCAACTGGGGAACTTCAATCTTATTCTAGGTCTTCCATAGCAGTTGAGGGCCTTATCAGAATGAGGTCCCCAGAGGGTGAATTTAGTGATACTAGCCCGCTGTGCAGGATAGTGTCACTAAATTCACCCTCTGGGGACCTCATTCTGCAAATAACAGACAGACTATCTCAAGGCTTGATTGTATAATACAGTGTGTTGCTTGAGGCCAGACATGCACAATGTAGGAACAGACATGCTTTTAGTGATGCTATCCCACACAGCGGGCTAGCATCACCAAATTCACCATTTGGAGACCTCATTCTGCTTAGGCCTCATCTTCTGGGAAGTATCTATAGTATCAAATTTACATTGTTGTTAGTTAAATTTCCCTTCTACGAAGTTTCTATATCCCCTAATTTGCAGAAGATAAAATTCATAATTGAGGGGCCCAATGGGTGAACATCACCAACTTCAACTGGGGAAATTCAATTTTATTCTAAGTCTTCCATAGCAGTTGAGGGCCTTATCAGAATGAGGTCCCAGAGGGTGAATTTAGCGTCACTAAATTCACCCTCTGGGGACCCCATTCTGCAAATGACAGACACACTATCACACTATTTCAAGGCTTGTTGTATAATACATTGTGTTGCTTGAGGCCAGGCATGCACAATGTAGGAACAGACACGCTTTTTGTGATGCTATCCCGCACAGCAGGCTAGCATCACCAAATTCACCCTCTGGCGACCTCATTCTGCTTAGACCTCATCTTCTGGGAAGTATCTATAGTATCAAATTTACATTGTTGTTAGTTAAATTTCCCTTCTAGGAAGTTTCTATATCCCCTAATTTGCAGAAGATAAAATTCATAAATGAGGTGCCCAATGGGTGAATATCACCAACTTCAACTGGGGAACTTAATTTTTATCCTTATCAGATTTGTGAAAATGGGATCACAAAGTCAAATAAGGGCAGAGCAAGAGACTTAACTATTTCACTACATAGTAATTCTTGCAAGAACTAGTTGGCTTATATAGAATGGAATGTTCTACCTTGACTGCAATTCAGATTTTTTTAATGGGGTCACCTGGTCAAATAGGGGCCAAGCGAAGGACATACAGTTTCCCTCTTAATATCCTTCCTTCACAAGGACCATCAGGTCTATTTGACTGATATTTATGATATGTATGAAGGGTTCTTTGGTGTCTGGGATTCAAATTTATTCAGATGGGGTCACCAGGTTAAATAGGGTGGGACCAGGGACATAACTATATGTCTCTATAGTAATTCTTAAAATGTCTTCTCAAGAGAGTTTGGACTATTTAGCTTACATATAGTATGGAGGAATCAGGAGGATTCTTTAGTGACTGAGATTCAGATTTGTTAAAATGAGGTCAACCTGTCAAGAAATGGCAGGCTATGGGGAGTTAACACTTTTGTGTCTAATAAAATCATCGAAATACCAAATTCATTAAAACATCTACCTTGGAACCACCTGACTGATTGGTCTGACATACATGTATTGTGTTTTGGGTCCATGGATAATTGGGCTTCAAACATGTTTAAATGGTTTTAGAAAAAGGCGCTTGTGAGATTGGAAATTTCCAACAATTGAGAAAGTTTGAGGTATCGGTTGTGAAATTCCAACCTAAGACTTGGGAGTCTGGATCCCGGTCGGGAGGGGACTTGTTGAGCTGGAGGAGGGGGTGATCAGTAGTGTACAGTTGGCAATTTCAAGGTGGATTTTTACCAAGCTACATACTTGAAGTCTCTCTAGCCACATATCCTGTTTAAATCTACTTCTTTTAAAGTGATTATGAAAAGTGCTCACTGTTTTGGTCTCCAGAGTCCCAGTCTTATCAGTCTTTGCAGTCTGGTGAGCGACCCCACAGTCATTGACTGTCTTGTTACTTTAATGTTCGAGACTGTAGACAGAAACCTATATATATTATTAAATTATTTAGCAGACTTCAACGGCCGTTGTGTTAATTTAGCCGTTAGACACGTAATCGTGACTTATACCACAGAATGGCGCAAGTTACTTTAGGGGAATGTTGATTTTTCTGCCTCTGATAAAAAATAGTGCGGTATATTGCGATAAATTATTTATAAAAATACAGCTAATTGGCAGTAGTTCCTCAAACAATGCGGCATGGCCGTCTTACTTTAGGATTGATAAGAAACGAAATATTTTCGGGGACCCACCACCCAAAACCTGCAAAAAAAAGAATGTATTCCAAATTTACACCCACCCAACCAATTTCTGTAATTTTGGCCTAAAACCGTATAAAGCCCTATAGTATCACTCATATGACTGGGATATTATCTCCTTTAGTTCGAATGACAGTTTAACCTGTTTCAGAAGCTGTTTTAATTAAAACAAAAATTAAATAGGCAAATCTGAAGATTTTTTTCCAAATACTGGCTGAAAGTCATTTTCTACCACATATACATGCATTTGGAGTTTCCAGGTGAGTGTGTGCCGAGAGTATGCTATGTCTACGTGGGTGGTCAAATTCGACAATGCTAAATGGAAATTCTAATGCATCGATGTAGTGGACATATACAGTAACCCTCCAGAAGCTGATAGATGTACACAAAACACTAGTATAACTTACTATCTAAGGTATAACTTATACAATGGAACATGAGTGACTGTTGACATTTTGAACACATATCCATGACAAATCAGTTGTTAAGCTCCAATTCAACTGGATTTGACATATTTTGAAAATAAATACATTTTGAGGATATTAACCAGGGTGTAATTGGAAATATTATTTTATAAGTTGCTGATATCCACAAACCTAGGTCATTGTGCCTGATACACACAATTCCATAATTTCTAACTATGTCCACTTTTGTTAGTCCAGTGGAGCAACTTCAATTGTACTAAACGACAAACAGTCACTATGCCGGACTTGGATACTTTAGGTGTTAGAGTAATATATCATTTGAGTTGATACACATGAAATAGTTCACTAATTGGTTTGATGCACTGACGAAAGTTATTTTCTAGCCATTGCTAGTCACAGTAATGTCTGATACATATGCCCGCCCTTGTTCCATGCACACACAGATCTAGCTTAAATGTCTTAGTTACATCAAGACAAGTTTATTTATTTCAATTTTACATTTCTCGAAGCTTTTTTCCAAAGGGTGTCGGGAAGGAAGTTATTCACCTCACCGTCCCATATGCAACATGCCATTGCTTAATGTCTTCTCCACTAAGGCCCCTATGAGGTCGAAGTAACATAAATATATTTTTTGGCAGTTATAATATGTTTTAAATGTTACAAATGTGAAATATGGGCACAAAAGGTCTTTAATAAAACATTTGCATGGGGTTGTAAATTTTTTTTATACCTCTCGGACTTCCCAGGGCATACCTTTCTGCAAACTTTTTATACACCCCCCCCCCTGCAATACACAACATATATAGGCAATCGCAAGTTACATAATGATTAAAACATGTAAAACACAAAAGGATATACATTTCGTTTAATAAATGTGATATGCAAAGCATCATAATTTGACCACCATCATTATCTTGTCAGGGTTTTCTCTGTAAATGTAGTAAGATTTCAAAGATACCCTTCTGAGAAAGAACAACCGGACCATGTTGCATACGGTCTTTATAATCTCTGCACAGTCATAATTATCTCATAATCATTTCAAAGTTTTCACTTTTGCTCATTTTCGAAAATTCACAATCCTAATCTTCAATATTGCGAAATAGTCTTTGCCATAAATCTGAGTATGCTTCTACACTCAATAACAAAATAACAACATTTCAGTTTCAACACGTATCTGATCGCACATGACCCCACAATGACTCATTCCCATCTACATGTCAATGTCAACAGCTATGACAAATTTCATAGTACAAAATAAACCAATATGCAGATGACACTACACTTGTACTAGATTGGAGCGAAGCCAGCCTCAGAGAATCTCTATCCGTGCTTGAATCATTTGCTACTATGTCGGGCCTGAAGGCTAATCTAGACAAATGCCAAATAGTCTGGTTGGGCTCTCAGAAAATGAACATATCAGTTCCTTCAGAATGCAAACTTAAAGTTTCGAATACATTCAAAACCCTCGGAATTAAATACAGCACCAACATGTTCGAAATACCAGAAATTAATTTCAGAGACAAGATCGACAACATGAAAAAGATAATAGACAAATGGAAACATAGACATATCTCACCCATCGATAGAATAACAATTATTAAGTCTATTCTCATTCCAAATATTGTACATCTTCTCCAATCCCACCCAAATCCAAGGCAAGATATCCTTGACGAAATCAATAGAATTATATTCAAATTTGTATGGAACAATAAACGCGACAGGGTCAGTCGTACACAACGTTGCATGGGTTATGAATATGGCGGACTAAAAATGATTAATATAAAACATTTCAACGATGCTCTCAAAATAACCTGGATGCGCAGATGTATCCCCATGGTTGAACATAACACCCCTAGGAATTTCAGATCCCTTACTAGCGACTTATGGTTCAAAATACATCAACACTGTTCTATCAAAAAATGGAAACCCTTTCTGGCGCGACGTTCTTATGGCTTGGAAGAGTTGCTTGAAAAATATGCCAAACGATAATTCACCCCTAGTGACTCAGACTGTTTGGAACCACGATGAACTCCAAATGAATAAAGACGCAATAAATAGTAGCGAGTGGAAGGAAAAAGGCATCTTATTTATAAGCGATATTATCACACCAAAAAATAAACTGCATACACTCGAAAGTTTCACCGCCAAATTTGACATACCCACCACTTTCTTGACATTGCAAAGTGTCAACACGCAGCTTCGCATTTTATCAAAACAGACGAAAAAAGATCTCACTAGCACTGAGACCCCCTTCATTCCAAACAATATTCACCTGCTAACAAAAAGTAAACATGGATGTAAGGATGTTTACAACCTCCTTATCTCAGACAATGGTCAATTCCCACTGTGTGTATCAAAATGGAAAAGAGATCTGGGACCTAATATAACCACAAGTTCATGGTCTCATATATTATCATCGCCATTCAATTATCTGCGAGACTCTATATTACAATGGTTTCAATATCGGATAAATACACGTATACACGTATTTTGTGAACCAAAAGGTTGCTATTTCTTATGAAAATATCTGTAGACGATTACTGTAACCGGTGTAATTTATACCTGAGAACATTGCCCACATATTCTATAAATGTTCTGCCGTAAAACTATTCATAAATGACACACAAAAATGGCTGGATGAACACAAGCTGGACATCTCTATCAATATAATTTTCGGCCTTCCCCGTCAGCAAAATTTCAGTGTCAAAAATTTATTTCTGACATTGCTTAAATATTACATATACAAAACCAAATTTGACCCCGATACCTTATCCCTGGAATCATTTCTACGTGAACTTGATGAGAGATACCGCTTAGAGAAATATATAGCACTAAGAGAGATATCCTTAACGACTTCGAATTTGAATGGTGTGAGATATACCTTGCCCTGTCAAGTACCTTGAGGACAAATAACTATTTGTGATTTTGTTCGTTTTTTCACTTATGATGGTTGGTCGAATTAACGCTATATAAATTCCGGGCACGGATAGAGGCATTTTTTGTCATATCGGAGGCTATAAATTACATGTATACTTAAAAGCATACAAAACGATTTCTGGTGACATTCCAGTCATAAACATAGTCTGTGTAATCAAAAATACGCATGAGGTGTCTTCGATTTTGAACGTGTGTAAGGCGTGTGTTAGTTGCGAGCGAGAGTCCCCACTCCCGAAAATACCAGGACATTATTTTTGTTATTGTCATTATGCTGTATTTTAAATATATGAATATGTCCATGTATATATTGTCAATAAAGAATAAAAAAAAAAATTCATAATGATCCGATCTGTAGTTTGTGCTAAAGTAAATTGTTGACAGACCACACATGCACACACGGACGACCGATACCAAGCCATGGCAATAGCTCAAACTTTACAAAGTAAAGATGAGCTTAAACGGATTCCCCGAAACGACTCACAGATAAGCCCACGCGCTTGGTGTCGAATCCGGTCCATGATGTTATATACTAATTTGCTGTAATTTCTATTGTTTGTAGTATTCGTGAAATAAATACCGTTTAAACCAACACCACTCGACTGAATGATGCACGGGGTGAGATAATGCTTCGAGTAACGTGTATGTATATACCATGCAGGAAGATTAACTCAATGGGCCATTGACTATAGCAACCTAAATTGTGTTAAACATGCAGTGCGTTGGTCCCAGAGTTCGATGGTCCTATAGGGTTATATAATCCGAGTGTATGATAGTCCGATGGTTCGATAGTCCAGATTGCAATATTGTGCATGTATTATAGGAAAATAAATACTCAGGACATTTAAAGCTGTACATACCGTTTTCTATAGCTAAAAATGCAATGGCTGACCACGTTTCAATATACACAACGAGCCTTCTCGTGCCATTGTTTTAGTCGCGTTTCAGGTGCATGCATGTCCTGGTTTTAGTTCTTCGGCATTGGTGTCTTCGGATTGGTCCCCTCGCCTCGCTACATTGGAAGACCGATATATAGATCGTAGTTACATTGTAATTCTTCAGATGGCGCACAATTATCCAAAGAACGGGTGATTCTCCGTTACAGACTTCCAGGTATATCCGACTATAGAACCCTCAGACTAATGAACCCTCGGTATATTGAACCATCGGACTATCGAACGCTCGGACTAACACCGATAAACTGCATGGACTCAGAGTATGCTGTAAGGAAGCAATATTTTCTGTATACCAGGATGAGTAACCCATAGACTTAGGGTTTGATAAAACCTTCCGACACAAATATGTGATTGATGAATCATACTGAGACAATTAAGAGGTCGAAACGATTACCGAGACATGTTAATTAAGCACACCATAAGTGGCGTAATTCGTCGTTGGCATTGGTTGATCCAACATCTAATTCGCAGCATTGTGATTTTCATTAGTGTTACCTGAGCAAACTAATGAAGCGACCACTTGATATGAAGTGATCGATTAAAACGGAGACGTGTTGTATTTATATCTATATGCTGGCATCGCTGTAACTGAGGGTTCACGAGGACATCTGCTGAATCACATCGGCACTGCACATCGATATAATTAAATGCGAACAGCGAAACAGAATGATGACAAGAAAACCATAGCCAGATACGCTCTCAAGATCATATTATTAGGCATATATAAAATATGTTGGAGCTTTAATGTAGTGATTATGAAAAAGGTTTATACAAGAAACGGCTATGTAGTTGATTATATATATTTGTTTTTGTATGTGTGTATAGTGTGAGCTTGGTGAGAAAGCATGTGAAAACATTTTTAAAATCGGACTTGTCAAACTAAATTTATGATATATAATTATATTATATCGTAAACACCGAGTCTATTTTTAGCTTTTTCATCGGCATCTATATATTAAGTAAGCATGTTCGCCGAGTCAGTAGACGTTTTACCACAGCCATATCGTATAGAAAAATAAGTGCGTAGTTACTTGTTACTTGCTAACATATTCATCCAGAAATCTAAATTCTAAACATTGATGTCGAACGCAGTTTTCGATGTTTCGTGACACCTTGGCATGCATGGGTTAATCGGTCTCTATATGTACAAACACAACCCCTTCTGTCGAATAATTACATTTATGTTTTGCAATAGAATGATGCTAAAATTCATTTTAATAAAACGTTTGCTTTTGGGCATGGCTTCCTCTATATATCGGCCGTCCCACGCAATTTCAGATTCTGTTGCGCAGATTGTCATTCTGTTCAGCAATCCATCCCATTCCGCAGATTGTCATGTGCCCAATGATTTACACACACTCTTGAGATTCATCAGCCATTTTCACACCTAATTATCGAAACAATTAACGTCATAAAAGTTACACACTGCAACAATGAGACATCCGCGAAGATACATACGCGCGCGAATACATACATCGTGAAAAAAGTCTAACAGGTACACATATTTTGGGGTTGTATACGCAAGTACCATCATTACACTAAATGCTACTGAACAATGCATGGCATAATATGCAGAATAATAATAAGACCACAAATCGATCATCGTTACATGGTTCGAGTACGAAATTACATTTTCATATTTGGCCATAGCTCCTAAATCCTATCACACGTCAAAAACACCTCCACAGAATACACCCAGAGGGCGTAATAAAGAGGTTTGGGGGCTGTCAAACTCGGGAATGGGACTCAAGTTACCATGTCTGATTATGGTTTTCTTGTATGATTATATAGCGGCCGATAACCTCCCGTCTGTGCGAGTGGTCATGATCAATTCGTTTCGTTTGCTGGTGTGTGTTCAATTCCTGAGCCGGGATGGATTCTCTCGCGATTCGGTTAAACGTGCGGAGGCCTCGTCCTGGATCTCACAATTTGAGTCTCTTGGTAAGACGCTTGTTTTAGGATATTGTAGAAAGGCTAATCTGGCCGTGTCAAATTGAGCTATAGCGATGGGATATCTCGCAGGACAACACATTTCGGGTTTTCGTGGGGTGTGTATTCGCTGGATGTCTTATAGTTGCAGTATGTAACTATTATATATGACCGCGTTAATTGCTTTCGATGTTTTGGTATGAACAATTAATGGCTGGGCCATGCACTCTTGGCGGTAACACAATGCCTCCGATTTTTGATCCGCATTTAGAAGCTTTCTGTTGTGGGTGAATGAGAAACTGCAGTAATAAGCCGTAGTTTTTTGTAATAATTTGAAGGACTAGTTGTTTTAACGGAATTCTGAGGCGGTGCATTCATGTAACCAATATATTTTATATTATAATTTATATTTATGGCTAATAATATGATCTTGGGGGCGTTACCATTTCTGACAATGGTTTTCTTGTATTCTTCACTTAGCCAAATACCTTATCCGCTCACTCTATCTTCTGTCTATGTTAGCGCCCAATCTGAGACCAAACAGTCGGAGACTAGCGATAGCCAGCCAATCACAGGTAATGTTGTTTCCGCGGGCTTTTCAATCTATAATTTGCGGTCGATGTGTACACATCGTATACGGTATTACACTCTCAGTGGTAACGCTATTCTTCAAGTGCTTTGAATAATGTCTATAAGTTATAAAGTTAACTGAAACTACAATGACATCTGACCTATGCTTCCCCATGATGGTATGTGATATTTCTGATATTTGTTTTATGCTTTTACTCGTTAATATCATGCTTTTTATAATATTTTAAGTCTTCGTTTGTAAGATTAGAGTTGGTCACATTTGTTTAAATATATTTTTCCAATAGTGTAGGGATGTATAAATCGCATGCTGCGTTCATAATACCCATTTTATACCAGTAAATATATTTTGTTCTAACTATGTCGTCATAGTTATGATTGTGTCCTAATAGATGTCATATCGACAATTGGGAAGTTGGTTAATGACACATCACATTTTGTTTATATTTATACCTATCCATTCTGGATTTGGTCAGGCAACAACTACAACTTATGTATCTGTTTGCCAGGGTCATCTCGGTGACACACACACAAGTATCTCGGTGTCAACGGCAGTTCGTTTGATGGTGTTGATGTGGTGCATGTTATGTGATGTTGGATGTCAAGTCTATAGATGTTTGTGATGTCGTCTACATGTGATATTGTGATGTCGTCTACATGTGATATTGTGATGTTGGGTGTGTTCCATTTCTATTTGCATGAGTACAGTGTCCATTAAATGCATGATCGAAGACCATTAAAGGTAGGCTCAGTTTTTCATATACCCTGCCTGATCAGACTCAGAGCCTTTTCAAATACATTGTGACTAGCAAGGATGGCTTACTTAAGACCCACCCCGTGCTCTACCACAGTATAAATAGGATTCCATAAAAATTACCGTGAGACATGACGTCATATGAAGAGACAACTAAAGAATACCATTACACACTATAGTATAAATACGACATTCAACATCGCAACCACTATAGTATAAATACGACATTCAACATCGCAACCACGCTGAACTTGTTTATAATTGAATTATTGTTTAAGTAATATATTTAAAAATGTATATACGGCTACTTTTGCAAGACATCAGAGAGGATAAACTTAACAATAATCTAACGTTCTTCGCTATAAAAACTGAATGCCGAACGCCGTCAACGTAAGCTAGCTAACCAAGATATAGTCCAGTGCATTTATGAGAAACAATTCCAACCCGGAACTAAATGCAACATATTTAGTCTTCGAAGGAATAAGTACCGGTCCATCCAATTTCATGTAAATTTTGTAGATCTTACTTTCGAGATTACAAAACAGAAAACCTTTCCCAGATCGTTAAGTAATTTTCGAGTTATGTGCCTTCAAAAGGAGGAGTTTATCTGATTTCTGAGCCTCAATTTCTCGAAATTAGCCAATTTTCATATGTTATATATGTTCTAGTATTTTAAAAAGTAGAGTAAAATAAAGAGTTTTTCAACTGAGGCTGTTTTACTAATTTTCTTACTAGATTATGCACAAAATATTAAGAAGACAAAAATATTCTCAGACAAAATGTGTGTTCCAATCTATGGTCTTATCAAAATTATCAAAAACTCGCGTGATGAAATACTAAGATTGAGCACATGTAACTCAATACATTAATATGCATATGCCCTGCTTATCTCATAGCTTTTAAAGTATATTAGATTAAACAAATTGTGAAGAAATATGCGGCAAATATGAGTGAATTTATTCCCCTAATTCATTAGTCTACGCAGGCCTGCGATGAACTATTGTATCTCTGACAGGGAATACTATTATATCCCTATAGTCAGAAATCTTAAAACACATTACACATTAGAACGATTGCGAACACACAGCGGCATGCATTCGCATAAGAATTACGTTATGCGCTCGGTCCTCTGCCTGTGACTTCACGCAATATTGCTATTTGTTGATATGTTTGTGAAATCGGTCCCTGTCACGATGAAGACCGTGAGTCCGAGTGTCGGAAACAGACCAACGTAATAACATTAACAAACTTTCCTGTTCAAGGGGATGCAGTTGGGAGATAGAAAACCTCGTCACGTCCATATGTAGGCCACAGCCCACAACTGATGCAAACCGCCACGATACATGTTCAGGTCTCATTCACATAAGCACTTATTCGTGTTGGAATTTAGTGTATGTATGACACAGGCACGTCATATAATCAAAAGCTATGTTTGGACCTTTTTAGATAAATCATGGAACGTGTTAAATGAGTGGATATATAGTGTCATAATTGGCCACTGGTTTACTCCCAGCGATTAATTTATAGTCATTGCCTGACACTAAATTACAGTTTAATAACGCAAACATTGGAGCACCGTGCACTCACAAATGTCCAGTTCCGGGGATGTCAGACCGGTTTTCCGAAGACCTATTACTACGAAGGCCCACAACTCCGAAGACCCGATTCTCCGACGGCCCACAACTCCGAAGACCCGATTCTCCGACGGCCCATAACTCCGAAGATCCGATTCTCCGAAAGCCCATAACTCCGAAGGGCCGATTCTCCGAAGACCTATATCTCCGAAGACCTATAACTCCGAAGGGCCGATTCTCCGAAGACCTATAACTCCGAAGGCCCGATTCTCCGACGGCCCATAACTCCGAAGGTCCGATTCTCCGAAGGTCCGATTCTCCGAAGATTTTGTTTTATCGGGGTATTATCGTTTACTAAATAGTGTACAGTCCAGTGGCGAAGCCATGGGGTCCCAAAATTCCCACTGCCCCCATTAAACCTCTACTTGCTATTTCAGACAATATGGGCCCCTACCAAAACATGTCCAATGTCATGTAAACGCCCGGAAATCGATCATGGGGCATCAAAATATTCAAACTTTTCCTACTGCCTCCACCTAAATGGGAATCCTGGCCCGCCACTGACTATACACTAGATACTATAACGTTACGTTGGCCCATGAGATGCCAGAGTAAAATGTACAGGGGTGAACGGGGAAGAACGTGTGGCCCCTGTGCATGTTAGGCTACTCTGATATTCTTGCAGCGTTTCGTTATAATATACCCGGTGCACACCAGTGGCGGAGCCAGGGTTCCCATTTACGGGTGCACATTAATTAGCATATGTGGGGGATATATCATGCATATGATATGCCGAAAGCATATCACGAAGGCCTGATTTGGGGAGCGCATAGGTACATGGGAGGGGTCGCCCCCAATCGTTGGTTCGGGGGCTCCCCTGGGCAGGAACACTGTGAATATTTGAATGCCTAGGAGGGATTTCCTTACGTTTACATGACATTTGACATGTTTTTTGGGGGCGGTCTTCCCTAGGGCCCCATTGACCCCGCAACTGGACTGTACACTATTTAATAAGCGATAAAACATGATCTTCGGAGAATCGGACCTTCGGAGAATCGGACCTTCGGAGAATCGGCCCTTCGGAGTTATAGACCTTCGGAGTTATGGGCGTTCGGAGTTATAGGCCTTCGGAGTTATGGGCTTTCGGAGTTATGGGTCTTCGGAGTTATGGGATTTCGGAGAATCGGGACTTCGGAGTTATGGGCTTTCGGAGAATCGGGGCGTCGGAGAATCTGACCTTCGGAGAATCGGACCTTCGGAGTTATGGGTCTTCGGAAAAACGCTACGTAACCGTTCCGGGACATTTGTCGCAGTGGGCCATGATCTGCGACAATATATATGACCGTTTATAATGGGTGTGCACATTTATTTGAAAGGTCGTGCAGCACTATGTGCTTCTATAAATGTGCCTCCTAAAATTGACACGAGCCAAATGTAGTTGTATTTCATTGTTCTTATCACAGCCGGTCAGCAAGAACAGAAATATATGTACTGATACACATAGATTACCACCTATATGACCAAGTGAGTTGTTTAACATTGTCTGAGCTGATATAAAAATTATCAGTCAAAGTGACTCATTACTCATTTCGATTCACCGACTAAAATAAATGACCTGTTCGATACAGCAGTATAGAGCAGCAATTGGACTTTTTGACTCCAAGAAGAAGACACCCAAGATCCTTGTGGCTAACGGCGAAACTCTGAAATGTAGTTTCCGGACAAAATTTTTAAAATTATTATTCAGTTCAACCTTTCTCATCTTGATACTATCAGGTGACATTGAGATTAACCCCGGGCCTGCCATGAATCAAATCAATCACACAATTTCAATTTTCCAGTACAATATCAGAAGTATTCGAAATAAACTAGAATTTTTTTGCATATGATCAATGATTTCGATGTTCTGTGTTTCAGCGAAACTCACCTGGACCCATCTTTCTCTTCAGAAAAAATAAAAATTCCTGGTTACCAAGATCCTGTTCGAAAGGATCGCGACTCTCGCGGTGGAGGAATATGTGTAATGTTCGCGACACACATCATATATAGGCGTAGATATGAACTAGAATTTGACTCATCAATATTATGGTTTTAAATATTCTCTAAGAAAAGTCATATCCTACTGGGAATGTCATATAGATCAGACCAGTACTGTGCTCCAAACTATTGGGTGTACTTATAGAATCATCGATATCAGACGCACTTGATATAACCGAAAATATTATTATCACGGGTGACTACAATTCCAACCTTATAGACAATTCCTCGAAGTTGAATGAAATAATAGACCGATATAGCATCAAAAACGTTATAACTTCCCCTACATGCAAGAGTGGCACAATCATCGAGTAAATTATTAGACCCAATTATTATCGGCAATTCCCTTCGTGTACTAGAAGCTGAAGTAATAAACCCGGGAGTCTCTGACCACTTAGGTGTATATGTGTCATTAGCTTTTGATTATTCACAAGTAACTTCGTTTCAGAGAGTAGTATGGAACTACCCCAGAGCAAATTTTGAAAGAGCCAACGAAATACTCGGTAACACAAACTGGGATGATCTCCTTAAGTGCCTCGACACCGATTCAGCTACCATACTTTTCCAAAATAAATTTATGTCAGTAATGAACGATACAATTCCCCAATCCACTGTTACGGTTCGGCCCAAGGATAAAATCTGGTTTAACTCAGAAATCCGAAGAGAAATTCGCAAACGCGAAAGGCTACGAACCAAAGCCATAAAAATAATAATCCCAACACATGGCAAAAATATAAGCAATGTCGAAATAAAGTAAATAACATGAAAAAGTTCGCGAAATCGATATTTGATGAAAAATTGGAAGACCGCATGAAAGAATCATCATCTCCCCGCGAATTCTGGCAACTAATGAATTACCTACTATGTAAAAAGAAAACAACGAATGTTCCACCCCTATACTGCTCGAATGCCCATATAAATACCATAAGCGTAAATGGAACCGTGTACGCGACTGATGATCTTGACAAGGCTAACATATTAAACCAGAGCTTCATTTCTAACTCATCAATAAACGACTCAAACCACAGTTTACCTGTGTTCAATTATCGTTGTGAAAACACGATGGAGGACTTTGAGTTCACCGAAGATGAAATAATTTTGGCAATTAAATCACTTAAATTAAACAAAGCCCATGGCTACGATGGAATTAGTGCAAAAATGCTCCTAGCTACCGCAGAATCAATTGCTCGTCCATTAGTTTTAATCTTCAGAAAATCTCTTGATAGCATGACATTTCCATCTGTATGGAAAAAGGCTAATGTTGTCCCCATCTTTAAAAAAGACGACCCCGCTGATAGCAAGAACTATCGTCCTATATCCCTTCTACCCTGCTTGGGGAAAATATTTGAGAAAGTTGTATTAAAACAGATCAGGGATTTCTTTAAAAAAAACGAATTACTATTCTTACGTCAATCGGGTTTCATGCCCGGGCAAAGCACTTCTCATCAACTCATATATAGATCTACACAATCACCTGTGTCAATCTCTCGACAATGGACAGTATACATGTTCTATGTGTGTGATATATCAAAGGCATTCGAGAGAGTTTGGACTAATACATAAACTTTCAAGTTATGGAGTTGGTGGTAAATCTTTGAAATGGCTAGGAGACTATTTAAATAACCGACAACAGCGCGTATTAGTTAACAACAGCTTTTCTAGCTATGAGATCATCCCAGCGGGCGTGCCACATGGTTTATCATAGGCCCTTTTCTATTTTTGGTTTACATCAATGATTTAGCAGACAACATCTGTTCTGTTACGATAATGTACGCTGACGACACTTGCATTACTAACGAGCACCATGACCTAAATGAATTGGCGCAAACCATGAACAAGGATCTTGAAAACATATCAAGATGGTCAAACAATTGGCTAGTCAATTTCAATCCCTCAAAAACGATGGGCATGTCGTACTCATTGACTGGCACATCCGGCGATACTCCTAATTTAACCTTTAATAATGATACTATATCCTTTGTTGAGACACATAAACACCTCGGTCTTGAACTCCTATCAAATATGTCATGGAACAATCATATCAATGCAACTATTAAAAGAATAGCCTCGCGTTTATCACAACTAAGAAGATTTAAATACCAGCTCGATAGGAAGACCCTAGAAAACATATATAAAACGTATATTTTACCATTATACGATTATGCCGATGTAGTATGGGCAAATGCACCTAAATATCAAATGGATAAACTTGAACGGTTACACATTGATGCAGCCAGAATAGTCAGTGGACTCACACGATCAGTCTCTGATATAAACACAATGAAAGAAGTAGGCTGGCCCCCACTGAGGAGGAGGCGTGAATTACACAAATTACAAACTATGTACAACATTATCAATCGGAATGCCCATATTTATCTCACAAACATATCACCACCCAGAGTAGCTGACATATCAGAGTATGAATTCAGATATCCCGAAAAATTTTACACATATTTTAGTAACACTGAGAATTACAAAAAGTCATTTTCCCCTTCAACCATAAAAGCGTGGAATGACATGCCGTCCGTAATAACAGATGCCCCCACAATTTCAGATTTCAAAACTTATCTCAGAATAATTGACCCCGTCGCTAGACCCCCGAGGTATTTCTACACGGGACGCAGGCAATGTAACGTACTCCACGCAAAATTACGAACTATTGCAGTGATCTAAAGTCTGATAAATTCCAAAACTACATATCTGACAGTCCACGTTGCGCATGCGGCAATCAATGCGAAGATGCATATCATTACCTTTCAAGGACTCAAATTAACACATATGAATGATTTACTTTCTGGCATCCAAAACATAGATATCAAACAAAATGTGAAATTGTTCAAAATAGTACAACATTTTATTACGGAAACTAAACGTTTTTGACAAATGATATTAACTTAATTAATAAGTAGGACATAAATATGTTTATTGTTGTTTATTGCTTTTTTCGACCTGGTACTTGCTCGGCCATAACAATGTTTTAAATAAACACAATCAATATTATATTTATTAAAAGTTAAATGAGACGGCTTTATATATAGTAAGACAGACTAACAGTTAATAGGGCTCACCACCAGATTTCTGATTCGTTGTAATCACTAATTCAGCCTCTGAATATGTAAATTTATTACAATTTTAAACGTATTCATATATAGTTTCTGACCTGAACTCAGACAAATCAAATTGTAGTCGTATTATGTCTAATGATTTTTTTTCCAGTGCAAAGATCACGCTCCGGTTTTGAAGTGATTACGTTATTATGTTGTTTTGAATGACTCTTGGCCATTTGATATCCGCAGTTAGGACATGGTCATGGGATTTATTTTTGCGTAAGAAAGTTTACGTACCTAGTGTGGTTACATATTTTTGAAGCAATTAAATTATTGTTTGCATTGGCTATCACAAAGCGAAAGGAAATAGGAAGCAGCAAGAGGCGCGTAAATGTACAGTCTAATAAAATTAGACCGTGTTTCATTTCAACTTAAAGTAAGATGAAAGTAATGAGACGGAGTCTGGATATTTATCAGACTGGTATATGTAACGATGGGTGCAGGACGTTTCGGCACCTGGAAGTTTCGGCACCTGGTTTTCGGGACGTTTCGGCACCTGGGTTTTCGGCACTTGGTTGTTTCGGCCCAAGCACTTGGACGTTTCGGCAATTCATCGATAACGTTTCGGCACATGGATTATTTATTATGTGCACATGATTAGTATGAAGTGGAACAGATTATAGATGTAGTCGTGTCTTATGTTGTTAGATTGTACCTCACCTAAACTGACAGATGATCCGGCTACATGCTACGAAAATATTCTTTATGCTATATATATTATTCCTCACATACATTGTAGTTCCAAATAGGTCAGGAATTCGCATGGTCGTTGGATATGTATTATCAAGAGGACTAATGATAGTATTTGTGGCGCATATTGTATGAATAATAATTGTTATCTCAATGTTTTCTCGTTGCGGGTTATGCCAAATGGGACTAACTTCAACGTTTGACATCTTATATAAATATTGCTCAAAATACTATGATCTTCGTTCTCTGATTTTTGACACCGAGGATATGAAAATTCGCAATGCGATGCTGTATAATAAACAAATTCTAGTCTTTATAGCTTCGTAATATGAGACCGCACACTTTAAGTGGCAAACATTTTATATCGGTGACGATATATTGAGACCGACTGTTATTAGAACCACATATAAGTTGATACATTTGTTATTGTAATAATGTTCTATTAGACTATATAATCAGACTACCTGCTAATTTGTTGTGTCAGCAGTCACTGTCGAATTCGATTTTGTAATCAGGTAGTGTTATCTTTACTAATAATATAATGAAGAAAGCCGCCTTGGAATTAAGCCACCATCTCTAGGTTTTATTAAAATTGGTAAACGTTTTCAAATTCGATCAATGTCTTGAAGAATATACATATATAAATCTTGTAATTTCAAAAAACGTAGACACATTCGTATAATACTAAATAACTGCTTCTTATACTAATACGCGGACCGTATATACCACGCGGAAGCTGCAAAGTGAAGGCTGAGATGTACAATGCTATATCTCTCAGTAAGCACTTCGGGACCACAGCTGATCGTATCGTAATATGTATGATTAGTGATAGTTATGTTCACCAACATCGTTATACACACATTTTATTGAAATAAAGATTGCATTTCTATTCATCCCCGGTAGTTTCGTTGGTCCGAAAATTATCAGGTGCCGAAACGTCCGAAGTGCCGAACAATCGTGTGCCGAAACGTCCAGGTGCCGAAACGTCCAGGTGCCGAAACGTCCAGCATTCATAACGATAGTTTGTAACAAGACCAATAATTGAAAAAAAACGGGGTATATCAAGTCCAAAAGAACTCTCGTTGATATAGTGATCTGGAGCTGCTCGCACCAAAGAGGCCAGCACTACGCCATAGGGTTATGTAGTGCTTCGCATTCCACTAACAAAACTATCGATATCGATAATGCGCATGCTTTGTTGTGACTAAAGGGAACGCCAAGCACGTGACGATTCGTGGACAGCATTGTTACGGTCCAGTGAAGATTCAGCACAGCCAGATAACAACAATTTACTGACGATGGCATGTGATGGGTCTATACGTCGACTACTCATTAAACAGTCCATTGCATTCTACACGTTGTTTCGAGCGGAAGATATATCCTTTATTTTCTTGGCTAAATTAATGATACGGAAACGCAATGTACAAATGGGCACGGGCTTACTTTTACCTTTTAGATTTTTTACACAAGCCTGCGTACCAAAAGCTAGGGGTGTAATAAAAATGAAAGTGTCAATGACACTTTAGCTCATCTTGGAGGGGGACAATTTCATGTGATAGTCAATAGAGCGATTAGGGATGCCAAAAGTTAAATGTCTAAGTAATACTAGATGTGAACATGAAGAGATATTTATAAATTGAAATCCAAGATGGCCGCAGGCGGCCATGGTTTTCAACAAAATTCGGAATTGTTTTATGGCTCCAATCTAGTGGTCACCCCGAAATAACGTATGAAGTCTGGTGATGATCAGATGAGGGATGTCGTCTGTAGGGTGTGCCGAATGATTTAGTCCTGCAAAGAGTAAAATCCAAGATGGCCGCTGGCGGCCATGTTTTTCAACGAAATTCTGAAAATTGTTATAGCTCCCATCTAGAGTTGATCCTAAACATGCCTGTACATTTTCAAAGAGTTCTCCAATAAATGCGGTTTGCAGGGTGTGCCGATGGATTCAAATTATAAATCCAAGATGGCTGCTAGCGGCCATGTTTTTTTATCGATGGCTCCCATCTAGAGGTCACCCCGGAGATTGGTGATGATCGGATGAGGGAGGTGGCCTTTACGGTGTGGTGTTCCAAAGGATTTAGCTATGCATTTTTTTTTCATCCAAAATTTTTCAAATTCGATATCCCAATTGGAGGTGATCCTAAACAGGCACGTAAATTTACTAAACAATTCTATAATAAATGTGGACTGCAGGCTCTGCCGATAGATTCAAATTTGAAATCCAAGATGGCTGGTGGCGGCCATGTTTTTTGGGGAAAAAAAGATGGCTTCCATCTAGAGGTCACCCAGAAGATTCATATGAAGTTCAGGGACGATCGGGTGAGAGATGTGACATGCCAAGGGACGGACGACTCGACGCACGGTACGACGGACACACAGACATACTTCGTTAAGTTGAGCTAATGACAATAACTGAAAGCGGAGAACAGTTTCCTATAAAGTTCATTTAAGCATTTAAGTATTTGGCCTTTCTATAGAGAAAGTTGAACTTATTGTTTCGTTTTATTCTGATTTGTTAAGCCATTTTTCGCCTGAAAGTGAATTGTCTAAACGAGGTCCGATATATTTAACGTTTCCGTGGTTTTAATTTCATTTTAATTACATTTCACCTTCAGCTTATATGTTTTCACTAGGACCCAACTTGTCCAAACAGGATGTATTTCGGTTATCTCTTATTTACATAGCCCGTATGTATTACACTAAATCCTGATCGGTGATTGACCAACTGTCAATTGGATCATCCGTTTCATACCCCATGCAATAACACAGACCGTAAAACGAAGACATCACAAATTGTTAACCTAATCACTAAAGGCGGTCAGCAGAATATTTGGGCGTGCTTTTCAAAGTTCAGTCGAAATGCATCTGAAGGCAGGTATTTATATCGATCACGTTATCGTTGCTCTTTGAAATCTTATATTGGGCTGACTTAATGTGCTGTGTGTGCTAGTCTCAAATTCTCGGCAGTTTTTGTGAAAATAAAAAAAGAATTGACTCAGATTTGTTATGAGAATAAATCATCAAAAAGCGATATAAATATAAGAAATGAATGTAGTGGGTGTGTGTTATCGGGGGATACGGCGCTCGGGTCGTTGTGGGCACATTTAGGTAACAATTGTAGCGATGTTGCGAAGTATATCTCAGTTTAATGTCATAGCGTAAATTTCCTACTTTCGGTTTCACAACATCGCTGTGTAAATATGCTCATTTTCGTCACCATTTTCCCAACTATTCACCTCATTCTAGTTGTAAACATGCACTTTGTCCTATTATATTCATCTCATTTCGTCACATTTATTATTGTATATAAACAGTAAGTCGTAATAATTATTAATAGCGGTTGCATAGTTTAATGTTTTAAGTTGGTAATTTGTTCGTATTTCGTCCCAGATTCTTAGCACTGTCGGGTTTAGAGGTGACGTCACCAGTTGTGCAACTGCGCTCAACTGACACGCGTCACCGTGACAACCGCTGCTCGTGGTCAACTGACCACTTCCGTATGGTCAGATTTCTGACCATATGGTCGTTTTCCGACCACATTATTATTATTATTATTGTTTATTGACCTCCAAGTATGAAGAGCATATATACATATCAGTTACAGAAAATATGTGGTAACGAGACCATTGTAAGTGGACTATACACCAGCATCTATTTACAAGGAAGGACATTGTATACATACATTGGAAAGGTGTGTACATTGTACGAATAGCAAGGTAAAAACGAGTATATGATAAAACATTGTAGATGCGGGTGGCAAGGAGGCCAGATTATAGTTGAAAATTGTCCACATGAGAGGCATATTGCATCAAAAGTCATGTGAATGTCATCTTTTAACTTCCGGGGCGAATTAGTTGACAACCAACATACAGAAATGCAGCAGATGCGATGATGAGCTGCTCCCATGACTCAGTCGGGATATGACAACCAAGCTGGGTACTGCCAAGTAACAGCGCATTTAAATGGTCGTTTGGGAGAGCATCCAGGTAACTAAATAGTTGGATGTCGAAGCTATCGATAAGCATACACCAGTAATTATATCGGAGTCTGTACATGGTGGCAGATATGCACGAGTCAGTGATATCTCAGGAGAGCAAGTAAGATTTAGCACCCGTCTTGAGGGTTTGCACAAAATTTTGAAATTCAAACGGGCCGATTCAAAGCCCGGTATTTCCAGTGAGCCCAATAATTTGAGTAAACAATAGAACACGCTTGATGTGTTATTAATAGTCTTTTCTGGAAGTGCCTTTTATTGAAGTTTGACTACCTTTGTGGCGTAATTTGGAATACCTGTTGCCGTGTATTTGCACACATTTAATGCTCCGATTATATTCTCTTCTATTGATTTGTAATCTTAGAGAGCTATCAGCGCTATTGATCACATGAATCTATTATAGCTTATCATAATTCTTACTTGTCTGATGGGAATATTATCAGAATAAAACATATAATTTTTAGAAACAAAGTCTTTACGATCTGAATCAGAACCCGAGTGATGTAGGTTCCAAACTAAGGACCTAGAACCAAGACAAGATTCAAGAAGACAGTCAAGACAATATATATACATAATTGCAGTAACGAGATATAAAAGGGGTCAAAGATTCCACTCTACCATACAGTCTGACCACCACCCCCGTTACACAATACACAATTTCCAGCAATTGTGGCCGACTTGGGAGGGGGTAATGTATTTCAAATATATGCTGATCCATTATCTTTGGCATAGGTCCGATCAAGCATGTTTATTTTCGACAAAAAGTTTAGGTGTAATCAAATTTCTGTTCTTTAGCTTATTCGTGCAATTTATCAAGAGTTATTCTCTTTGGATTGCATACACACGACGCTTTATATTACCCATTTGTTGTTACCCAAATTGACTATTTTCAACACAAAAAAACAAAACAAAAACAGATTACGACAGAGAGAATGTCAGTAAACAAGCATCTTCCATCTGATAGAGCTATGTGCTGAGAACTATTTGAAATATAAAACAATGTTATCCTAGCAATTTAATAAAATAAAAAAAGACTTGCCAGCGCAGATTATATAATTCAGGTTAGAGAGATCGAGCTATTTTCCTATAACCAACACACAGAGTTGGCCTCCACTGAATACGAAAATCATATTACGTATCCATCGATTGTTTGTTTGTTTCGTTAGGGGTTAACGTCGTTTTAGCCGTTGAGATAAACTGGATCAATATTTAGCAAAGCAACTGTGAGTAGATGTAACTGTGAATTAATCTAAAACGTAACAAATATATACAAATAAAAACACCCAAAATCAGACCGAGAGTTCTTGATTTAGGGTCAGTACAATAAAGAAGCTGACCATTGTGCAAACACATAAACCACACGAATATGGAAACTGATATAAATATTCCTTGAGGGCAACAACCAGCGAGTGAACATATAATAAAGTTCATTGTTATCTTCATCCCATTTTCCTCTCTTCTGATTGGCTGAGGTTGCATCACATGGCGGGCCGCAAATCACGTGTTACCCTCGAGGGTAACATTTTGGCAGTTATGGACCGCTCAGTTGTTACCAGTAAACATAGAACTACGAAGAACTCAACGCGCAGAGATTGCATCACAGCTCTCTAATAATTTCCGAAAACACTCATTTTATAAACCACACTGTTTCGTAACAACCGCGAACTGTGGTGTTTGCTAGTTTGCATAATTGTTGTCTTTAATTTGCAATTAAAGCACGCTATGTATAAATGGTGTTATCACGGACATAAATCCCTTATAAGGTGTAATGTTCCTATTGGACCTTTTTATATCAATAATGAATACAGTGGAACAAATAGATAAACCTTATTGAGCAGTTGGTATGTACTGTAGACAATTGCACACACGATGTACATACGTCACACATACGTTTCTGAACTAAGCTCTAAATGTCAAATAGCCACTCTTTACTATTTATCAATGGATAATTTTCTTGTGTTTTTCATTCCCCCGGCTTCATGCACAGGAATACCCTTATGTTGCGTAACAGGCTGTAACAGTTGTCAATTTGTTTTGGCACCAAGTTTCACATTTTAGCGTTTTCGAAATTAACACGTCTACCTGCGTCTTTTCGCTCATTTAAAACGACACCGAACATTTCGTCGCATGGCTACTCTACTTCGAAATTGCTTTACTCGATTCTCAACATGCGACCAGCAAACTAACCGGACAATAGCTCCGCAAATGATGGGTGTATCAATTGATCCAAAATGTGAACGTTTTATTTTCTAAAAAGCGAGGATTCCAACATAAAATTAACTCTTCGAGCTGGATTAATGAATATACGCGCGTACTTAGGCATGCCATTAAGAAGGTTTGTGTGTACTCCTTTGTCAGATAACAAAACAGTTGTCACCCTTGTTTTCGTGAGACACGGGGATTTGTCGCCGCTCTCGACCTCGAATGTCACCATCGGGCCTGGCGGCCCTCGGGTGACATTTCAGGTCTCGAGTGGGCGACAAATCCCCGTGTCTCACTCAGTCGCGGGCGACATGTGATGACGTTGACGCGGACGGTCGCAACGAAAACTGCTCCGAGTTCCGCTTCCGTTTTAATAATGGAGTAACATTTATTTATTTGGATTACCGAGGTCAGAAGACATGCGGGATAGAGGATGCTAGCCGAGGTATGAGTATCCTATACAGTTAATTTGAAGGGACATATGCAACAGTTATCTAAATTCAAAGATGAGTTCTCAAAATACAGATATTGATATTCCTCCATCAAGTAATGTTCTAAAAGATATTAGACCGTATGAACTGAATGTTGAGAAAATTTTAAAGAAAAAGATTAAAAGCTTCAATGATATAGAGAAAACTGAAACGAAAGATGGAGGGAAATGTTTAACCATTAACTTAGATACCCTCATATTTGAGAAATACAACTGCGGTTTCGTCAGCAGATATTGGAATTCTGTGAAATGTGTTGAAAAAAAATGGCGCCTTATGGAAAATAGTAACTGACCAGAACAATGTTGTTGTTGGAGATTTAATCACTGTATATATGTCGCAAAAAGCCAAAACGGAAGGTAACGATTCATATTTACAAGACCAATAATAGTTTCATGATACAAGGTTCAAAGAACAGTATTGATTGGTGGTTACAGGTAGAGTTGCCACATGTCTACCAGTTTGCCTTTAAGAAGCAAATATCTGCGAAATCGAAACAGGATATGTAATGGCACTGAGCAGCGATTTCATTGTTCCGTGTATAGCAGCAGTAGCAGCAGCTACTAACCAGAATGTCTCACCACAAGAAAGAAGTTCTCACACACTACGCTCGTGTTCTGTCGCGTTAGTCACACCCAAACTTCGAGTAAATTTGTATAAGAAGAAGTTGAATTACAGTCAGGTGTCTTCTTCAAATGTGAGGAATAAGAAAAATCCATGCACCGTGACGCTCATCACACCTAAACCTAAAAAGAACATGCAGCAAAGAAAACTTTTCTTCAGTGAGTCATCTGCATCTAACAGGATGAACATAACATTATCCGAACTTCAATCTTTAATCGAAGAAATGATAATCGACAGAGCAAAAACGGAAAGCGAGTTTAACACAAGGATTGCTAAATTGGAAGACAATATTAATGATCTCCAAAAGCAAAACGTGTTGTTGCAGAATAAGCAGTCTAAGCCTCTTTTGAAAGAAATGGATATGGTCAACACAAAAAAGGAACGCGAGTTCAACGAAAAGATTGATACATTGGAATGTGATGTCAATGACCTACGAAAGCAACATGTGTCATTGAAAAGTAATCTGTTTCATATTATCAAGTCACAGAAACCTATTCTAGAAGTTGAAAAGAGTGCTTCTTCTGGCCAAGTGCAAAATTCAGTGGCCAGGATAACGGCTGAACGCGTTCAACCTATTTCGAGTGCGGTGGATAATATGTGTGTAATTAACTGATCCCGATAATACAGAGAAATACATCGCGGTACCTGCAGTTGAAGTACACAATGGTTTCACTCCGTTGGATGACTCTATGAAGAAAACGACTCAGCAAGATTTACATTCGAAAAATGCGATAAATCTAACATCAAATTCTCAACGAATGTCACAAAGAGTCAACCCCAGAAAAGTGCATCTGATCGTTGGCGACTCAGTCTTGCGTTACCTGGATCCGAAAAAAATGTCCCGAGGTGATTATGTCAAGAAAGTTTCGATAGGAGGATTGAGATTGGAAGGCGTGTTGGAATGGTTTGAGTCATCGGATGTCATCGAGAATGTGCACAAGATTACAATACATGTCGGTATAAATTCTTGTCGGCATGGAATGGAAACAGACGAGCAGTTATTTACAGGTGTGATATATAAGATCCGAGAATTGTATCCACAAGCGCTCATCAGATTCTCTTCAGTACTACCGACACCCAGTCGAGCTGGTGCGAATAAAGTCATTTATTCTACTAATGAATTATATCGACGCCTTTGTTCAGGGATGGGGTGCCAGTTCATCGATCATGCGCCCAGTTTTTCAGAGCGCAGTGGTTTCGTCCCACGTAGATATTTTTATGACAACTGGCATCCAAGTGATCTTGGAATAGAGATGTTGGTGAATGACATAAAAGTTGGAGTCATGAACGTACAATCTGAGCCGTACCGAGAATCTTCAGAAGCACAAAACAGTGAAATCAGACCCAGGGTAAGAATGAACAGAAATGAAAGTTCAAGATCTAATGAACAGTTTCCAAAAGAAGTGCATCGCGCACGTTTTGTTGATAATGTGGGGGCGATGAATGTGAATGACATTTCAGGATTGCGTGCAATACTCGCAAGTGCTCTTAAAATAATTGGTAATGTTTAATTATTTCAAATCGTAATTGATGAGTATCATAAGAGCACATGTATAAGTATATGAATAGGTATATATGAAGTATGTGCCTGTGTATGTACGGGTATGTATGTGTGTATGTATATGTGTACATATATATATGTGTATGTTGTATATGTGTACATATATATGTATGTTGTACATGTATGTGCATATACATGTATGTGTATGTATATGTATGTATGCATATATGTGCATCTTAATTATCTATTTTCTTTGTATGTACAGGAAGTACTTGCATTTGAGTGATTGAAAAGTTATAGATAGTACAATTTGAATATATACCCTTCCTGCATGGTTTCATTCTGACTTCGGTGGTGCAAGTTTTATTCATATTATGTCTGAGCAGAATATTTCAACTGAAATTACGTCGAATAAAGTTACCTTTACATTGTGGAATGTTCAAGGAATTAAATTAGATGACAACAGTTTCCTCGAAAAGTTGATAAAGTATGATTTTATAGCTTTGGTAGAAACATGGCATAAAGAAAGTTCGGATATTCATATTCCGGGTTATAAATGCATAGATTTCCATAGAATTGACGGTGATAGAGGTGGAATTGTATTTTATTATCGCAATCAATACGCAAGATTTTTCGTAAATTCTAAAAGAATAAGTGAGTTTACCATTTCCGTCGAATTCAAGGGAAATATGTTTAATATTTCTAACAAAATTGCTTTCATAGCCAATTATATCCCCCCTGCCAACTCCAGTTATCGGGATACAAGAAGTGATATGAAGACAAATGTGTTTTCGCAAATTCAGAATCATTTACTACAATATCAAACATGTGATCCTATAATTATGGCAGGTGACTTTAATGCTCGGACGGGAATTAAACCGGATCATGTTGTTGGAGAAAATGATCGCAGTAATCACCATATACCAGTACCTGATGATTATATATTAGATACAAGCAAAATAAGGACTAGTATGGATTCGAATGTTAACAGTTTTGGTAACCAGTTATTGGCCGTCTGTAGTAATACAAGCATGAGAATTGTTAACGGGCGTACATTGGGTGATGCCTTAGGCCATTTCACTAGTTACCAATATAATGGTGCTAGTGTCGTTGATTATGTTATAATATCGGAAATGTATTTGTCCGATATCGATTATTTTTGTGTTAAAATACCTACCGAACATTCAGATCATTGTCAGCTAACGGCTCATTTTAATTATTATACAACGCAGGGCAGAACAAAACATGCGTTTATTCAGACAAAATGTAGATTGAAATGGACTATGAACAGCAAAGAAATAGCACTGGATCACATTCAGAAGCCGGAATTTCAGAATAAACTCCAACGATATAAATTAATGACTTACAAAAACGATCGCGTTGATACCCTTGCGATATTGGATGACTTTATGTCAATGGTTAATCATATAAATTATGTATCGTGTACTCATATTCCAAATCGTAGAAGAAAAAATAACAGGAAAAGAAAGTGGTTTGACGAAAGGTGTAAGACATTAAAGTTAGATCTGAAGAACACGATTCATAACATGAGACAAAATCCATTCAATAACTCTCTTAGAGTTAAGTTTTTCGTCACTAAAAAAGCCTATAAACGGGAACTGAAACTGAAACGAACAACATTTTATCAAGATTTATACAATAAACTGGAAAATATGGAATCTAATGATCCAAAAACATATTGGGATATTATCGGGGAAATGCGCATCAAACCTAACCATTCACGTGATTTAGATCCTGATAGAGCAGTTGACTTCTTCACTGAATTATATTCTACAAATAATATACCACCAGTCAAGAGAAATATTATGTTGAAACAGATTAATGTTGATACTCAAATGGATAACACAAATATTACTTCTACCGAAATTTTGGCGGCAATCAGTGAACTTAAACTTGGTAAAGCCGAGGGACCGGACAATATCAGTAACGGGCTTCTGAAAACAATTGGTCCGCACATTGTGTTTGAAATAAAAAAACTGTTCAATCAGATATTATCATCCGGGCATTATCCAGATAGTTGGAGTAAATCTGTTCTTAGTTTAATATACAAGAAAGGTGACCGTAACGACCCTAATAACTATAGGGCTATTGCGGTCAGTTCTGCCATTGGTAAGTTATTTAATAAAGTTATTAATCAAAGAATGAATAAATATCTGGAAGTGAACAATATTATAAGCGACAACCAATTTGGATTTTGTAAAGGGAAGAGCACAACCGACAGCGGTTTTATTCTTAAAACAATCGTAGATAAATACAGGATTTCTAAAAAACCTTTATATATATCATTTGTTGATTTTAGAAAGGCTTTTGACTCAGTTAACAGAGATTTACTCATGCTAAAACTTAAATCTATAGGCATTTCAGGTAGGATTTATGACATAATCCAATCAATGTATGATTCAAGTTTTTATAGCGCAAAAACGAACAAAGGGATTGGGCCATCGCGTTTGTCGCATGTTGGTGTTCGTCAGGGTTAAATAATATATCGCCCATTTTATTCAATTTTTTTATAGATGATATCAAGTATGTTTTTGAGAAGACCTGTGATCCAGTTAATGTGGAAGACTCAAAGCTCAATCATTTATTATTTGCCGATGATCTTGTTTTGATCTCAAGCACTCAAACTGGACTTGTCTAAATAACTTAGACTCATATACGCTCAATAATGGGTTAAGCATTAACGTTGAAAAAACAAAATGCATGATATTAGGATCTAATTGTCAAGCAGGATCTCCTAGATTCTCGATAGGAAGTGAAATTGTTGATGTAGTTAATGAGTTTCCATATTTAGGAATTAAGTTTTCTTCTAACGGCAAATTTTCAAGTGCTCAAAATGAGTTATCATCTAAAGGTAGGAAAACATTTTATTCGCTTACTAATGGCTTCAACGCAACAGCTATTCCGCCATTAGATATTGTATCCAAGTTATACGATAAGCTTATCAAACCTATCGCTTTATATGGCTGTGAAATTTGGGTTTCTGAAATAACGCCGAGTAGCCGATACAAAATGCCGTCTGAATTACTTCATACCAAGTTTTGTAAGAGAATTTTAGATGTTGGTGATGGTTCAACTAATCACGCTGTACGCGCTGAACTTGGTAGGTATCCTTGTTATATTGATGTCATATGCAGAATGGCTAGTTATGCACTTAAGTTGACCTCACATACTCGAAATGACCTTTTATACAATGCTATTTTTGAACAAAGAGCGCGGAAAAGTATGTCAACGTCAATATTTAGAATAATAGAGGCATATGGCCTCGATTTAGATCCCGGCATAGATTTATCAAACAACAAATTTAATGTAATTGTCGGTAAACTTAAGCAAATATTACGAAATGAACACGTCGCCGAATTTATCAAATCGATCTTCGATGACAACAAGAAAAGTGGTGAAAATAAATTACGAACTTACAGGCTTTTTAAAGATAATTATTCTATGGAGAAATATCTTATTGGAACAAAATGTGTGGAAGATAGAATGCGTTTTACAAGGTTAAGGATTAGTAACCACAATTTATCCATTGAAAGAGGTCGACATTTCAAACCGAAGAAAAAATCCATTGAAGATCGAATATGTTTACATTGTCCGATCAAACAGAAACTAGTTGAAGATGAATTTCATTTTATAATGAAATGTCCGTTATATGCTGATTTGAGAAATGAACTATATGAAGTAATGAAAGTGCAATATAATGGATTTAGCGCTATGTCAGAAACTCGGCAATTCAATTTGATTCTCAAAAATGAAAAACCAGATTCTTGTTATAAAATATGCAGCTTGATTAGAAAATGTTTTGATCGAAGATCCCAGCAGTAGCAACTATGTGTAGAGTATTATTCAACCAAACTGTATGGTTGCATCCTATACATGTATATAAATGTATATAAGGTAGTTTTCATTTTAAAGTATTAAGTGCACTTATATATATTATATTGTATAGGAAATACTAAATAACTAATTATATATTCAATGAAATAACTACATCACTTGTGTATATTACTTGTTGTATTTATTTAATATTGTTATTGTGTGCATACTGCCTCACATGGTGTTTTATGCTAATAAATGTTATGTTATGTTATGTTATGTTATGTGTAACTGTATACTACTGTATGTTCTTAAAGAAATGACAAAAATGTAAAAACTGCATGACAGGTAGTCAGCAAAATTAATATATACACTTGTATATAACTGGTCTTGACATTCATCAACATCATCAACATATGTAAAGTATGTGACAGACGTCGGATTTGTATTGTGACAAGATATTTATAATATCTAAAGAATTTGGTATGAAACTTTATCAATTCGTCAAGTTGACAAGCAGGTGGTTGACACAGAAGGTGATAACTCACTCGACGGTCAGCCTCGCCCCACTCACTCGATGGCCAGCCTAGCCCCACACAAAGGTTCTCCTTTCTCTTAAAACTCACCCGACGGTCAGCCTCGCCCCACTCACCCGACGGTCAGCCTCGACCCACTCACCGACGGTCAGCTTCGACCCACTCACCCGACGGTCAGCCTCGCCCAACTCACCCGATGGTCAGCCTCGCCCCACACAAAGGTTCTTTTTTCTCTTTAACCATCGTGTCAAACTTTGCAAACTCAAAGACCACCCTGTTTTTCTGAGCCGAAACTTTTGACAGATTTTGGAGATTTTTGTTTTGGAACAATAGGATCAATTTCCTAAGTTGGTTTCCCAAGCAAATGTAAATGCAAATGGATACTGTAGCTGTATCCAGTGCATGTGACACAGGTTCTAGAACAGGAGTAATATCATTCTCTTGAACTTGTGTTGCTACTGATATACTGAAGAGTTTTGTTTGACTCTTTGTCTGAGTGCTGTGATCAACATATTTGTTTCTAGAAACAGCAGCTGAGTATGCGACCTGTGGAATTGATGGTCTCACACGGACTATTTTCTTAGCACTGATATACGATAAATGATTCTCAGTCTTACATCTTTGTTTCTTGAATCCATAATCCCATATGGGATATGAACGATCCATTGCAGCATGTGAACCTTGATAGCTCGAATATTTCTTTAAAATTTGTACAATTCTTATGATCATGACCAGAAAGAACGTGCACAAATGGCTACTTTACTTTTGCAATGTTCTCAACATAGCTCTGCTACTATTCAATGTCTTGTGAGGAGTAACGAACTGTTATTATGATAGTTGTTAACTGCAGAAAAGCATTAGAGTGAACTTTCTTTGAACATTCAATCAAATGAGAGCCCAGTCCTGATTGGTTTAACTTATTTCATTTGACCGCCAAAGCTAAGTAGCATTTTATCAATGACAAAGTTAGAAGGTCTTCACATTCGAGTCAAAGCCAAGAGGGAATACCTCAGCATCATTGGAACTTGGTGAGTAGTCATTCCTACGAGCAATACGTTGTTTTTTAATTTAATTTGCCACACGAAATGCAAAATATCGACAACTATAGCCCAGCAGACGCCGTGGACTACCATTCAACTTCTGGCCAGATCAAAGACTGGTATATAGCTGAAGCGGTGACCCGGTTAGCCACTGCATATAGCAGCCGTCAGGTACCTCCCCACAATGAGACATGTGTGAACAATACAGAATTCAACAAACATCAGGACGAACACAAGAGACAGGAGAGAACAGAAACATCATACATGAAAAAACCCCAAGAAGGCAATACTTCAAACATCAGACGAGCAATACAACATATAAAATAAATTGAATCTGAAACACTGGAGATGCGTGACTAGCAGATTGATTGAGCCGAGTCAACTCAACCAACCGTCTTGAAGAGATGTAGGACCAACTATGACCATGAACTAAGCTGTAACCGCAGGCCGATGCCGCCCTATAGTACACCAGGACTCCTACACCACACCTCACGGGAGACACCCCACGGCCAACGACAAACAAGGTGCCACATTAGGGGATTTGTACCCCTCGCAGTGGGGTGGTAGGCCTATACTACCAGCTGACACACACGGGGGTTGTTACGTATTACAATTTTTCACTTTTTGGTCCCAGTTTGTAAAATAATTAAATCTTCCCACCACTATTATCATATTTAACACAGGCCACACTGCCTGTTATACCCCTAGATACTTATTTTTAGCTCAACTTTACTTTGTAAAGTTTGAGCTATTGCCATGGCTTTGTCGTCCGTCGTCCGTGTGTACGTGTGTACGTGTGTGCGTGTGTGCGTGTGTGCGTGTGTACGTAAGGCGTCAACAATGCAGTCTACAGGTCGTACCTTTGGTCGGATCATTATGAAATTTGTCATAGCTGTTGACATCAACATTTAGACCAGAATGATTAATTTTGGGGTCATTCGGTAAAAAAACATGGCCGCCAGTGGCCATCTTGCATTTCAAAATTCAATCCATTAGCACGGGCTACAGGGCGTACTGTTTGTCTGATCGTCATGAAATTTGTCATGGATGTTAATATTGACATGTAGATGGGAACGAGTAATTTTGGGGTCATTCGGCCCAAAAACATGGCCGCCAGCAGCCATCTTGGATTTTACTCTTTGTATGACTAAATTCTTTAGCACGGGCTACAGGTCGTACTTTTAGTCTGATCATCATAAAATTTGTCAAGAATGTTAATAATGACATGTAGATGGGAACGAGTCATTTTGGGGTCATTCGGCCAAAAAACATGGCCGCCAGCGGCCATCTTGGATTTCAAAATTCAATCCATTAGCACGGGCCACAGGTTGTACCTTTAGTCTGATCATCATGAAATTTGTCATGGGTGTTAATATTGACATGTAGATGGGAACGAGTAATTTTGGGGTCATTCGGCCAAAAAACATGGCGGCCAGCAGCCTTCTTGGATTTTACTCTTTGTATGACTAAATTCTTTAGCACGGGCTACAGGTCGTACCTTTAGTCTGATCATCATCAAATTTGTCATGGATGATAATATTGACATGTAGATGGGAACGAGTCATTTTGGGGTCATTCGGCCAAAAAACATGGCCGCCAGCAGCCATCTTGGATTTTACTCTTTGTATGACTAAATCCTTTAGCACGGGCTACAGGTCCTAATTTTAGTCTGATCATCATAAAATTTGTCAAGAATGTTAATAATGACATGTAGATGGGAACGAGTCATTTTGGGGTCAATCGGCCAAAAAACATGGCCGCCAGCAGCCATCTTGGATTTTACTCTTTGTATGACTAAATCCTTTAGCACGGGCTACAGGCCGTACCTTTAGTCTGATCATCATAAAATTTGTCGTGAATGTTAATAATGACATGTAGATGGGAACGAGTCATTTTGGGGTCATTCGTCCAATAAACATGGCCGCCAGTGGCCATCTTGGATTTCAAAATTTAATTCATTAGCACGGGCCACAGGTCGTACTGTTCGTCTGATCATCATAAAATTTGTCATGGATGTTAACAATGACATGTAGATGGGAACGAGTAATTTTGGGGTCATTCGGCCAAAAAACATGGTCGCCAGCAGCCATCTTGGATTTTACTCTTTGTATGACTAAATCCTTTAGCACGGGCTACAGGTTGTACCTTTAGTCTGATCATCATAAAATTTGTCGTGAATGTTAATAATGACATGCAGATGGGAACGAGTCATTTTGGGGTCATTCGGCAGAAAAACATGGCCGCCAGCAGCCATCTTTGATTTTACTCTTTGTATGACTAAATCCTTTAGCACGGGCTACAGGTCGTACCTTTAGTCTGATCATCATAAATTTTGTCATGGCTGTTGAAATTGGAATGTAAATGGGAACGAGTAATTTTGGGGTCATTCGGCAGAAAAACATGGCCGCCAGCAGCCATCTTTGATTTTACTCTTTGTATGACTAAATCCTTTAGCACGGGCTACAGGTCGTACATTTAGTCTGATCATCATAAAATTTGTCATGGCTGTTGAAATTGGAATGTAAATGGGAACGAGTCATTTTGGGGTCATTCAGACAAAAAACATGGCCGCCAGTGGCCATCTTGGATTTCAAAATTTATTCCATTAGCATGGGCCACAGGTCGTACTGTTCGTCTGATCATCATGAAATTTGTCATGGTTGTTAATATTGGATTTTACTCTTTGTATGACTAAATTCTTTAGCATGGGCTACAGGTCGTACCTTTAGTCTGATCGTCATAAAATTTGTCATAGATGTTAATAATGACATGTAGATGGGAACGAGTCATTTCGGTGTCATTCGGCCAAAAAAAATGGCCGCCAGCAGCCATCTTGGATTTTACTCTTTGTATGACTAAATTCTTTAGCATAGGCTACAGGTCGTACCTTTAGTCTGATCGTCATAAAATTTGTCATGGATGTTAACGATGACATGTAGATGGGATACAATCATTTTGGGGTCATTCGGCCGAAAACATGGCCGCCAGCAGCCATCTTGGATTTTACTTTTCTCTTCATGTCTATAAACTAGTATTAGACAGTCAACTTTCCACATTCCTAATCGCTCCATTGACTGTAATACATTAAATTATTCCCTTTCCAAGTTGAGCTACAGTGTCATTGACACTTTCATATTACATATGTTTTGAGTTATATCATTAATATATATAAAGAATAAGAGAAGGCCTAAAATGAAGACCTGTGGTACTCCTGCTGCTACACTCGGCCATTCAATACTAGCATTATCAATTACAGTACATATGTTTATAGTTATATCATTAATATATATAAAGAATAAAAGAGGGGCCTAAAATGAAGCCCTGTGGTACTCCTGCTGCTACACTCCGCCATTCAATACTAGCATTATCAATTATATTCCATATGTTTTGAGTTATATCATTAATATATATAAAGAATAAGAGAGGGTCTAAAATGAAGCCCTGTGGTACTCCTGCTGCTACACTCCGCCATTCAATACTAGCATTATCAATTATATTACATATGTTTTGAGTTATATCATTAATATATATAAAGAATAAGAGAAGGCCTAAAATGAAGCCCTGTGGTACTCCTGCTGCTACACGCCGCCATTCAGTATTAGCATTATCAATTATATTACATATGTTTTGAGTTATATCATTAATATATATAAAGAATAAGAGAAGGCCTAAAATGAAGCCCTGTGGTACTCCTGCTGCTACACTCCGCCATTCAATACTAGCATTATCAATTATATTACATATGTTTTGAGTTATATCATTATTATATATAAGGCATAAGAGAGTTATCTACAGATTTTGTGTCAGTCATCTTTCCCTGTCATGTGTCAATTTTAATTCTGACAGTCATAAATGTAGTGCATACCTTTCTACAGCAACTCTCGTAGCGGTGCGGCTCTAAGTCATTTTTGTACTGTTGGCGAGTCATTAGATTTCTTACCACTAATGGCTATACCATGCCTGTAAACAACGGAATCAATAATATCCACAAGCAGTATATTGGCCATTTCCACTGCAAGAAAAGTCAAAATCCTTGACTAATTGACTGATAGCCTTAAAATTTATAACCATTTGTTGTCTGGATTCTATATATGGTTTAATCAAGTTATATGTCTTTCACTTAATATTAACGTTCGTTGGCAAATTGCCTACATTATCGGGGGAAGGCCGCAATGACCTGTGGACTAACTAAGTCATTTTTGATCTGTATGTGGGTCTCTCCGAGGTGATCTACAGGTACTTAAGCCAGATATATTCATGTGGTACTCGTGCTGCTACACTCCGCCATTCAGTACTAGCATTATCAATTATATTACATATGTTTTGAGTTATATCATTAATATATCTAAAGAATAAGAGAGGGCCTAAAATGAAGCCCTGTTGTACTCCTGCTGCTACACTCCGCCATTCAATACTAGCATTATCAATTATATTACATATGTTTTGAGTTATATCATTAATATATATAAAGAATAAGAGAGGGCCTAAAATGGAGCCCTGTGGTACTCCTGCTGCTACACCCTGCCATTCAGTACTAGCATTATCAATTATATTACATATGTTTTGAGTTATATCATTAATATATATAAAGAATAAGAGAGGGCCTAAAATGAAGCCCTGTGGTACTCCTGCTGCTACACCCTGCCATTCAGTACTAGCATTATCAATTATTAGCTCAACTTTACTTTGTAAAGTTTGAGCTATTGCCATGGCTTTGTCGTCCGTCGTCCGTGTGTGCGTGTGTACGTGTGTACGTAAGGCGTCAACAATGCAGGCTACAGGTCGTACCTTTCGTCGGATCATTATGAAATTTGTCATAGCTGTTGACATCAACATTTAGACCAGCATATTTAATTTTGGGGTCATTCGGAAAAAAAACATGGCCGCCAGTGGCCATATTGGATTTCAAAATTCAATCCATTAGCATGGGCTACAGGCCGTACTGTTTGTCTGATCTTCATGAAATTTGTCATGGATGTTAATATTGACATGTAGATTGGAACGAGTAATTTTGGGGTCATTCGGCCCAAAAACATGGCCGCCAGCAGCCATCTTGGATTTTACTCTTTGTATGACTAAATTCTTTAGCACGGGCTACAGGTCGTACTTTTAGTCTGATCATCATAAATTTTGTCAAGAATGTTAATAATGACATGTAGATGGGAACGAGTCATTTTGGGGTCATTCGGCCAAAAAACATGGCCGCCAGCAGCCATCCTGTATTTTACTCTTTGTATGACTAAATCCTTTAGCACGGGCTACAGGTCGTACCTTTAGTCTGATCATCATAAAATTTGTCATGGCTGTTGAAATTGGAATGTAGATGGGAACGAGTCATTTTGGGGTCATTCGGACAAAAAACATGGCCGCCAGCAGCCATCTTGGATTTCAAAATTTAATCCATTAGCACGGGCCACAGGTCGTACTGTTCGTCTGATCACCATGAAATTTGTCATGGATGATAATATTGACATGTAGATGGGAACGAGTAATTTTGGGGTCATTCGGCCAATAAACATGGCCGCCAGCAGCCATCTTCGATTTTACTCTTTGTATGACTAAATTCTTTAGCACGGGCTGCAGGTCGTACCTTTAGTCTGATCATCATAAAATTTGTCATGGATATTAACAATGACATGTAGATGGGAACGAGTAATTTTGGGGTCATTCGGCTAAAAAACATGGTCGCCAGCAGCCATCTTGGATTTTACTCTTTGTATGACTAAATCCTTTAGCACGGGCTACAGGTCGTACCTTTGGTCCGATCATCATAAAATTTGTCATGGCTGTTGAAATTGGAATGCAGATGGGAACGAGTCATTTTGGGGTCATTCGGACTAAAAACATGGCCGCCAGTGGCCATCTTGCATTTAAAAATTCAATCCATTAGCACGGGCTACAGGTCGTACTGTTTGTCTGATCGTCATGAAATTTGTCATGGATGTTAATATTGACATGTAGATGGGAACGAGTCATTTTGGGGTCATTTGGCCCAAAAACATGGCCGCCAGCAGCCATCTTGGATTTTACTCTTTGTATGACTAAATTCTTTAGCACGGGCTACAGATCGTACTTTTAGTCTGATCATCATAAAATTTGTCAAGAATGTTAATAATGACATGTAGATGGGAACGAGTCATTTTGGGGTCATTCGGTCAAAAAACATGGCCGCCAGCAGGCATCTTTGATTTTACTCTTTGTATGACTAAATCCTTTAGCACGGGCTACAGGTCGTACCTTTAGTCCGATCATCATAAAATTAGTAATGGATGTTAACAATGACATGTAGATGGGAACGAGTCATTTTGGGGTCATTCGGTCAAAAAACATGGCCGCCAGCAGGCATCTTTGATTTTACTCTTTGTATGACTAAATCCTTTAGCACGGGCTACAGGTCGTACCTTTAGTCCAATCATCATAAAATTAGTAATGGATGTTAACAATGACATGTAGATGGGAACGAGTCATTTTTGGGTTATTCGGGCAAATAACATGGCCGCCAGCAGCCATCTTGGATTTTACTCTTTGTATGACTAAATCCTTTAGCACGGGCTACAGGTCGTACCTTTAGTCCGATCATCATAAAATTTGTCATGGCTGTTGAAACTGGAATGCAGATGGGAACGAGTCATTTTGGTGTCATTCGGACAAAAAACATGGCCGCCAGTGGACATCTTGCATTTAAAAATTCAATCCATTAGCACGGGCTACAGGTCGTACTGTTTGTCTGATCGTCATGAAATTTGTCATGGATGTTAATAATGACATGTAGATGGGAACGAGTCATTTTGGGGTCATTCGGCCAAAAAACATGGCCGCCAGCAGCCATCCTGTATTTTACTCTTTGTATGACTAAATCCTTTAGCACGGGCTACAGGTCGTACCTTTAGTCTGATCATCATAAAATTTGTCATGGCTGTTGAAATTGGAATGTAGATAGGAACGAGTCATTTTGGGGTCATTCGGACAAAAATCATGGCCGCCAGCAGCCATCTTGGATTTCAAAATTTAATCCATTAGCACGGGCCACAGGTCGTACTGTTCGTCTGATCACCATGAAATTTGTCATGGATGATAATATTGACATGTAGATGGGAACGAGTAATTTTGGGGTCATTCGGCCAATAAACATGGCCGCCAGCAGCCATCTTCGATTTTACTCTTTGTATGACTAAATTCTTTAGCACGGGCTGCAGGTCGTACCTTTAGTCTGATCATCATAAAATTTGTCATGGATATTAACAATGACATGTAGATGGGAACGAGTAATTTTGGGGTCATTCGGCTAAAAAACATGGTCGCCAGCAGCCATCTTGGATTTTACTCTTTGTATGACTAAATCCTTTAGCACGGGCTACAGGTCGTACCTTTGGTCCGATCATCATAAAATTTGTCATGGCTGTTGAAATTGGAATGCCGATGGGAACGAGTCATTTTGGGGTCATTCGGACAAAAAACATGGCCGCCAGTGGCCATCTTGCATTTAAAAATTCAATCCATTAGCACGGGCTACAGGTCGTACTGTTTGTCTGATCGTCATGAAATTTGTCATGGATGTTAACAATGACATGTAGATGGGAACGAGTCATTTTGGGGTCATTTGGCCCAAAAACATGGCCGCCAGCAGCCATCTTGGATTTTACTCTTTGTATGACTAAATTCTTTAGCACGGGCTACAGATCGTACTTTTAGTCTGATCATCATAAAATTTGTCAAGAATGTTAATAATGACATGTAGATGGGAACGAGTCATTTTGGGGTCATTCGGTCAAAAACATGGCCGCCAGCAGGCATCTTTGATTTTACTCTTTGTATGACTAAATCCTTTAGCACGGGCTACAGGTCGTACCTTTAGTCCGATCATCATAAAATTAGTAATGGATGTTAACAATGACATGTAGATGGGAACGAGTCATTTTGGGGTCATTCGTCAAAAAACATGGCCGCCAGCAGGCATCTTTGATTTTACTCTTTGTATGACTAAATCCTTTAGCACGGGCTACAGGTCGTACCTTTAGTCCAATCATCATAAAATTAGTAATGGATGTTAACAATGACATGTAGATGGGAACGAGTCATTTTTGGGTTATTCGGGCAAATAACATGGCCGCCAGCAGCCATCTTGGATTTTACTCTTTGTATGACTAAATCCTTTAGCACGGGCTACAGGTCGTACCTTTAGTCCGATCATCATAAAATTTGTCATGGCTGTTGAAACTGGAATGCAGATGGGAACGAGTCATTTTGGTGTCATTCGGACAAAAAACATGGCCGCCAGTGGCCATCTTGCATTTAAAAATTCAATCCATTAGCACGGGCTACAGGTCGTACTGTTTGTCTGATCGTCATGAAATTTGTCATGGATGTTAATATTGACATGTAGATGGGAACGAGTCATTTTGGGGTCATTTGGCCCAAAAACATGGCCGCCAGCAGCCATCTTGGATTTTACTCTTTGTATGACTAAATTCTTTAGCACGGGCTACAGATCGTACTTTTAGTCTGATTATCATAAAATTTGTCAAGAATGTTAATAATGACATGTAGATGGCAACGAGTTATTTTGGGGTCATTCGGCCAAAAAACATGGCCGCCAGCAGTCATCTTTGATTTTACTCTTTGTATGACTAAATCCTTTAGCACAGGCTACAGGTCGTACCTTTAGTCCGATCATCATAAAATTAGTAATGGATGTTAACAATGACATGTAGATGGGAACGAGTCATTTTTGGGTTATTCGGGCAAAAAAACATGGCCGCCAGCAGCCATCTTGGATTTTACTCTTTGTATGACTAAATCCTTTAGCACGGGCTACAGGTCGTACCTTTAGTCCGATCATCATAAAATTTGTCATGGCTGTTGAAACTGGAATGCAGATGGGAACGAGTCATTTTGGTGTCATTCGGACAAAAAACATGGCCGCCAGCGGCCATCTTGCATTTAAAAATTCAATCCATTAGCACGGGCTACAGGTCGTACTGTTTGTCTGATCGTCATGAAATTTGTCATGGATGTTAATATTGACATGTAAATGGGAACGAGTCATTTTGGGGTCATTTGGCCCAAAAACATGGCCGCCAGCAGCCATCTTGGATTTTACTCTTTGTATGACTAAATTCTTTAGCACGGGCTACAGATCGTACTTTTAGTCTGATTATCATAAAATTTGTCAAGAATGTTAATAATGACATGTAGATGGGAACAAGTTATTTTGGGGTCATTCGGCCAAAAAACATGGCCGCCAGCAGTCATCTTTGATTTTACTCTTTGTATGACTAAATCCTTTAGCACGGGCTACAGGTCGTACCTTTAGTCCGATCATCATAAAATTAGTAATGGATGTTAACAATGACATGTAGATGGGAACGAGTCATTTTTGGGTTATTCGGCCAAAAAACATGGCCGCCAGCAGCCATCTTGGATTTTACTCTTTGTATGACTAAATTCTTTAGCACGGGCTGCAGGTCGTACCTTTAGTCTTATTAGCTCAACTTTACTTTGTAAAGTTTGAGCTATTGCCATGGCTTGGTATCCGTCGTCCGTGTGTGCGTGTATGCGTGTGTGCGTGTGTGTGTGCGTGATGCGTCAACAATTTCCTTTAGCACGGGCTACAGTTCGTACCTTTGGTCCGATTATTATGAAATTTGTCATGGATGTTGACATTGACATGTAGATGGGAACGAGTCATTTTGGGATCATTCGGAAAAAAAACATGGCCGCCAGTGGCCATCTTGGATTTCAAAATTCAATCCATTAGCACGGGCTACAGGCTGTACCGTTCGTCTTATTGTCATGAAATTTGTCATGGATGTTAATATTGACATGTAGATGGGAACGAGTAATTTTGGGGTAATTTGGCCAAAAAACATGGCCGCCGGCAGCCATCTTAGATTTTACTCTTTGCATGACTAAATCCTTTGACACGGGCTACAGGTCGTACCTTTGGTCAGATCATCATAAAATTTGTCCTGGATGTTAACAATGACATGTAGATGGGAACGAGTCTTTTTTGGGTCATTCGGGCAAAAAACATGGCCGCCAGCAGCCATCTTGGATTTTACTCTTTGTATGACTAAATCCTTTAGCACGGGCTACAGGTCGTACCTTTAGTCTGATCATCATGAAATTTGTAATGGCTGTTGAAATTAGAATGTAGATGGGAACGAGTCGTTTTGGGTCATTCGGACAAAAAACATGGCCACCAGCAGCCATCTTTGATTTCAAAATTTAATCCATTAGCACAGGCCACAGGTCGTACTGTTCGTCTGATCATCATTAAATTTGTCATGGATGTTAACAATGACATGTAGATGGGAACGAGTAATTTTGGGGTCATTCGGCCAAAAAACATGGCCGCCAGCAGCCATCTTGGATTTTACTCTTTGTATGACTAAATTCTTTAGCACAGGCTACAGGTCGTACCTTTATACTGATCATCATAAAATTTGTCATGGATGTTAATAATGACATGTAGATGAGAACGAGTCATTTTGGGGTCATTCGGCCAAAAAACATGGCCACCAGAAGCCATCTTGGATTTTACTCTTTGTATGACTAAATCATTTAGCACGGGCTACAGGTCGTACTTTTAGTCTGATCATCATAAATTTTGTTATGGCTGTTGAAATTGTAATGTAGATGGGAACGAGTCATTTTGGGGTGATTCGGATGAAAAACATGGCCGCCAGTGGCCATCTTTGATTTCAAAATTCAATCCATTAGCACAGGCTACAGGTCGTACCTTTAGTCTGATCATCATGAAATTTGTCATGGATGATAACAATGACATGTAGATGGGAACGAGTCATTTTGAGGTCATTCGGCCAAAAAACATGGCCGCCAGCAGCCATCTTGGATTTTACTCTTTGTATGACTAGATCCTTTAGCACAGGCTACAGGTCGTACCTTTAGTCTGATCATCATAAAATTTGTCATGGATGTTAACAATGACATGTAGATGGGAACAAGTCATTTTGAGGTCATTCGGCCAAAAAACATGGCCGCCAGCAGCCATCTTGGATTTTACTCTTTGTATGACTAAATCATTTAGCACGGGCTACATGTCGTACTTTTAGTCTGATCATCATAAAATTTGTCATGAATGTTAATAATGACATGTAGATGGGAACGGGTCATTTTGGGGTCATTCGGCCAAAAAACATGGCCGCCAGAAGCCATCTTGGATTTTACTCTTTGTATGACTAAATCCTTTAGCACGGACTACAGGTCGTATCTTGAGTCTGATCATCATGAAATATTTCGTGGCTGTTGAAATTGGAATGTAGATGGGAACGAGTCATTTTGGGGTCATTTGGATGAAAAACATGGCCGCAAGTGGCCATCTTTGATTTCAAAATTCAATCCATTAGCACAGGCTCCAGGTCGTACTGTTCGTCTGATCATCATAAAATTTATCATGGATGTTAATATTGACATGTAGATGGGAACGATTAATTTTGGGGTCATTCGGCCAAAAAACATGACCGCAGCAGCCATCTTGGATTTTGCTCTTTGTATGACTAAATCCTTTAGCACGGGCTACAGGTCGTACCTTTAGTCTGATCATCATAAAATTTGTCATGGATGTTAGCAATGACATGTAGATTGGAACGAGTCATTTTGAGGTCATTCAGCCAAAAAACATGGCCGCCAGCAGCCATCTTGGATTTTACTCTTTGTATGACTAAATCATTTAGCACGGGCTACAGGTCGTACTTTTAGTCTGATCATCATAAAATTTGTCCTGGATGTTAACAATGACATGTGGATGGGTACGAGTCATTTTGGGGTCATTCGGCCAAAAAACATGGCCGCCAGCAGCCATCTTGGATTTTACTCTTTGTATGACTAAATCATTTAGCACGGGCTACATGTCGTACTTTTAGTTTGATCATCATAAAATTTGTCATGAATGTTAATAATGACATGTAGATTGGAACGGGTCATTTTGGGGTCATTCGGCCAAAAAACATGGCCACCAGAAGCCATCTTGGATTTTACTCTTTGTATGACTAAATCCTTTAGCACGGACTACAGGTCGTACCTTGAGTCTGATCATCATGAAATATTTCGTGGCTGTTGAAATTGGAATGTAGATGGGAACGAGTCATTTTGGGGTCATTTGGATGAAAAACATGGCCGCAAGTGGCCATCTTTGATTTCAAAATTCAATCCATTAGCACAGGCTCCAGGTCGTACTGTTCGTCTGATCATCATAAAATTTATCATGGATGTTAATATTGACATGTAGATGGGAACGATTAATTTTGGGGTCATTCGGCCAAAAAACATGACCGCAGCAGCCATCTTGGATTTTGCTCTTTGTATGACTAAATCCTTTAGCACGGGCTACAGGTCGTACCTTTAGTCTGATCGTCATAAAATTTGTCATGGATGTTAACGATGACATGTGGATGGGATACAATCATTTTGGGGTCATTCGGACGAAGACATGGCCGTCAGCAGCCATCTTGGATTTTACTTTTCTCTTCATGTCTATAAACTAGTATTATACATTCAACTTTCCACATTCCTAATCGCTCCATTGACTGTAATACATTAAATTATTCCCTTTCCCAGTTGAGCTACAGTGTCATTGACACTTTCATTTTATTTTTCAGACCACCTGCAACCCAATAAATCGTGTACGTCTACCTTAAGTGAAAAATAGAGTTACCCCATTTAACGCGCCAATGTACAGTTAAGTCTCGGACATACACCAATAACTTTGAGATATAACATATAGTGTTCTTTCAAGGTCGATATAAGTACTGTTGTTTCAATAAACAAATGTTGCATTATGCACAGCCACGTTAAAACTAAATTTCATCCATGTCGAAAGGCGTTCTGATTAGACTATATCACATCTTTGTGTGCTTGTGCGCATGCGCTGTGATTACCTAGAAGCCAGCCCCCCCCCCGATATATGTAGAAATAACTAAAAGCGACTGCCAGATTAAATGACATAGTGGCCATGAAACAAACGATGACGAAACAGAATAATCGGGAAAAAAAACAGAATCGGGACCAATTATGGAGTTTGTGAGCAGGAAAGGACAATACAAAATGCGGGGAAAAGTAAGTTCTGAGGATATGGGAATGTGGGTGTTACACGTCGAAAAGTTGCTGGAAAAAGTAATAGCAAACATGGACATTTAACAAATTGTAATGGTGGAAAATATGTGGTAGACAAAATGATCAATCGGTTTCGATGATTACGTGACACTTGGACTACTTTCTCTTGAAAACACGAGCGTTCTGAAAAGACTGAAAGAATTTATTAAATTAGCATTGAAAAAGATTACTTGGGATACTTACTATTAGACATAGATAAAAACGTATATTTATATCTATTTAATGCGACATCCCTAAATTGGAAATTGCATAAATAAAATATGCAATGTACTTGTTAATGAATTAAACGTGCTGATTCTATATAATATTAAGCTGAATTTGTTATGGAAATATTATATGATCATTGTTAACGTATAAATTGCTTGTATAAATATGTATATATGTTTGGCTATGTTTTGGCTTAAATGTTGGCATTGCAAATAAACAATCAATCAGAGCCTGGCCTATATTGGTAAAACATGTGTGTTCGAATCCCGACTCCCCTCGTGAATTATGTCATGTAATAATCGAAACCGATTGATTGCTCTACATGTATATACGAATCATTGATGACGATATCGGAAGACAATTGTTAGTCCTCTATTTGAACCTCAGCCCCCGAATAGATCAATACTGAGGCAATGGGCATTACTAGGAGATATTTTCTATCAAATAGCGACTGAAGCGGTCGCTTCCTCCATTGGAAATTCTTTTTGTTGGCCCTAATGGTGATATCCGGAAATACTTTCAGTGTTAAATGAGCTATTCAGTTTAAAACAAAGTTTTTGTTATCAAATAACAATGCACTGAAATGTTGATGCATAACAATAAACATTTCCATTCGTTCGGTGTGGAATAGGGGACACGCCCAGTGATAATGGTAGGTTTCTTCGCATGTATTTCCACAATGGCATCGGGGGCGGCCAGGAAAGTAGTTTTGAGACATATCAGAACGTAGGTGATTGCTTTTGTCCCGCATGGAATTTGGAAACAGTTAAGCTTTCTATGACCCGTATAGACATATGGTGATGGTTTTACCGTAGGATCTATTATTTTGAGATAAAATTTGAAATTTGCGATAGTTTGGGCAGTGTTATTTATGTGGGTATTTCATTCAGGATTTTAAGGTGGCGGGGAAGAATGATTTTTATAGTGGTCAGTGTTACAACAATACGAATACAATTTTTCATGTTTGTTCAAGTTATATCCAGATACTTCAGACGTTCTATAGGTGTTAGCGGATTTTGCAGGTATTCAGGGCATCAGAATTAACTATTTTGTATAGAGCTTGCAATTTATGGTCTCAATATTGGCCAGCCATCTCCATTTAGGAGGCTTATGGAATTGTATCTAATCCCCGCTGCGGTGATCGAAGCTTTATCTCGGTTGCACGTGGTGGATACGCTCCACGACAAGGGATGCCATGTGTTTTTATCTCTGGATTACCGGGTTACGCAAAAGTAACCCGATACCATCCCAAGCACACGGGACAAAGGACAGTGTGCTGCTACATCTGCAATCGGAGAGAAGGGGAAGACCCATGCACACATTCACAGGGTTGCAGCAAGAATATTCAATTTGCGAGAGACACCCGGATCGCTCGTCCGGCTCGGCCAGGGACAGAGTATCAACTGACACAGTCTACACGCAAATTGCCGGACCAAGTTCCCTGGAAAGAGAGATTATACACATACCGCCCCATATCGGTCTGATGTGCAGCTGGAATCACCGGTCGCACATACTCAATCACAGGCACTGATGGAAGAACCCATGCTACCAAGAGCAGCAGTCGTCGGATCCACAAACAAGACAAGCTAATGGAGGAGATGCAGACATGCGTTTAAAAGCTTTGAATCATGTAAAATACAATTTGCAGACAACAGTGACGCAACTTCCAAATCTCCAACTGTGAATTTTGCCGAGTAAACAAATCAACAATGTAAACAATACACAAAATCAAGAATGATCCATGCACGAGGAACAGAAAGTGAAGGTGCGAGATTATGATGCTACACGCAGGGGGGGGGGGGGTCGCGCACAAAAATTCCATATATGAGGCGGGGGTGGGTGGGTCATTTCACCCGGAAAAAATGCGTAAATGACAAAAAATGCAATTTTTTTCCTCCACTTAAAATCAGTTTTTGTGCTCATGTAATCTGTTAATATCAACCATATGACACACTATGCTATTTAAAACACACTAACCAGAACTAACTACCATTTAGGGGTGTATGTATGCTGATGTATGTCAAAATTAATGTACCAGATTTCGACGGATGAAAGATATAATATATAAGCATAATTATGAAATGATTACCATCTTCTGTTCTTAATCCACATAATGGATATTATTTGTTATCAAGATAAACTTTATGATACAAACAAAAATAACAGTTCCACTATATTCCACTGGTTTAAAACTAAATAACTCATACAAAAAGTTCATACTATTTGGATAACAATATGAAAACTTAGCCTTTTGTGATATTAAATCAACCACAGTTATTATTCACAAGTCTAAGCAGTTAGGTACTGTACATATACATGTAATAAGGTAGTATATCTTGGAGTTCCAGTTATTTGACTGCCAATACATATGGTATTGTAATTATTAGTTGTTTGTTCATTATTGGTTGCTTTGATATTCAATTTAGGATATAGCAGGATAGAGCAATGTAACTATAAAAGTAGCTTTTGGTATTAAAGTCTCAACTTATTCCATATGCAACATAAAGCTAGAATATAAACATGACTAATATGAACTTTGTTCTTGAAACTAATTATAAATCATACTAACCTGGATCAAACTGCGCAGGTAATCTATGCAACTCTCTTCATGCGAACTTTCTCAGAGTCACATATCTCAACTGAACAGTCTGATCCAGGATGCTTGTTCTTATAATGGGTTTCCATGTGATACGTCCAGTAAACCACATTGCACAGGGGGAACCTACATGTATACAGACGGTTTGTACAAGGTGACCGTGGCTTGGATATTTCCGCTGGCTTTAAACTAAACTTTATACTCTGATAATAAGTTAATAATACTACCAATTTTTCGCTAATATTGGTATATGTCAATCTGCAAACCAACATGACATACATACATGTATTTAGACTGAGCTGCTGTGAGTGTGACTTTCCTTGGCTTGGGTCCCAGATAAAATTTGTTCTACCCCTCAGTACTACAGTATTACTATTGGGCCTTGACTCTAAAACATCTTATACTATTGTTATATAAAAGAATATGGAGTTATTGAGGATATCAGGAAATGTATTACCTCGTAATTATTATGTTTTATGGCATTATGCCCAATGTTTTAAGTGCATGCGTTCAGCATTTCCACATTTTATACTAATAGAATTATCTCCCTTTAGAGCAGTTTAGAGGTTTACTAAAATGCTGGGAATAGTATTAAATAATAAGAAATGGAACAATTCTTTGCTAGGCTTTGATTTGGTTTATATTTTATGTTTTTTGTAAGATTTTGGGGGGTGGGTCCCAAAAATTGGGCGGAAAAAAAAGAAAAAAATTGCAGGTAGAGGGGTGGTGGGTCCCCGAAAGGGGCAAAAACATTTTTTTCGCCCTATATATGTTAATCTTTTCCGCGACCCCCCCTGCTACACGTGATTTATTTATGCGTAACGGATTCTTCAATTTACTTTGAAAATATACTCAGACTGACTTGGCGTATAATATTTCAAATACATGTATATTTACAAATTCAAGAAATATAATATCCATGGCATGGCAAATTTTGTTTAAAGTGTAAGTTTATTTTAATTTATTTTTATATTTTTATTTTGGAGCTCTATGTAACTATTGAAATCGATTTGTATGAATTATGTATTTTTGGAATTCTTCGAAAATTGTTTGGTTCGTTTTCACATGTATGGTGTCGTCACCATTATGAAAGATACTGACAGAGGGGATAGCAGTAGTTGGAAGATTATCAAGGCAATTTTGTGCTGACATTGGAATATAAAATGGTAGGTAACTTCTATTTGGCCTCATAGACATCGGTAAAGGTAGAGATATCATTTTGGAATTTATATGAGTTCATATCACTGCATCTGTTTCGAAGGCGTGTGTGGATTACTTGGGCTTTTCTTGTGTAACAGTATTTGAAACGTGGGTTTTTCTTTATATAATAGTTGTTTAATGTCGCTCTAAACTCATCATCACTATGTCCGTGTGCTCGATTTGTCATGAGAATTTGCGTGGAATTTCGGAGTTGTCATTTGAAGAGCATAACCGCGTTGAAGCTTATATCACATTGTTTGTGGAAAACAAACACAACCAAGTGAAAGGATTCTTCAAAATAAATGTTGACACGGGCTCAGGGGAACACACTTCCATTACGAAAATACAGACAAATGTTTGGCAATAAACCATTCAACTGTGTTTTGGACAATGAACCTACAGTTAAACACACATCATATAGCGGTACATCTATCAAGTCCTGTTGTTTAATAAAATTTGAAGTTTCGTCTTGTTTTCACCAGACAAAATACTGCTTTTAAATTCTGCAAGATTTTTGAGCTAATGAGATGGCTAGAACATTCTGCAGAGTTTAAGAATCAATGAAACAGCTTCTGCGAGATTTCTCTTTGCAGAAGAAATAGTGCGTAGTTAAAACATCAATAGCGTCATCAAAAATCAATACATGATACAAAATGTGTATGTATAATTTAGAAATCATTTATATATGAGTGATTTTGATGTATTCCATAATAAATATGCGTCATATATTATGTGAGGACACGATGAAGTGATACCAAGAACGCCGAAGCTGAACTACGGCAAGATGGCGGCGCTCATGGGAAAGCAAAACATTGCCGACCGCAAAGTGATTTGCACCTATAAATCAACACTTACTGAATATGAAGTTATATATAGCCACTTGAAGCGGAATACCTGGTGTGAAAGTAAGACCGGGTTTTTAAACTTTTTTCCCCCGAGATATTTGTGAATATAAAGTTTGGAAATATTTACTTTGGGAAATGTATTTGTAAAAAAAATGAGCGAAGTCGTATCCGGAGAGCGATACCTCACGTGATACGGCCGCCCTAGTACGTCCACGGCAAACAGGTTGCCACAGTTGGGGATTTGTACCCATCACAGTGGGTGGTAGGCTTATTCTTCCCAGAGCCCACACGGGGGTTAAGTCAAGAGTTTAACACCATCGGTAATCACATGTGTCATTCATGACCATCAGTGTGTTGTCTCATATTTTGAGGGGTTTAAGGTACTAATAAAGTACCCTGGTACTACCATGTTAAAGTACGGTGGTAAACTACCACACGGCAATACCATGGCAAAGTACCATTGTATATCAGGGTAGATGTACACGCGGATAGTGGTCAATTATCACGGTACTAGTATAAGCATGTATACCAGGGTACTAGTACCATTTTATACCAGGGTACTGTTATTAAATGTGCCAGCGGATATTGGTCAAATCCCAGGATACAATTTAGGCCGATAACCCGGTTTTTGCACCCTGGTGTATCAGTCTTTAAATTACCAAGACATACATGGACACAAGTACCCTTGTAGGCGTAAATTTTACTCTATGATTTGGCCAATATCCGTCGGTATATGCATGCTGGTACTAGTAACTAAAAAAAATGATTGTGACTATACTTCCAATGATCTTCTTGTACATACTTCTCATACCTTAAACATTTCAAGTTATATATATCTTTAATTTAGCGCGGGGTTTTCCATCCAATATAGGGAACCGATCGCCCGAAAGTCAAATTCACTATATATGTGCTTTGAGAACTATATTCCCGTACTAAAAACTTAATGACAAAATGGATAAATAAAGTAGTATATAGTTTTGTTGACGATTCAAGGTCAAATCTTGTAAAACGGAAGTATTTCAACGAAATTTGATACCTACTGTTACTTTTGTCCCAGGAATGTTTCGGGTGGGTCAAATCATGACCCTGACCTGATCTTGACATTCAAAATTGTCAATTCAAGGTCAAATCGGGTAAAGCCGGGCGGATTTCGACGGGTACTTTTGTCGTGACTTTTGTCCGGGGAGTGTTTTGGACGGGTCAAATCGTGACCCCGACATGACCTTCACCTTTAAAATAGTCAATTCAAGGTTAAATCGCGCAATTCTCCGAAAATCAGAGGGGACCATCCCGGACGAAGTCGGGTACACCAGCTACTATTATATATTTCTAGATTTAGTTACAAACTAAATACCTGTATATTGTACAAAGAAATGTTTGACAAATATATCTGTATCAATATTACCATGCGGGTCATTAAAATAGATACGACGAAACAAATTGTGAAGGGTGCACGTATCAGGTAAATTTTTATATTTCAAATGATGACAGGAATGCGGAAAGTTGAAGTACCTACGTAATACTGGCTATCCGCATGAAGAGATATACATGTATATAAAAACCAAAATACAAGATGACTGCTGGCGACAATGTTTTCCAAAAAAATTCAAAGCATTCGATAGCTCCCATCTAGTTGTCAGCCCGAAGATCAATATGAAGTTTGGTGACTATCAGATGAGGGATATGTCTGTACAGTTGCTAAACAATTCAGTCATGCAAAAGAGGATCAAAGAGTAAGATACCAAATTGCTGCCTGTGGTAATGTTTTTTAACGAAATTCGGGAAAATTAGATTACTCTCACGCTGGTTATCCAGAAGATCATTGTGGAATCTGGTGACGATCGGACAAGGGGTGTCGTCTGTAGGATCAACCAAATTATTTAGCCATAAAAATAGTAAAATTGAAGATCACCGCTGGCAGTGATGTCTTCACAAGGACAGTTTGAGAACAAAATATGGCTCACATCTAGCGGTGACCCAAAATATCCACATGAGAAAAAGTTCTCCAATAAAAGCTGGCTGCAGGGTGCGCCAATTGATTCAAATTCGAAATTTAGCAGGGTGTACTGCTTGTGGCCATGTTTCCCCCGCAAATTTGATAGACTGATGGACAAAACCACTGAATCCGTTGAATCAATATACATGTATACATGGATTAATTTATATGCATTATTATACACAGTACTGGTATATAACGGTACTGAAAATAACTATATTACTAGTATACATAAAATAAACCATATATCATTGCTATGGGTTCATGACAGCTGAGAACTTGGTGTGAATTAAAGAGTGGTGGTTTCTCAAGCATATCTAACCCTCCACGTTAGTAACATGCCATTAAATGTCATAAGTAAAATCTAGCTTGAGGACAAAAGTGATCCATAAAATCCCCCTTAATTCAACCAGGTCCTCGCGCGATGTATGGTCGATCACATGATGATCTAGGGGGGATTAGAATTGTTGTATAAAAACAGCACTGCGTGTAAATATAAAATAAAATAGTGCTACATCTTATTACAGATTATTGCCATATATAATCAGTGATTATACAGACAGTCTGACAAAATAAAGTTTCAGTGACACTCTATCCGAAGAGGGGAATAATTTCATCTGTTACAGTCAATGGAGCAATTATGAATCTGGAAAGGTGAAATTTCTAAGTAATACTAGATATCGACATAACGCGATAACATATAACGTAAATGCAATATGGCCGCTGGCGACAAATTTTTCCTATGAAATTAAAAAAATATTTGATAGCTCTCATCTGATAGATCAATATCAAGATAAATATGAAGTTTGGTGATGATCGGATGAGTGAAGTGGACTGTGGTCTGTGCTAAACGGTTTGGTAATGCTTAAAAAGATTCTTACTGTAATATTTTTATGTTCACTTTATAAACTTCACTGAGTCATCTTTGTCATGTATTGAGTTTGATATCTTTTGTTAACAGTTTATAAATTATGTATGTCTCATGTTTGTTATTTTAATTTATGTGTTTATTATCATTAAATAAAGTTGCATTCCTTAAAAAGATTCTTACCTCAATGTTTTTATGTTCACTTTATAAACTCCACTGAGTCATCTTTGTCATGTATTGAATTTGATATCTTTTGTTAACAGTTTATAAATTATGTATGTCTCGTGTTCGTTATTATATTATATACACTTTATAGTGTGTTTCAGAACGAAAAAAAAGAAGAATAAAATCAACAAATTTGTAAATTTAAAAACAATTCAAACGTTGTTGTATTCCATGTCCCAGCCCGGACATATACATCAAATTTCAATAATATTCACTGAGAAACAACGGACAAAACGCTATATAACACCCGTATACATATTTTATTCCGAGCCGGACTCATCCTCGGGTACATGTTATAGTAGGTACCGAATTGACACACGTCGACTGGGGCGAGTTGGCCCTGAGGCGATTAGGCCGATTCCGGCACCTTCTATAATTTACCGTATGTATCCGTTTACGCGTAGTTTACTTTAGAAAGTTCCGCAATTAATACCGTAAATAGAGCGACCATATTTGACAGAGAATGCCTCTGTTATTGATCATCAAGTTGCTATACATTAAAAACGACAAATTCACATGCTCTTTCAAGCGCAGTAGTCTATTTTCCCCATGTTAAAGGACATCCACAAATAATAAATAACGCTAACCTACTGCCGAATGTTTTACACGACAACTGTTAACATATTTGGGCTGAATTCATCTGACGCGGTATTATTCCTCAAAATAAACAACAAAACCATCGTTACTTGGAAATGTAGTTTGGGCTAACATTTACATAAATCCTCCACATCATTTATTCGACACACACGTCAGATGAAAAACAGACATGAAGTAAACGGCCAAATTGGCCGAAATAAGAACACATTTGATCTATTTATTCATGTTCTTGTTGAATGTAAATGTTTACAGACTTTCGTATATTTTATAAATTTACCCACTGCGAGTGTCTTTTGTCCCTTTAAACACGTAATACATCGTGATTCGGCATTGCGACTGTAACGTAAAACTCCAAAACAATCGGCATGCCAACCGAAAAAATAAACTATATATCTGCATGGCTGTAAGGGTCTAGATTGACATTACTTTGTATAGGCACGTACACATAACACAATGGCTTGAACTAATTGACTAGACACTGAACACTTGGGTAAAACCTTTGTGATTACTCTGGAGTTGGATCACATCCATTGGGGAGCTACCGATACAGCTGGGCTCAGACAAGGTCAGAATGTTCACAAACCGACGAACAAAACTATACTCGGTCAGCAATTCACGGTCCACCAGAATATAACATATCACAAGGATCCACACACGCACCAACTGCGAACACTTCGGCAATCTATATTATTTATCATACATCAATGGTTGAAATAAAACATGTTTACATACGATATATGCATAATAACGGAGGCATTCATTGCGAGACGAATACAAGAAAGTAACAATTTAATTATAGATTATTCTGGTAGTAACCAATCAGGGACAGAGTAGTCACTAGTCACTGGATATGGCCAGCAAGGACACCCATCCGACCTCATTCCACGGCTAATAGGCCATCCATAAGCTTGACAAAATTACAAAGTCTATACAGTTATTGAGGGTTTTCTAGCGGAGAACAAGCTTGTCAGTTTTGTTGGACTTGGGCAATTCCAATATGACTTGTGCATCCAGGGGATAGTGGAAACAAGTTCCGGACACATAAGCGTTTTTTTTTACTTATCTTAGCACCCACCACCCCTATTTTTTTCCGGTGTATTTTAAGAACCAACCCCCTTTTTTGACAAATATCTACACGACAACATCACCCTACAATGAATCACATGTTTTCGTTATTGATTCTGTGCAACGCTTTGTTACACAGTTTGAGACACACTCAACGAAGTGTATCTTACTTTTAAATGCATTTTGTTTATGTTTTATGTGTTTCATTTTTATCAACTTGCTCTATACTTTAAAGGCCCACCTTTCATTTCCTACTGGTCCTGACTGCGATCCAGAAATTTACCGAAGTCAGTCATTGCACATTTTAAAATGTTCTTATAATTATCTTACCAAATCATCAAGTCACGCAAAACACATCCTTGCTATTGGCTAATATATATTTACACATGGACACAGCCTTTGATATGAACTTGTGTGCCCTTGTGTGGCCTCGTCCGCTGCATGGTGAGAAATATATATATATATAAATGAAGATGCGGTAGAACATTATACAAGTTGATAGCATTGAATACATGAGTATGTTATCCATATGTCAGGCAGAATCATTTAGTTTCCTGTTTTCATTTCGATTAGCACAATGTGGTATGATGTACCTAGTTTTATGTTTATTGTTTTCAATTATGTTTTGCAAAGTTTTTTTTTGATACGCAGCATGAAGTGCCAAATTGTTTCGGGTCACAATCTGGAAGTGGTGAATTCTGTGCATCCAGCAGAGGGGTTTGGTATGAGTTCTAAAGTGATATGTTGATATATGACATTATATGTAGTATATACATGTATGGCTGTTGCGAATGGTAGCGCTATCACAAAACAAACCGATATCACGAAAGAAGCCCGAAATTTTTATCTTAATTTATACTCCTATAGGTCAATGGATGATCGCGATTTAAACACCCTTCTTAAAGATGGAACATTTCCCAAACTAAGCACTATGTTGGCATCGAGTGTTGAAGGACATCTAACCTTGCAAAATTTAACAGACGCGCTTAAGGACACCAACAATAATAAAAGCCCAGGCCATCCATATATTTTGAAAAATAGGCATGAAGAAAAACAAATTCAGCGTGCGGAAAAAACTGATTTTTGAGCGTATGATCCACCACCGACTACGTTTCTTGAACTTTTTTCACCATTCCCCTGGTGCACCAGAATCGTTATGTTTATCATGATTTACAGATAATGAGTTTCGTCACCTATTTGACAGTTGTTACATATTGTGCTTATTCGATCACCATGAGGTGTACTACCTATCCTTTTCTATTGTTAATGGTGGTTGCTTGTTCTGAATCGAGCTAGCTGTAGGGTGAATGTTATGTCATCAAGGAACTCGGAGATGTAATATTCCTGACCAAAGACCGGTCTTATATTTCATGAAAAAGAACAAGGCAAGATATAAGTAATTTCCATATTGAGATAATTAATATGGTTATCCCAACAGACGAAAAGAATATCAAATTCTGTAAATATAGACAACATGTACATGTACGTCTAACTACATTATTCTATTTTCGATTATCAGTTATTTATTTTCGATTATCTGTTTAATATTTGTTAGTTAGTGGTTAATTTGTTGTAAACTCGGTATATAGTAACTAACTGTATATAATGTAATCGAGAAAATATCGATTATACAGTTTAATATTTCTTAGCTGATGGTTGATTTGTTGTAAATTAAGTATATAGTAACTAACAATAATCTTCCATACCATTCACTTATATGTGTCTTACACGATAGCCCAAAGTTTAAACTAAGATTGTGGTTATCCAAGATGTTTGAGTTAAAAAATCGTTGCACAGTTTGATAAATGTAATGTATGTGTGTACTATTTGAAATTTGGCATATAACAATCACTAGAGTTACATATACATTTATGCAATCAATATACATATACTTTGTTTTAATATGAGAGTGCTACTATATTTAGGTGAATGCATTATGCATGATCTCATCTGGTTAAATATTATACTAACTGTGTCGTGACTTTTGTCACAACCAACAGTCTAAGTGACATTTAATTTTATATTTTATTCATGATATTATAAACGATATGATACAATTTATTTTTTCTTTTGTATAGATTATCTGATATATCTATTTTCAATAGTGTCTAGCTCGTGGTCTACCATGTAAATGCATGTACATGTATTGTTAAACATTTATAACTTGAGTTCCCGCATCGAATTTTATTTGTGTTTTGTAATGTACTGTAACTACTAGCATATTGTGGGCCGTTGTACCCGCTCGTATATGTATTCTACCACTCAAGTGTCTATGGCTCTCTGCGGTTATGAGTTCCATACGTGTAGTTCTTGAACGAAATTGGTTTGAAACCATATTTATTAACATAGTCTCTGCTTGTCTCATAACTGTTAATGTTGTTGTCACGAAATACTTCTCCCATTGGTTTGTAGTCGTAAAGTCTTTCATAGGGGGAACCTCTTGTGAGTTGTTCCAGTTCATGTTACGCTCAAGGTGGTTTGGTCCATCATGTGTCCATTAAGTTGAGGCAGACCTAGGGGTTTGCGAATGCTATACTTTATTCCTGACACAAATATGGCAGTGCCTATTGGCGATAGGTGCTACTCATTGTGCGTGAAAAGGCTTCTGTCAACAATACCGCTTCCTTTGACACATAGTTTTTCACTTATGTCACCAAGCAGGTCTAAATGCAGTTTGACACAATCTTTTGCACTGACTCCATCAAGTCATTGGCAAACGTCTGTATAAATATACACTCGGTGTCTGCTTCAAGGTCATTGACAGTTGATTTATCGTCCTCGGTTCTGCATACAACTTTTTTCTGCATAATGCACTCATCTAAAAAATATCCAGATACCCTAACTCTTTCAATATGAGAATTTCCAATCTGAACAATCTTTTTCTTCATACACACATTGTCCTCCTGAGAGTTTAGGCTGGTTGTAAAAAGAGTAGGAAGTGTCTTGGGGATGACTGTAGTCAATGTATTTCTTATTGGAGTCAACGTTGTGTATATATCCGTGTTGTGATCTACATGCATGTCAATATCATGAGTCTCTAATCGTTGTCATGGTTTCCATCGAAGTAGTAATATACTTAAGCGCATTGTTTTCAGTTCTTGCAGCTTCGTGTTTTTCTGTTATGGCTCTGACCACGCTATTTTCCACAATTTTCATGACATTTACATCTTGAATGCTCGAATTCTGGTTGGTTTCATTTCATTCATAGTTGTATCTCCATTTAGTTGAAAATTCCGTTGCGACATCAACACCCCCCTAAAGTGTGAACTTTCTATTTGTCACATATATTTGATAACACGGGAGTTTTGTGCATTAAAAACTGAAAACTTTGAACATTGGATAATGTACTCTGGAGCAGGGCATTCCCCTCATTTATCCCATTTCTTGTGGCTTCTCTTTTTCTGTTTTGGTGATGAATCGTCATTGCTTGGCTCTTGGGATTTTTCAACATGTATTCCTCAGTGACAGTATTCTCCACAGTGGGTTGAGACAGAACATTGAAACAAATACAGGTCGCACAAGTGTGTCCGAAGTATGAAGAAAGTTTAGAATCTTGGTCGTAGACATGTATGTTCAAACATGAATTATAGGCGTCGTCGAAAACTAAGAATTGGACAGCCTGATCAATATTCTTGATTCCTTTGAACACTGAGTTTTTTTTAAATTTATGTACAACAGTTGCACATCGATTCCAATTGGTGAAAATACCAGTTTGTGTTCCCTGGCATACAGCGTAGAAATTGTTTGTCGCCGTAGTTTATGAATGGTAGTTATCAATTTCAAGTTCGTTTGTTGGGGTTACCTCGACATTAGGCAATAGCGAACATTCCTGAAATTGTTCTCTGTCGATGCTTCTATTTATTGTATATATATACCTTCGCGGTTTTCATCTGCAATTTACTAAGTTTATAATTTCTCTGTTATTATATATGTTGATTAACTAATTATGTTTTTAATTACATTAATTTGTTTTCAATTTTGTCACGCGGTCTGCAACCGGAAGCGAAAGCTTGAGATGTTGCAGACTATCACTATATGTGACGTTATAGTGTATCAGCCACGTACTATATATATGTGCAATGTATAAAACAAAACCGTTCACTATTCAGTACCAATCAATGTTTTTACCGGGCTGTGCGTGAGTTTACCTTTTCGAATCTCCACAGAATCTACCATATACAATGAATAGGTCAGATTTCCGGCACATGTCTAGAAGTAAGCTATCGTCGCTATTAACTTCGGTCAGTCTAGTGATATCTTTCTAAATCGCTATATTATCACTACATCTATCAAAATTATCTCTGTCGGTATAAAACTCGTCGTAGTCAATCAGTTCTGCTGTACGGCCATTAAGATCTCTAGTGATTATCACCCTTTTACAATCTATTAACTGCAAAGCACAGGTATTTACATTCAATTTCGTTGAAAAATCTTTATTACCAAATCTGGATCTTTCAGGTGGAATGAATATGGCCCTTACCATCGTAATCCCTATTCGATTTGTAATGTTTTTCTAAACTTTGACCCCAATGTATACATTTACAATGACATATACTATGACAATTCCCCCAGATTTACTTGCAGAAAACTTAAGGAGATTTTTTGCGGATATTTGAACTCTTCCAGAATCAGTTCATCACAGTCGTCGGTTTTGGATTCTAGAAAAATAAAAAAGACACCAAATCAAATTCATTACAAAATTCAACAAACGCATTTTAAGCGTTCTTTTAAACCACTCATGTTTTGTCTCAAAACGTTCACTGAGTAATATTTGCGTAGGTCATATTATCTCCTCTTATCTTTCGGAGTTGTCTCTTTCTCTCGACGGTGGGGCACTGCATGGTGTGCACACATCGCCATCTCGTGTGCCATATGTGCAGATCTTTTGGAAAAAAGCTGGATTACAAACAAAATAAATTAATCCCTATAACTAGGTTTTTAATACAAATCTATCTTAATTTTGTATGCTCGATTTGGGATTTTCAAATTGATATAGAAAATATCTTGTCTCTATTTGACCGGAAACCTTCAAGCTCGAAATATGACAAATCGATTCTTGGAATAACATTTTACGCTTAAATGCATGGATGGCCTTCGTTGTGGGTTATAATTTAGAAATAAGGTTCCAAATTATGATAATCTCCTCAAGAATATACTAATAGTATTATGATAGTAATATTCGGAAATGTTGATGTATATCGAACTTTTCCTGAATCTAAATTACATGTGATTACTCTCAGGTCAACTCGCCAACTTAACAAAAGTTATTAAGGACATTATTAAAATCGGACAGGATAGTTTATGAACAAGACAGTCAATGACTGTGGGTAGCTCACCAGACTGTAAAGACTGAAAAGACTGGGACTCTGAAGACTACAAGAGTCAGTATGTGACAATATCACCTAAGACAAGTAGTTCTAAACATGGACATAGCTGGAGGGTCTCCGTTGAGCAGGGCTCTTCAACTTGAAATTTCTAATTGCACACCACTGACAAATCTCCAACCTCTTACCTTTTAAAGAAGACAACCATACCACAGAAATAAGTTCACAAAAATCATTTTGCACATCCCTCTTAGGTTGAATTTTAGAACTGGTACCAGTACTTCAAGCTCTCTCTCAAACGTTTGAAAATTACTAACCCCATAAAGTTAAAATTTGTGGCCAATTTGGTCCAACATTTTAACCTGAAGTAGGAACATATGGACTGTTGGTATAAAAACATACATGTTGGAAAATAAAACCAAACTATGAGAACAATTCTAACCTATTTTTTATGTAAACATCTAATCTACAACAAATGTTATACAAGGCATGACATTTTCAACTGTTTAAATTTTGATCAAAGTATGGGGTAAAAACCCCACCCGTCTACACTCCTTCCCCATTGCCTCAAACATTGCCCCCACCCAGGCTGCCTAGAAATCAATATTATTATACCAGTACCAAACAGGATAAAGGAGAGTTAAATCTCTTAGCTCTGCCCCTTAGAACAAATTGAATCTCCATCTACTAGTATGAGATCCATTCATCTAGTATTATCAATATACCCCCATATTCAATAGGATATTATTTCACCTGGATAAGTGGTGGTTAAGAAAATAATTTTGGAACAGCCAAGTCTGTATTTGTTATGTCTGATCTTTGCAGAATGAGGTCCCCAAAAGGTGAATTTAATGACACTATTCCCCAAGGTGGAATATCATCAACGAATTCACCCTCTGGGGGACCTCATTTCCTAAAAATGACCCCATTTGAACAAATCTGAACCCGGTCACACAAGGCCCATCCATACCAAATAGAATCTAATATAGGCTTAATAGTTCTTGAAAAGAAATTATATTAAGATTTACTATGGAGGGAGAGAGTTATGGTCCTAGCTTTGCACCTATTTGATCTGATGAACTTATTTGAACAAATCTGATTGTGAGTCACCTAGGGAACATGCACACTGAGATATAGAAACATATTTGGTCGTTAATATAGAGAAGAAAACAAATGTTGATAGATGGATGGATAGACATCCCAACAGACAGACGTTTCCAATGTTTCTTTGAAAAATCAGGGTATGATTTCATCGGTATGAGCGAGGGTGGTTAAGTAAATAATATGCCAGCCAAGTCTGAATATAGTGTGTCTGACATTTGAAGAATGAGGTCCCCAAATGGTGAATTTAATGACAATATTCTGCAAAGTGGGATAGCATCACCAGATTCATCCTCAGTCTGATTAGGCCTCACCAGCCATGGGTAACCTAGGAACAGATTGAAGTTCTACATTTGAAGTTGGTAATGCACACCCGTTGAGCACCTCAATTATGCATTTTATATTCTGCAAATTAGGGGGACATAGAAACTGAACAGAAGGGAACAAGTCCAAAATTAACTAAAACAAAATTTCAATTTGATACTTAAGATACTTCCAAGTAGATGATGCCTAAGCAGAATTAAGTCCATGGAGGGTGTATGTGGTGATGCTAGCATGCTGTACAGGGTAGCAACACTAAATTCACCCTCTGGGGACCTCATTCTGCAAATGTCAGACACACTAAATTCAGGGAGTTTGTTTAAAATTGCTAGGAGTTACAATGTTTACACAAGCTGCTAGATGACATATTATTCTAATCTAGATTAATGACCTGTGTCTCTCTCCATCTATCCACAAAGATATATCTGCCACTTTAATATAACAGGTATTAAGTGGAAGCTGGAGATTTGGAAGGGATGTTGGTTGGGTGCAGTCCACTCAAGGGTGTGGTGGGTGTTGGTGGGGTGGGGGATGGGGTTGGGTGGATCTGGGCTATGTGGGAGAGGGATGGGTAAAGGAATATTTATGTAATTTCAGAAGATTAAAGTTTCATAACTCTGCAGCTGTTATAATGGTGTCACTTTTTTCAAATTTTATGAAATGATTAAAAAATATTTTTTTTTTAGTTATGTCACTGGCTCGCCCACATTCGACCCAGTGACCTCATTTGAACAAATCTGAATAACAGTCCCCCAAGGAGACTTTGTACCAAATATGAACCCACTTGGCCCAATTAAATTTGAGAAGAAGTCGTAAGAATTACAGAATTATGGCACTGGCTTCGCAACTATTTGACCCAGTGTCCTCATTTGAACAAATCTGAATGAGATTCATCTAGGGAACATCCACACCAAATATGAACCCATTCCGTCCAATGGAATCAGAGAAGAAGATGTTCAAAGAATTGTTGACGGACGGATGGACGGACGGATGGACGGACGACGGACGATGAGTGATGACTATAGCTCCACCGGAGACTTCGTCTCAGCTGAGCTAAAAAAAATTGACACCATGCTAGATAAGTTAAACAATGGAAGCAGATTTTCGACGAGAAATTCAAAAAGCCGTCAGAAGATATCACGATGGACATCAGTTTGAAATGGGTCGGATAGACACCGTTATCAGCGAGCTGAGCGAAGTTAAGCAGAAAATTGATGTGATCAATCAAGGTAATCCCGTCGCCGACGTTGCTGTGAATTCGTCTCGCCAGTCAGATGACAGTTATTACAAACATTCCGGGACCAGCTGCAGATGAGGACGAAGATGAAGATTTGCTAGATATTATTGATGACATGCTGAGACACATGAAACTTAATGGCAAAGGAGTGCGTAGTTGGGGCAAACAGACTGAGAAAACGATATTCTGATAGACCAGCTTTAGTGAAAGTAAAGTTCGCGAATGTTGAGCAGAAAGTTATGGTTTTAAGGCAGAAGCAGTCTCCCAGCAGTTCGCCAAAATTTGAAAATTGTTACTTCAGAAGCAGCAAGCTACACATTGAATGCTTGATTGAGACACATTCCCGCACAATCCTCAGTCAAATCCCACAGGGTGACGGATTTCTATTTCTCCCACCTCCTACGCATTTAGCACAGGCAGGTCGTGTGAAATAGCTGGGTGAGATTTCCCTGTCTCACCCAACACGTGACCAGCTGCCTCACCCCACACACGTGACTTCTTTACCTATTTAATTAAGAGCCGGAACTAATTTAACAATCCGTCTCATGTTTTGGGTGAACAAAAACAATGGCGACCAACCAGTTATGCTTCACGTTTCAAGTAAATAAATACGGACGAATTCGTCGACGTTAATTCATATGGAGATAAGCTTCCAACATGTTAATCATGAAGAACCCTCAACAAAATCTCACTTGCAGACGCATAGTTGCACAACATGCAATATAAACGACTAATTTTGCGAACACATTCCATCAAACAAAAGGCCCCAAGCGAAACTGGCATTACTTGCACATTTCGTAACTCGTAAACAATAGCCGCTTCACAAATGACGAACGAAATAGTTCCACATTCGAACAGTTGTCATCTTTGCAATAAATCGTCTAAAGCGTCTAACTGACATTTGTCTGTCATATATATACACATGTCCTTTTCTAATGGTACCGATAAGGACATTTCCCATGACAAACACGATTAGTCTAGTTGTTTGTATTTTATATCAATACGCGCGTTTCTCGGAATCTATGCATGTGGAACATGTGACGTATTCATGTCGATTTCACAAGACCATGTCGATTTCACTCTAACATATTAACTCTGCGCTCCCGGATAGCGCGCTTTGCTTTTACGATATCATACGAGATAATAACGAATATCATAACAGATTTCTTCCCAGATGTAACGTTACGATACTACTGGAATGTGCCAAAGATTGATATAAAACAAAAAATCGGAATGATGCTCTTGGGTTGGGAGAAAAATGATCCATCATGACCTGGGATGTGGACATGAAAAAATCTCACCCTCGTGGCCAGATATTAGGTCCGGACCAAATATCTGGCCCCGAGAGTGAGATTTGTCCATCCCATACCACAGGTCATGATGGATAATATTAGTCTCTGTGAGTGGCAGGATAGTCAGAAAAGGAGACCGTAATAGAGGAAAGCACAAAGCGACACGTGCTCTTAATGTGAATTTATCTGTCAACGACACTATTTCAATTTGACATATTAACATTAACGAATGGTCAAAAATCAGCATGCAGCTGAAGACTATGTTATTTAAATTTAAATGTAAATGACATTATATGTCTTTCTGAAACTCATTTGAACGAAGATGCCGCCATTTCTATCCCAGGTTATCATTGGTATGGGAATAACAGGTCATGTGTACACAGAAAAGACCCAAAAGCTTCAGGTGGTGTAGGGATGCTAATTAAAGATGAAATCATTAATAAATACAAAGTGTCGATAGTAGATAAAAGTAGATATGGACTCCTAAATTTAACTTTTGCTTCTAAAGTGTCAGCCGATGGTTTCTATGTATATGCATGTTACCTCCCCCGGAATCTCCCCCCTCCCCCCCTGGGGCAGGGATACAGATGCTTACTTTGCACATATTCTGACCAATATTTATATTCTGGCCCCAATCCATTGAATGTGTGGTGATTTCAATGCGAGGATAGGGAGCCGGTCCGATATTAATGAGGACTGTGATGACATTCCCAAACTAAATAATATTTACACTGCGGTGAATCAACTTGGTATTTTCTTTCTTGGATTTAATGATCGAATCGAAATTTTGTTGTCTGAATGGAAGACTCAACCCAGAAAATAATAATTATACATCAATTAGTCAAAAACGATCAGCTGTTGTTGATTTTTTTGTGCATCACATGACCGACTATCCCACTTCAATGATTTCCGGGTCACTACTCAGACTGTTTTGATTGACAATCACCAACTGCAGGGTTATATCAGCCAAGGCAGTAAGCCGCCTGATCACAGTGTATTGAGCGTGGTACTTGCCGTTAATCCGTCCTTATTGACACAAATAAAATCTGATGTTTCCAGACAGGCACGAATGCAAACCAAATTGAACAAACCATTACTTGTAAACTTTTTAGATTCTGAATTTTCGGATTTCACAGAATCTCAACAAGCAGGCAGTTGATGTAATGGATGATCGTTTTGCGAAACTGATATCGGATGAATTGAAGGATAATATACCGACTTTTAGAAAATGTACGAAAAATTTAAATAAATTTAAATATCATAAGCCGTTTTGAAATGAAATTACTAACTTAAGACACGAAATGAATAATTTGGAGAACAAAATTTCTGAGATTTAAAACAAAATCGCGCGAAAAACAGAGAGCCCTCTTATGTTTTTAAGGAATCTCAATACCAAACTTCGATTTTACGAGCGTCAATATAAAAGAGATGTTATGTTAAAAATTGAAATGGATTGCATAAACCCCAAATCATTTTGGGACTCCTTTAATAAATTGGGTCCAAATCGCAGCTTTACTATTCCTATAAATGATAATGCATATACCACTATTTCTAACGACCCCGAAACTGTGCTCAATGTGTGGAAAGGAGAATTCGAGAACTTATATAATCCCGATCAGACAAAAAAGTTTCATAGAGAATTTTTTTTAGATCCACTATATGAAACTAATCGGATAGTAAATAGATCCATTACCATTGAGGAAATTTCCCAAGATCTAATGAATGCCAATAATAAAAAGTCTTTTGGCCCAGATAACATCCCATACGAATGCCTAAAATGTGAAAGTGTTAAACCTGTTCTACACAATTTATCTAACTTTCTATTTGATACAGGCCTATTTCCCTCAGTGTGGAGGCAATCTCTGATATGTCCTATACCAAAGGATAAGAGTAGTGATCCAAGATTCCCATTACATTACCGAGGAATATCGCTGATGCCTACATGTAGCAAACTTTACAGTTGTTTATTGAATTATAGATTGATTGAATATTTAGAAATGAATGAAATTCTAGAAGATGAACAGATTGGTTTCAGACCTGGTCGATCGTGTTTGGATAATATCTTTATGTTATCATCTCTTATATTAGGCAAAAACAATTTTTTTTACAACTTTGATAGACTTTAGAAAAGCCTTTGATTGCGTTGATCGAGACATGCTGCTATTTAAGCTACTTAAGGGTGGGTTGGATGGCAACATGTACCAGTCTATCAAAATCATCTATCACCTTTTCACGTGTTCGTATAAATGGAAACATATTAGCACATTTAAAATGTTTCTCTAGTGTAAAACAAGGCGACAGTCTTTCCACGACACTTTTTACAATATTCGTTAACGATCTTATTTCAGATATTAAACATTTAGAAATTGGAGTGAATCTAGAAGAATTCAAGATATCTTCACTTATGTATGCCGATGACATTGCTTTAATGGCCAAGTCAGAAACTGATGTGCCAACAATGTTGAAAACAGTCCAAAACTGGTGTAGAAAAAACGAAAGTTGTCCATTTGAGAAAGAAACACATTCAAAGAACTATAATAGTTTCATTTTCGGAAATCAAGCTGTAAACATGACTGATCAATATACATATCTTGGTGTTATTTTCCATGAGTTTGGTAGTTTCGATATGACAGCTGAAACTCTCAAAGCCAGCAGGTAGAGCCCTCGGGGCCTTCATATCAAATGTTCACACATATAAGGACATATGCTTCAAAACTTTTGGTAAAAATTTCCAAAACTGTGTTAGCCCAATTATGGATTATGCGTCTGGTGTCTGGGGATACAGAAAATACCCTTGTAATGACAAGCATTTCCATGTCCGCTATTAGCCATTGAAGGCGAAATTGGTATCCAAAGAAGTGGATTACGCCGATGGGTCAATATTTAAAAAAAAAATTGTTTATTGAGAATAGAAAATAACAAAGGAAGAAGAGACAAAATGTATACATGCAATCATGCTCTTAATCCTGGACATGGGAGAGCGTAACTCTTCCATGCCATGGCCTACTTTCTCACCTGTGACACGTAATTGTAAAATAGTTAAAGGCACATAATGTGTTCGGAATTTTGTTGTATACACCTCTCCACTAAAAAGATAGACGAGGCAGCGATACTAGATATTACCTTGACATATTATTATCCGAAATGGGCTTTCTGTAGCAACAACAATGGTGATAAAGAACAATAAATTAATATTTTGTCTTCAGAAGAACTTGAAATTTCTCTTATTAGACAGCTACAGTGGTCGGTGTAATATTTAAGGTTTGCAAAATCAGAGTTCCAAACACTATGTGCAGCTTTAATTAATTTACGTTCTGAATTTACCATAAATATAGTTAGTAAATTTTAACGATATTAACCGATGGGTCAATATGGCTAGACTTGTTAAATTGTCTGATGAACGACTTGTCAACATTTTTTTTATGGGATTTCGTGGAAATATCAGATGGTTGGAGCGCCATTTTTTTCTGATATTCCTACCGAAGCTGGAATGATACATACCTTTGAAAATGTACAAACCTGTAATTTTACCGATCTAGAATTGAAACTCAAATTCGTGCAGATAACTGGCTAGAAAATCTGAACTATATCCCAAAGCTACGAACTTACAGATTATACAAGAAAACCTATGAAACTGATCAATATATCAGTATGAACATTGACACATCTCACCGATCGACCTTGGCTCAATTTCGTTGCGCAATACTTCCACTGAGAATAGAAACTGGCAGATTTCGAGATGAGAAAGTTCATGAACGAATTTGTGCTCTGTACGACCTGCAAGAAATAGAGGATGAAAGCCACTTTCTTTTGCGCTGCTGTACACACACTTAATGTCTCGGCTCCTGAATTCTGTTGATATTACTTTTACTTATGAAAATAACAATGATACACTGACTGAAATAATTTCATATCCACGTCAGTTAGCAAAATTCCTTTTTGATGCCTTTATGAAAAGAAAAACAATTCTCTATAAATAACTCTTGAAAGAGTAAACTCCATAATTATATAATTGTAAATGAACACTCTCATGATATAATTATATATTTTTTCCCGATATATAGACACGGATGAACGATTACTTCCAAGAATGTTTAACCAATGCCTTTGAACATAACATTGCATACATGCAATTAAATACTATAAGCGTGATTTATAGGCCCCATGTGGCCGGGTGCAATATCATTATATGTTTATGTAATATATTTATGTATTTTGGATGCACATGTCACGTTAATAAAAGATTATATATAATATATATATATATATATATAGCTATATATATATATATATATATACTAGAAGGTGACCCGACTTCGTCCGGGCTATTAAAAAAACAAATTTCAAGTCGATTGCTCCACCCGTTTCCTAGATCTGGTCTGCGCATGCGCGAAGCTGGTGTCGCACGTGCTCGGCGACCCGATAAAATTCGTATCCGGGGCAAGATACATTCACATACCAAATTTAAAGTCAATATCTCAACCCGTTTCCGAGATCTCGAGCTGGCGTCGCACGTGCTCGGCGACCCGATAAAATTCGTATCCGGGGCAAGATACATTCACATACCAAATTTCAAGTCGATAGCTACACCCGTTTCCGAGATATATAGCCCAATGTCATTTGCGGATACCTCGGCCGTTGATGAGTTAACGCGACACAGTCAAATGCATCGGCAGGGTGAGAGTTAACGTAATCTAACTTTATGACCTCTGACGACGTCATAGAAATTACGCATTGATTTTATCCTGATAAAAGCATCGTACCACTTGTACCTAATAATTGAGGCAGATAACTAAAACGGATACATACATATTATATATCGTTGGAAAGATGAAGCCACACAGATTCTAACCGTGAAAATTATATGACTGGCAATTTATTATTCGCGCTATATCGTATCGATTTGTGAGCACCGAACTGAAATATATTAGCGCAAAACGGCGTAAAAACAGATTTGACCTCCGCACGTGAAAAGTTGACCTCGCACGGACAAATAAATATGCCTATGTTCGTCTCCGGCCGAAAATACCCTAAAATACCAAATTTCATCGAAATTGGCTTAGTCGTTTTCGAGTCCATCGATTTCAAACACACACACACACAAACAAACACACACACAGATCTTTCAAAATATATAATAGATATATCTGATAGCATGAATGCGATAGTATCCACGAAACACTTAATGCGAGATAAAATACTATTCGATTGTTGTATATATGTTATTCGCGAAAAGCACGTGGGTTTATTTATCAGCAGAGTCATGTCCGCAGATTTCCAGATTTCCGGAAATCGTCGGTTAATGTTGCAAACTTTACCCGTAAAAAACAACCACGTGATTGCACAACAACACAACAGAAGATTAAACCTCCATCAAGCTAGTTCGGGGGCAAAATTCGATGTATATAATTTCTCCTTCACAAGATTAATCATAAACTCAAAAGGGAGTCGCGGCGTAGCGACAATATTGTATAATAAACACGAATAAACAAGAAAGGAATGATATAATGATAAATCCGCTCTCTTTCTGTGTGAGCTATTGATATGACATGCAATGCCATACTATTTCGTAATCACCTATTTATATGCGCGTGCGTATTACGATGGTTATAAATATTCCTTATTTGGTGTGTGACGTAATTTATATGGTATTTATAACATGCGCGCGTTTACGAGTGACAATAATATGTCAAATGCCTTATTTTGTGTGTGACGTAAATACGAACTGGATTATTGAAATTTAATTTCTTTGCAAAAACAAAACACGTTTTCTGTCTGATCATTCCCCAACCATGAAGTAACGCATACTAGTTGGAATTTGAAATTCCAACGAGTAGTATATATGGTCGATTTAAATGAGACTTGTTGTGATTTGAAAGAGAATACCGCGCATGCCGCCAATATGAATAATTTGAGACCGTCTCCACGAACTTTATAATAACATGCCGTGCGCGATAATTATGATTGGCATAAGAACAAAATTTGTCTATAATAATATGATCATACGCAAGCGTAATTAACGAACCAAAGATAAAACACTCACATAAGGGGTTTCTGCTGCATGTATAGCGTTTAAAACAATTCTTGCCAAAATCACTTTATAGATTCCCACCAAATAAGATTCACATTCATAAGGCATATGTTTGGTTGGGTAATTATAAATAGTTATATATGTTGTCAAGAGTGGAACTGAAACTAACCATTATATTACTTGTCGTGCTGGGGGAGCTCTCCGCTTTAGATACTCTCTAGACGGAGAAGCGTGTCCATTTCATAATGTGCATTTCATTCATAACATGTCATCATGTCGATTTCAACGATAGTTGACAAACAATGCCATCGTGTAACTTTCCCTGTTGACCGAATTCGCGTGGAATTGAATGTATATATCTTCTGCTTTGTTCATAAGTGTGTGTTTTCATTCTATTCAAGAAAATAGGATATACATGGATTATCAGATGCATGTAAGTATGCAGACTTATATGATAACAATCAAATCCGTATTAAATACTATCTTATTTCCTTTCGCACGGTATAGTTTCTACAGAAACATGCAGTATTGATCAACTGCTGGCCATCAGTTGGAAAATAAAGCTTTGAGATACACGTAGATCGTGTTGAGTTGTTGAGATTTAAAACATATTAAAACTTCCAAGGGTCCGATAATTTGATCCAGTAGAGCGCCGGAGTAGACCCGTTCGAAATTCATTATAGACCTACTTTCCCTACTAAATAAAAAATCAAATAAATGATTTTATGACGTTTATATAAATAGGAGAATGTTGCACGTCGACTGAATTGGGTTGGCCTTTTGACAGCCGATTACGACATTAATGCTGCAAGCCCACCGTTCTACTGTGCGACAAAACTGCTCGCATCTAAAAAAAATTGCTCCTCGTATTATGCAAAAAATTGATGACGTCACAAAATCAGATAGCCTATGTACGAAACAGACTATTTTAACAACAATATCCACCGCTAACGCATTCCGTATCTTTAATGTTGGTGGGAACTCGGACCAGAACAATCTAATACCGCACTCACTGCTGATGCGTTTCTGATTCGAATGTGTTCAGAACACAGTGACCGAAGCGACTGATAACATGACATTAGTGACTCACCTGCACTTGGTGCTATATAATTATATTAATATTGAGACAATTAGAGATATACCTCGCTTTATATACGTGCTTTAGTTTCTAGTTCAGAACAATTGGGGAAATTTGGCATTCATTAGGGAAGTTGTCAATGGATTCATCAGTGTTCGACTATCATTAAATGATAGTTCTCTCGGTCAATATTTCAGTCTTACGGCGGCCGGTATTACTGATTGCATTTAGAAACGTATGCATTCAGCTATGTCGGTGAAATAGATGTGTCACGAACCAGCTTTGATCGTATGTCACTAGCATATATTATAACAGTATACACTGATATTTATTTGTTAACCACCATTTGTGGAGAGCATATTTTCAAGATATCAATATGTGCATATACATATTTAAAAATTCCAAAGATGGATAAATAGAAGTATTGAGTTAATCGAGACTTTCGCCCTGCATAACAGATGAAGCGAGAAAACAGTGAATGGGCGAGTTTGCTCATTGATGGAGAGTCATCTTGATTGACAAGCTGTTTTTTTTACTTTTTTAATTTACAAGAGATGAGCTTCCTTTTTTGACTACCAACGAACTTATATCAATGTATCCGTCTAGCTTTGTTAGGGGCGACTCTAATGTATACCAATTAACAGATATTTACGATTAATTTACTGATTCATTAGATCAAGGTAAAGAAATTAGATAGGTGTTTTGTGATGTCAGTAAAGCTTTTGATAAGGTCTGGCATAAGGGCCTCCTTTCCAAATTGGAACGAATAGGTATAACTGGTAATCTTCTATAACTCCTCGAGCCTTATTTAACATACCGTCAGCAACGAGTAGTCTTAGACAGCGCTAATTCAGAATGGAACCACGTGAGAGCTGGTGTCCCCCAGGGTTTAATACTCGGACCTCTTCTCTTATTAAATTACATCAATGATATAGCTGAACATGTTACTTGTCACATTGGGCTTTTTGAAGATGACACATCAATGTTTTTAACCATAGAAGATCCAAATCGAGCAGCAGATTTAATTAACAGTGATATTGCAAAGTTGGTTGAATGGTCGAATCGTTGGCTTGTTACTTTTAATGAAATAAAAGCCGAATCTCTTCTTATTTCTCGGAAAACAAACCCCCTGACCACCCACCTCTTATAATGGCAATTGTATTATTGAGGAAGTTAAGTCTCATAGACATCTTGGTTTCACATATAATAATACGGGTACATGGGCAGCGCATATTGACGACATCACTGATAAGGAATGGAATAGAGTTAACCTAATGAGGAAATACAAATACATGTTATCTAGAAACACCCTTCAGAATATTTATTTTGCATTTATTCGTCCAGTTTTGGAATATGCTGCACCTGTGTGGGACAACTGTGGCATAACATTGAGCGATCGTATTGAAAAGATACAACACGAAGCGGCTAGAATAGTATCACGATCGACAAGAAGTATTAAAACTAGGAATGGGAGACTTTGGCGGATAGACGGAAAAAAATTCAAGTTACATCAATTTTACAAAATGTTTCATCGATCATCACCCCAGTATCTCCACACCTTGGTGAACCACGCGAACACAGGAGCAGAACGATACTCTTACAGAAAAACTTCACTCAGACCCCCTCGCTCAGATCTCTCCTTATACATGGATACTTTTCTGCCATCAGCGACCAGATTATGGAATGACTTGACCCCTGAACCGAAACAAGCGGAATCCCTCGAAGTGTTTAAATCGCGACTTGATGCAGGTAAACGTCTAAACATGGGTAGAACTCTTCACTTGAATTTTTGTTCTAATCGAAAAGCCCAAATAATCCATACCCAACTAAGACTCAAATGTAGTAGTCTTATTAAAGACCTCCACGAGAATCACATAAAAGAAAGCAACAGGTGCTCATGTGGCGACATAGAAAGCGCAGATCACTTTCTTTTAGTCTGCCCTTTATACAATCAAATCAGGGATGAATGTTTTATGTCATTAGAAACAAAATACAGAGACAGTTTAATACTCCTGAATGGCTCAAATTCTCTTCCACTTAGCACCAACCACAAAATATTTAAAGAACCAAACTTTTATTACCAGAAGTGGACGTTTCAGTCCTTTATCATAATATATGGAATCATATCAGTACTGAATAAAACTTTTGCCAAATACGTCCACTTAATCAAGTAGCATAGTTGCCCGATTCAGTGAATTTCCGTTATATTTGCGTTAAATGTCAATAATCATGAAAAACAAATTTATAAAGATAGATATATTTGAGAATACATAGCAGTGGTAACTCACTCTCTGTCCCACTCTTTCCATCTCTTCTGCCTCAACTGATTCATAATAATTATACTATTCTTAATGTTTTGCTTTCTTGTTATTTTCATTTCCCCTCAACTCAACCTGTTCTCTTTAACTCGACCTCTTGCCATACGCTCATTCTACATACTATGCTGCATGCTTTTCTTTTCCGAGGAGATAACTTCAAATAAGCGGTGACCCGCTTATTGTTAGATCCTCTTCACCCTCTTCTGTTCTATTCTGTCATATAAATCATAATATTCAATGTCTTGTTTCATGTATACATGTATTAATTGAGGGTAGAAATAAATATTGTTTAAACCAATTTGTTATTGTACAAATACAAAATCAATAAATCAATTAATTCTTTGCTGCCTAGTATACATTGTTGAAAAGCGTGATACATGCGTGAGACCATCCAGGAATAAGTATGACAAAACTCCGAAATGGTTTATAATGTTCTCCCAGTACCAGTTCCTCATTGCGGCTATTAATGGCGAATTGCAAGAGTACATCGCTTGGTACATTTCATCGGTGTAGTAACATTTACATATGTCGCATTGGAGACTGTTGTCGTATGTTGAACAACCGAGCGACCTGCTTCAGCTCAGTTGAATAATTTGGATATTCTCGCAGCAGGTGCCATACATGTATGTACCAAATAAAAACTCGGATTCTTGTGAACATTTCTGAACAATTCGAGTGTTGTGTTGTTGTTGACAGACGTGGTCCACTCATGTCCATATACACTTGTGTATCGGAAGCCGGTTCGTCCACGTTCGCTTTCCCGGGAAATGGCCACTTTCTAAGTAGAATTGCATGTAACTAGTTAGTTAGTACTGAGTGAGCAATGGGATGACATCGGCGACAAAATATGCCGAAAAGTCTAAAACGGAACAGTTTAAAGAGAAATATCTTCCACGGAATTTGGTAAGATGTAGGTGAGTGGATGAGGTAAGCCAAGAAGCACAGTTTCTTGGTGTGGATTTCATTCTCCAGTGGCTTTTCTCCCAGAGGACTCATGGCGACATTTGTGTTTGTACGGGTAGGTAGAGACTGGTTAGGCTTGATGCAGGACCGGAATGATATCTCCATTTTCTGGAGGCATGCAAGATTAGTAAACGTCATTAGGCTGTTGGAAGCACAATAGAATTATAATTGATGCGGTTGCTGAATGTCTTGAATTCAAAACATTGGGACCCACGAGTCCGTGACACGTTCTTCGGAGTTTCTGTGATACTAATTCCGCCCGTGTTTTTGGAGTCAAACTTGCTATGAAGTATTCCTAGGTAAACGCTCTCTGTCCCCTCAGTTAATTGTTTGTCTCCGAATACCTGCACACGAATTTGAATGTTTTTAACACGCTGACATTTTGTCTCGTTGAAAACCACTACTGTGCTTTTCGTACCGGAAAATGTGAATCGCCAAAGTCTGCTATATTCTTCTCATATATAGCTATGAGGTGGTCTAAGTCATATTTTGAAAGAGAAATTAAAGCAATGTCATCATCGGCAGTTGTATGCGAAGCACAAGGCATTGCTCCAAATGAAATACACTATGTGAGTCGTTTATGTACATACGGTATGTACAACAATTATGAGGTCACTCCTCCCTGTCGAGTTCCTTGTTTGATAGTACAACGACTATTGCTGATATTGTTTCCTTATATAGTATTCGGATGTAACAGTTTCTATCCATATCGCAAATAATTCGAAGAATTTTGCCGTGGTCACCTGTATCGTAAATTTTGACCATCATACCACATTCGATGATAGCACAATCTAAGAAACAAACATAATTATGCTCTAGCACCGTGATCTTTTGGGTGTGTTATTGCTTCTTGTGGCACGAAGGACGTCATAGCACATTTGAAGCCTTTTTCGAATCCGTGATGCAAATGGTCGGGAAAGTTAGAGAAGATATTGCTCTATAGAAATCGTCTTAGTAGCACACCTTTGAATGGTTTGTAGATAACAGACATCAGATTGATAGCTTGATAAGTGCTGAGATTTGGGTTCACCTTTGTATGGCGGCACAATTATACCCATTTTAATTGTGTCGGAAATGACTTCCATCAGTGATCTTGCTCAAAGTAGTTATTGTTTCAAATATTATATCCAAATTGGCAACGCACATCGTCATTCTTATTATGTTAATTAATTGCAATGATTCTCGAAGGTGAAATTGTTTCGTTAGTTTATCGCAGATAATTGCGTCACGAATTGAGAAGTAAATATTTACAATTAAGAGTAGTTCAGACGCTGATTTCTATGGAGTGGTACGGTTGATTTGGTTGACATTTTCGGCGATGTTACTAAAATCCTACATTCCTCCAATTGGCATAGGGCCCGAATGCTAACTTATCAGTTTCACATCGAACAAGTCAATAATTTGTCTTTAAGTTGATATTTGCACTTTTCTTCCATATCCTGTTTAGCATGTGATTCTATTTCATGATACACTTTATAACATTATTCCTACCACCAAACAATGCTTCCCTATGTTTATTTGTTTCTTGGTGCAGATAGAATTGATCCATACTTTTAAGGGTTTATCTTCTTTACATTTCTTGTCCAAGTCATGTTCCCAGATGATAATTAACGCACGTCCTAATTTTATTTAATTCTATTTCTGTTTTGATTGTTTATTCATACAACTGTCCCATGGGTTTCGGTGGTTTCTATCTAACCAGAAAGTAGGACACCCATGGATTATGCATCATACATGTCATAATCAGTGTTTGATTCCACATGATAACCGTCAATACAGTGTATGCATGTTTTAACATCACCGCCATTTAAATTATGTTTTATGTTGATATTTTGTTTTGTGGCAATGTATTATATCCATCGAATTGCTTTCATTGAAAATGTACACGCTGTCTGATATATATCGTATGCTATTATACCAAGACAATTATCTGGAACTGAGTTTATTCTAAATGCTAGGTTCCAGGTTTGAGCTAATGTTGTCGCTTGACGGAAATTATGTATTTGATTAGTTTGCATTGTACATAACAATAATTTACCACAACCACGTGTTATGTCTACATCCGATTTAAAATACCTTTCTATCTTTTTTTGGATAACGAAAATACTCCTAGCTTCATACAATTTTCGAAAATCTTCCCTGTTTTTCTCAGACATTTATTCCGGCTTTTGTGTCCAGACATTTTGACCAATGGGGAAATTTAAATATTGCCATTTCGTCAAGTTGAAATGTTTAGTTAAGTTAGACAATGTCATAGGAACGAAACTTAATGATTCAATGACACTAACACCATAAATGGTAAGCTCGAAATGTTATTACCATTCATAACAACGAATGGTTTTGAATGTAAGCGACATTGACATTGTTTTACATTGTTTGATTGAGATATATGTGAGCAAGAAGTGTTTCGTCGATTTTCATAAACATTCGATGCGATGTTTATGGTGTTTAGTAAGAGTAATAAGAAAACATTGCCGATCTTTTTATTGAATGGAACGCTTTGGACACGGTCCTCGAGTTTCAGTACCTTGGTTTTTTATTTTTTCATAACGGACGTTTTTTGTCAAGCAGTAAAGAAAACGTGCACGGTTGCAACAAGGACTATGTACGGACTCTTAAAAAATATATAATATGTCTACTGACTTGTCTCTTAAATTGTATGATCGTACAGTTTTACCTATTGTCCTCTACGGAAGTGAGATATGGGTTTCGAAAATGTTGACTGTTTTGAAAAGATTCATCTCAAGTTTTGTAAGATAATATTAAACACGAAGGCATCGACGTCAAATTATATGGTCTACGTGGAATTAGGATGCTTCCCGATAAGTAGACATGTCAAAATGAGAATGGTGAATTACTGGTGTAAACTTATATCACCAGAGGGCTGCATTCTGGCTAAAATGATATATCAGCTAATTGTGCAATTAGATGGCACTAATAATATGTTAACAACTAAAACGTTTATGTGGCTGAATGGGGTTCGAGGGGTGATACGGGGTTGCGGTATGACCCCCTTTTGGGATCACCAACTACCAATGTCACCATATAGAATATATTCTGATGATAATTTCTTTCAGCAATGGCATTTTAGTATATCGGGGTGCAACAGAGGAAAATTTTAAATGCCATTAAACCTTATCCAAGTTTCAGTAAATATCTTTTTCACATACTATTTTATTTTACAGAACATTTGACGAAAATCCAAACATCTAATCATAGGTTACCAAACGAAATGTGCAGATGGAAATCTAACAATATTATAGTGAAAACAATTGCAAAATGTGTGGTGTTTTTGGGATGAATTTCATTTTATTTTAGAATGTGAAGAAATAGATCCAACAATATTATTGGAGATATCCAGTTAGAGAGAAATTCCACGATTTATTCACTATATGTAACGTGGTATTACTGAAACGACTTTGTATATTTCAAAAAACTTGCATTCAAACGGCTAAAATATTAAGCTTATATGAAGGAAGCAGTGAAGCTGGAGGTACAGAACATAATTGAAAGAGCTATTGGCATTTCCGTTTTGTTGTGTAAATCCTGTTTCATTGTTGAAAATGAAAATACTACTGCACTGAATCTAATTCATCAACTTGTATACCCAGTGTCACTTGGCCAGTTCGGTAAAATCCATCTCTGTATATATGTATGTATATATTATTGACTAATGTATGTAATATTCATATTATATACTATGTCATATACCATGCGTTATTGGTGGTACAATAAATAAATCAATCAATCAAACTAGCTTATCCGCATGCATTGTGTACAGTACATGTGTTACCTTTATGGTGAGCATTGTAAAACAACCATATACAAAATCGTTCTAATACATATTCACATCTAAACACGTGTCCGCTATTGGCAGATACAGAATCACATGAATTACATATAATATATTCTTGAGGAAATTCTCATAACTTTTATTTTTAAGTTACTAGTATACCCTGCAACCAACGACAACCGTGCCTTCGAGCATTTTTGTATTTTCTACTGAAATAGTAGATGTAAACAAATGTATGTACTTTGACTTGTTCGTGCAATTTGTCACTGAGTTTTGACCTTTTAATTTCACACACATAACGCCCAATTTTACCCATGTTTTGACTAAAGTTGAGAATGTTTAACCCAAAAGCAGACCATGCGAGAGTAAATGTCAGTAAATAAGCTTCTTCTACCCGATAGAGCTATGTTAGAGATGATAAATATTTTAAATACAAACCAGTTGTCGTAATAATTTAAAAAAATGTTTCGAAAGCGCATATAACAGTATTCATGGGTGATTACAAATCGGGCTAAATTCCTATAACCAAACACTGAGTTGGCCTGCACTGAATACGAAGTTACGAACATCATGTTAGGCATCACAATTTTGTAACTTTTGTGTAAACTTTCACTGTTTGTGTTTAATAATTAAATCACCAAACCGGTAATGCAACATTTAATACAGACTACACTGGCAGACAAATACAACCCGTGTATTCATGTACTGACAACATAAAGGAACAATAGAGTTACATGTATCTCCCTCTGACCAGTTAAGCCTCTGGCATTTACCAATAATTGTAATATGTAACACATATATTATAGCGCTCTCAATAACTATAACAGCAGTTGGGTTCTTTCTGGAAAATTTGACTTCCCCACTGCGAGTTGTCTCGTACTTTTCAGATTCCATTAACACTGTTGCTCACCTGTTCCCAGAAAATCATTCCTGTCCCGTTTTATGTTCCACGATTTTGATCATGTCATCTTTCGATTATGATTTTTTAAGATTAAAAAGCTGGAAGACTTAGGCAAAACATGTATTTTGGTCATTGTTAGGGTGATAAATAATTACAGCTCGTATCAAACTATTATTTCACTCTTATTTGCGTTCAAATACCATTTCAACTAATTCAAGTGTTAAGGCAATGGAAAATGTCGAGTTGTTTTCTTGGGAATCAGCTGACATAGCGTTATGGAATCTTCAGGTTTCTGATAACTGGGTACATTAATTATACATGCAGCAAACAAGCACATTCATATAATCGCTTCCATGTGAAAAATGCAGGGAACTTTCACCGGAAGATGTTCTTAGACGATTTCTGTTTCCCTGTTCACTTCTTTGCTGCTCACTTTTTATTGTGATTAATCAAATATATGATTATTTTCGTCGCCGATTTCTATCAAACTCATTTAAAAGCATAACCGTGATAAGCATAATATAACTATGTTATTTGGAATTGCCTAGGTGCCTTTGCCCGATACAGTAATGGGGTGGTCAGCGACACCGTGTGGGGCGATAATTAATAAAATAAAATAAAATGGTTTTGTTACCAATTTCAATCAAATCTCGATCTCCACAGTACGGGCGAATCTGATAGTGTGATTCAAAACTGCTAAATATTTAGTGCTATGGATTGCATTTTATTCCCTTGATGTTATACTTTATGACATAGTTTTATCTACCAGATCTAGAATAAATTATTTGCACACAGTTAGCAAACCTTTGATTGACCATAGAGTACATGCTCGCTCTAGTCTAGTGATCAAAATAGATCGATGCACCATGGAAATATAACGTAATTCAGAGTAATTCTAAGCCATATACACCAATGCTGAATTGGTAGTTGTCGCATGGTTTTGTGCAACAGGACACACATGATGTCATCAACGTTCAAATAGACACAAATGCAGGATCTCCCAAATAAAAAATCACCAGCATATGTCAAAGTCGATTAAAAGATTACGGAACTACATGCGTTGCCAGTCAAACTCAAAGAGAACGTTTTAAACTCCATTGAAATGCCACTGCGATCAAAATCAAATACGTATACTAGTAATAAATAGCAGACAGACGACTAATCTAAAATCGATAAGGGTTTGAGATGCTGGGTGACTCTTTACCATTTGAGAGATCCTTGGTGTCTTTTTGTTTTGCCTCGTTTATGTCATCATTTTGGAACAAAGTCTTCTTGTAATGCATGCACACCTTTCATATGTGTGTTTTCTCGCACGACATTTGCACTATATACGACTTATAGTCGTTCACTTATTTGCTAAATGATAGGCACGTATGTTGTGGGTGAACACCGATGCCAAACTGCTCTGTCGAAGACATTATATACCATATTCTTTTATCAACAATATTAATTCCTCTGAGGATGGACTTCAAAAGAATGGAGATAAGCTGTCTTTGATGATTCGTGTTCCCCCGACAGTCTTTATGTTTTATGTTTTATAATTGATAAGAGGCGGAACATGCTGGATTTCTTGAGCTAAGAAGGGGAGCATCTGTATTATCTGTCCATTTTCTTGTCTTGTTATTCTATGTTAATGTTCATTTTACCATACATGGTGTAAGGTACAAATAAACTTGATTGTAAACTAAGAAGTGGCACAATATTGTTAGGCGAAGAAGTACTCTCTATTCCCCATAAATAGAATGCTTGAAACAACACAGGGCCTAAATCGTTTGTGGTGTATTTTATCGTAACTTACAAACCCAGGTTTGTAGAACTATTTTATGCTAGCGATATTTACATTAGTTTGTCGGTCACTGGATACAAATTTAGATTTGTTAGTGATCAGTGTTAATTTCGATATGACAAGGAACATGCAACCAAATAATTTTATACCGATCCTCGATGCGAAAGCCGACAAAGCTAAATGCGATAATTTATTGTCCCTCTCATCTTTTTCTGTGCGGGTGTCTCCATATTGTCAAAAAAAAAAAAAAAAACCATCGCTAAGAAGGTAAACAAAAATCAACTTCGATGTGGAACATAAAACGGGACAGTGATTAAACGGATGGCACTGTGACATGCACTGAACGTGATATAGCATAAATTCCTGACAAGAGTTGGCGATGAATTCCACTACCTGTTTAAGTGTGAACACTTTAATTTTCTTAGAAACCGCCTACTGCCGAAAGAATTCACTGAAAGTCCAAATGTTATAGTCATGAGCGAATTACTAAATACAAAAGACAAACATTTATATCGCCGGCTATGTATATTAATACGACACATTATAAAGGAATTTAATTATATTAGGAAGGTGTATTACCCATTGGTTCAATGATATCATAAATGTGTATATTACAGCGATGTTACATGTATATCTGATCATATGTCTTTTATATTATAACACTGTTATGTTCTAGATAAACCATGTTGACCACATGTATATATGTAAATATTGTACAAATATAATTATCTCCATACCTTTATTAAGGGAGTGAGAAATAAATGAATTGAATTGAATTGAAATAAAACTACATGATTGTCCGTTCACTTTCACAGACATTGTCGACACGAACTGGATCCAAGTTCATCCAACGTTAGTTTATTCCACTCACATATCGGCTCAGCAATTGATAACCATATTAATCATATTGGCAGGTATATCGTAACTAATTCATACGATCTCGTCGTTATAGCCCTGGTAGTCAAACACGTCCCATGCATGCATGCCGTGCATTATTTACCCAAGCGGGCATTGTTTCCCATCGCCAGTGCATGGCAATATATGTTATGACCGCCAGTGCATGGTAATATATGTAATGGATAATATTCGAAGCGGAGTTGAATCGGTAAAAGAAGCAACGAGGCCTTGCGCCGAGTTGATTTTTGACCGAATTCCCTATGCTGAGAATAGTATCTAACGTAAAACCCATCTGTCATTGGAGCCAACTATCCGTTTGGTCTGGTCTACAGCTCTTGATTACCTGAGTACACGCCAACAGTGCAGCAATCACAGTTATTGTTGTCCACGGCAAAAAGCAACACGTTTCAATTATTATTTAATTCGAATTCGCGGACTCGCCAGTATAATTGAGGGACGTTTCCTCCGAAGTTTGCCGTTGCGCTATATATATGGATTCGGCCAGTGTATGTGAGCAATATATTTCTATTCAATTGAATTTGTTTATTTTTTTTTCTTTCTTGATTTAAAGATGCCCCGTCCAATTCGACATCAGTTAACATTCCATAAGACATTTATCAGGTAATAAAACATGAAAAATAATGGTCGTTATACATATGCATCACCAATACAGCACCACAAGAAGCATCCAAAATAATCTGATCAGAATATATCATAAATAGCTTATTTTCGAAATTTATTTTCAATTTTCATCGCTGGTTGTTAATGAAGTAAAACTCTCTTTATAAAATGTGATTTTTCGAATATTCTGGTTCAAAACAACAAGAAACCTGGTAAACTGCCTCATTATTAAGAAGTCGAAAGCACACAAGAAGCTTGCATAAATTGGTTTACTGATTCCTTCTCATTGTTGTCGTGTGTAGAATACGCAAGAATAGAAGTATTATAGTGTCCAATCGTATGAGGTTTCTTGAATGTCCAATTATTATCAGAAAGACACCTGCATGTACTAGCTTGAGTTCTATGTATCATTCTATAGTTTATACACAGGGACGTTGCTAGAAGTGACTTAGATCAGTATGACAATTTAATTTCGCACACCCATCCCCTTCAGGTTAGATGTTTCAAACTGAAAGGTATCATAACATTACTAGTTATTGGACAATTCTTACATGACATGGGTCATCGCCCGTGGTTAGCAAATCAGTCCCATTGTGTCTGCATGATTTCCAACTATTCCCCCCACCACGTGACCTTACATATACCTTTAAGTATCACCCCCAAAAGTTAACAAATGGTCAATGCACAAATGTATAAGGGTGATTCTCCATTAAATGAACAATTTCGTCCAGAAAATTCTGGGGGAAAAAAGTTTGTCACATGCCGATGAATTTTATGTGAGTATGTAGCACAGATATTGGTGACCACGAAAATGACATTCCGCAAAATTATAGGGCCAGGTCAAGGTCAATCAAGGTCGTTCATTACAGCATGTGCCAATGACGGTTTTTTGGGGTTGAATCAGGGCAACGTCATTGTCAAATTCGCTCATTCTCCAAAACTTGTTGACATGTGCCCTTTAATAGTTGAATTATCGTTATGAGTATATATTGTTTGAGTAGCCGATGATGTATCCGTCCAAACGACGTATTGCGTAGCTCCGTACGTTGAGACGTCTATGAGATACAGCCATTTGAATATACGTGGTGGAAATTGATATGCTTTGTGGGCGTGACTTAGAGTTCAAACTCTCTAAGAGGTCAACGAATACAGCGTTCAGATATGATAATTGGAAACAGATTTTGATCGCATAAAAGGCTATTCCTATCAAGTCGGGCATGCCCTGGTCCCTCGTACACTTGGTTTGACTCCAAACGATCGAGGAACTCTGATGTAGATAACGTGAACATACGTCAATCAAAGTCTGTTCCCCAAGGGGTTCGCCAAATTGCAATGATAATTTAGAGTAGAAAACATTGTCGATGGATTTCTCTTACATGTTTCAAGATATTGAACTGAAATATGGTATTTAGTGGTTTCTCGGTGCGCTCAATCAGATAGAATTCTCAGTGAGATATTCTGATGGTCCAAAATGTGTATTTTGACGCCGTTGCTATAACACACGAGCCGGAAATCGCCCCGCAGGCAGAACGATTGTTGAAAAGTACGGAAATAATTGACTTTCAAACTGTCATCTGCTTCTCACTGAGATTGTCTGATGTAAACGTCAATCCATTGTGAGAATTCGTTAGTTTCCGTTGATCACCCCCCCACCACTCATTCACTCACCCCCCCCCCCGATTTGATATAAACGCACTAAAACTAATCCATATGTCATAGTTGTTCTTTTTATCTACACCCAGATCATTCCTTAACATGTTTTATTTGTTAGATCGTGTTTGCGTCTCTGGATATTTCAAAATTAAAATTGCGTCATTACCCAAACAGAAGGAGTGTTTGGGTAATGACGCGTTTGGGTAATGACGATTTTCGTTTCAGCGCGCTCTTATATCTTGAATATCCATCACCTATGAAAATGAACTAGTTTATGAACAAACAACCGCTCTGAGCTTTCGAAAAAAACTTTTAATCGTTCGCCTACAGCATGTAACATTCAAATGGTCTGCGTTTGTGTAATGACGCTGAATAAACATACGCTAGCGATTTCTAGTTTCAAAGGTTGATTTTGAAAAATTATTCAAGGAAACATAACCTGTGTTTATTTTTTCTAGACATTAAAGGATATTTACTCCACGATGCAACCATAGATATGAACAAGCTATGTTTCTGGTGAAAATATCAGCCGTCTTTATCGTGCGTTTGGGTAATGATTCTATATAACGGGACATGCTTTTGGAAGACTTCACATGCTTTCCACTAACTAAATATTTAATTTCATAAAAATTATACGAATTGCACGGCGTTCGGTGCAAAATTCCGCACAAGAATATTAATTGGTTTAAAGATAAATCGTTCGGTGGCGGATGGGAACAATCAGGGAAGTTGAATGCCTTTGATTTGGGACATGCTGTTTCGGGGTACATAGCCTGTAATATACACATGGCATACATGTTGTCACACGTCCATACTAAACCCGAAATGTCTCTAATAAATGCCTGTATCGTGAGCTACAAGATCATTACCATCACTTACCATTGTTTTTCATAGGATGAACTAATAACGCTGGACATGGGTTTGCTCGTTTACGGGAGAATCACCAAAACCTGTGTTATTTTTTCTTTGAAAAAGCATACAATCGCGTAAGTAGTGTCTATATATCGTTCAATATATAGTTGATTAGTCATCAGCAACGTGGCTGGAGTTCCAGCTGCATGCCACCCCTTTTAACCAGGCCGAGCTCGCAATTTCGCGTAATTTCATTTGCTTCCCACCCCGTGGCTTGGAATTTCATAACTCTATACCTATTGTGGTGAGGAATCATGAAACAATTTGAATTATGAGCCTGAACACTGCCAAATCCTAGCATCGATACAAGTCTAACTCCATGAAAACTCAGTCTCGATTTGTTTTTTGTTTTAAACATTTTTAAAATCCGAACCTGACTGAAATGTGTAGTCTTAGAATATATATGCATAGGTCTAACTACAGACATATTCAGGCCGCCATTTTGTTTTAGTTTGATTTATTAGTAATTTGTAATTGATTAGCAGGTCAACGATTAGCGAGGTGGGAGGACAACTAAAAGATTGGAAAATTCCCGTCGAATGTTTTGACCGAACTTAATGTAGGAAATTCCCCGCTAATTACTAATTAACCCCATCCCATATCAACACCAGAGTCTCTGTTACGACAAACATTTATGTATAGTTTTATTTTATATTCTCGACTCGCGACGGGAGTATATAGCATCAAATAATCCCTTGCATATTCTTAAAGAATGGCCACGGGTATTCTTTAAAAATGCCCACGGGTATTCTTAAAAGAATGACCATGCGAGATCAAAACGCTTGAGGATTCTGCCTGATAAGAGCCGCGCCAAGACAAAGGGATAACACGCCGGTGGGATTTAACTGTATGTACTACATGTATGTCGCTGACAGTTCAACATCACTAAAGCTTTCGCTTCAGTTATTTCATTCAGAGCAGATGGCCGAAATACATGCGTACCTGCATGCTGAACATAAGCCCAATATACGAAAGTCCGATATACTATACGGATGTCCAATACTTCGAAAGTCTAATATATGTACATGTACATCGAAGATGTTATATTCAACAACAAAAAACGTTTACTCTGAAGGTACTACGAAGGTCAGATACTCCGAAATTGTTATAAAGTAATGGACGTTTGAATTTATATACAGTTTACTTAATTATGAATCAGTCTATATGTTTCGAAGATTAATTGTGAGTGCATAATGCAATTCCAGTCAACAATTATATACGAAATAGAAAAGAGTATCGTATTGTCTTTATAAAAGAAAAGTTATGCATGCATGGGGGGTAAAATCTACATTTGCTGGACTTTGATGTGAGCACTATACAAGAAACTATTTGTAAGGGGTTCGGGTAGCAGCCAAGCAGAATAAGAAGAAAAAAAAAGCGAGAAAGTTTTTGGATTTCACAACCCTCTCCATATATCCGATTAGTTTTCTGTTATTTCTCTGTTAACTCTTGGTGGACACCAGACCTAATCGTCCAGCACTTGCAAGATCTCGAGATATGTCGATAGTTCGATACATTTTATGTCGAATTCTCGGCTTCATTGTTTCCAGATGATCTCAATATACGGGTGTACAGGTCGAAGGTCTCGAAATCAAATATGTTTCTAAGTCATAAATCACCTATCAGTGAATTGATATTTTTTGCAGTGAATTTACATTCGACGTTCAATTTCTGTATGGTGTAGGAATAAAAAAAATACGGTTTAAACATACATTAAGGTTCTAATTAAACCGATGTCTAAGGGTGTTTGTGGTCGTTCGATAGCAAGTTGATTGACATCTCTTTTCGGTGCACGAGATGCGATCATACACTCAAACTACCCAGTGACCCAGAGGACACAACAATAGCCAGCATAATGGACGAGAACACGCATGCGCTCAATTAAGGTGAATTACTCGGTTCTTGCACGCTTGTTGCCAAACTGAACTCATTGTGGCTAGACAAAATCCAAGCCGGCACTCGCACGATAGACATGATATATTACATGTACAGCTCCGCCCATTAAACAGAGGGTATAGCAAATGTATGGAAACAACGGTTCAGAAAGAACAAGAAAACCATAGTCAGAAATGTTAACGCCACCAAGATTATAATATTACATATAAATAGAAATTATAAAAAAATACATAAAATATTTTGATAACAATTGCGTTTAAACAAGTAATCCTTCAAATTATGACTAACAAAGCAAGTAAATGACTGTGGGGTCACTCAACAGATTATAAAGACTTGGACTTAGTATACTGTAAATACTGGGACTGTATATATTTAAATTTTAGTCTAAAATTTAAATGAAATAATTAAAAGATCAAATTTAGCAAGTAGTAAAAGTTAATTTTCTCATTTAATTTTGTTTTTTTGTTAAATAAAGGAATAATTTAAATGAAAAATTTGGTTTAAATAAAAATGATTGACCGTGGCTCTTCCAATAATTGCGCGACTGACCTGGTCAATTGTTCTTAAGAAGTTGTTTTGAGAATTACTATGGAGGGAAATAGTTATGGCTGTGGCTTCGCAAGTAATTGACTTGGTGACGTGATGTTAACAAATCTGAACTCCAGTAAACCAAGGACGCTCCATACCAAATATAAGGTAAATATGTTTTAAGATTTACTATGGAGGGAAAGAATTGTGGTGCTGGCTTCGCAACTATTTGACCCCATTGTAACAAATATAAATATTAGTCACTCAGGCAATAGATGTATCTATTCTGTATATTAAGTTATTGGGTCTTACGTGTCTTGAGATGTCTAAATATGTTTTGATGGACAGATCGCGCAAGCGCAAGGGACCCCCACCAATCTTATCTGTTGTGATTCCAATTGTTGACTTATTAAATATGCACATATGCTTAAGAAACAGTCGCGCGCGAAGCGCGCTCCCGTAGGTCGGTTTTTGGATCCCAGTTAATGAAAATATCATTGAAATAATCGGTTTCCCCCCAATAAACATCCATATATTCAATATCCATGTTTTTGGAGCAGAATTAGGTAGACCATATTGAACGCCATAATTCTGCTGTGGTTAAGTGGTCAATTACTTTGGACATTACTGTATGTAGATGGAGTTATCATTAGACCTCACATCCTTATATGGGATACAGTAATGCCCAAAGTAATTGACCACTTAACCACAGCAGAATTATGGGTAATTTTTCAGGATTTAAAATCCTGAAAAATTACCCATAATTCTGCTGTGGTTAAGTGGTCAATTACTTTGGACATTACTGTATGTGGATGGAGTTATCATTAGACCTCACATCCTTATATGGGCTACAGTAATGCCTAAAGTAATTAACCAATTAACCACAGCAGAATTATGGGTAATTTTTCAGGATTTAAAATCTTGAAAAATTACCCATAATTCTGCTGTGGTTAAGTGATCAATTACTTTTGACATTACTGTATGTAGATGGAGTTAAACCTCACATCAGTTTGTTGGGGATTTGGACCTTGATTTGGGACCTTTGGTTTTTAACGCAACAAATGCGAGTACACCTTATACACAAATTTCTGATGTAGCCAGAGTTTTTCTTGGATAATATGAGTTTGAAGCCTGCTTACATTTCAATATGTTGTCAGTTTTGTATTGTCTGCAGCAGAACTCGGCGCGTTGAAGCAAAAGTTATAAGAGATAAAATGTGTACGTAACGAGACTATAATACAAATGAAAAAATAAATTGAGCGAGGGGTGGGCATTACAGGGAACTAAGGTCACTAAGGGTTGAACCGATATAAATTTGTAGAGCGATAACGACCAATGTTGACATATTATGCATCTCAACTCTACTGTTGCAAAAAGGTTATAAAATAGGGGGGGTGTCAGAATCTTAGTCATCTCTATATAGTGCCAGAATAGTCATTTATGGACTTCTATAGTGGTACAATACAAATTAGAATCAAATGATAAAAATATGTATGTAACACAACTATACCGATGAAAATAAAAATAATAATTTAGGCCGGGATAAGATGTTGGGTTGGTTATATGGACTCGGAGAAAAAGGGGTTCGTACCGATGAACTGAGATAAATTAGTGGAGCGATGTTGCCATGTAATGCATCGCGACTGTACTAAAGCAGCAATGATATAAAATTGGGGGGGGGGGGGGGGTAGGAAATTATCTCTATTTCTATAGATGGCACCAGAATTATATAGGAAGGAATAGCAATTGATATACGTATACGGTATACTATAGTAATACCATAGACATATAAGTACAAGTATCACGCAATAAAATATTTCGTAACGTGACTATAGCGATGAAAAAAATAAATAAATTGGACTGGGATTAGAGATTGGGTTGGTAATATATGTGGATAATTGGATATGGAATTCATACCGATGAAATGATACAAATTAGTTGAGCGATACAGACCAATGTTGACACTTAGTCAGGCTACGCGGGGGAAATAGGGGTTGATACGATAGACCGAAATAAATTTGTCGAGTGATAATGACCAATGTTGACGTATAAAGTAACGCGACTGTACTGTTGCACAATTATCATGTAGAACCGGTCAAATATGAACTCTGGTGCCCGATATGGAACAGCTCAGAAAACATTTGAAGGGCCCTAAAATTTATTTAACATGGGATCTGCCATACAAATCGATTTATGTTGATAAATCTCTTATTTTTCAAAATTTTAAGCTGAGACTTGGTGTGTCTGAGTGGGATACGTATATATTCCTAAAATGATAGGATACAGCACATAATTATGTTTTAGGTGGAAGAAATGAATTTTTTTCGATGATAAAATTTAACATGGGATTTGCAATTAAAATCGATTTATGTCGATAAAACTGTCATTTTTCTAAATTTTGAGTTGAGAATTCGTGTGTCTGTGTGTAATACTTATATATTCTTAAAATGACAGAGTCCAGCGCGTAATTATGTTTTAGATGGAAGAAATTGAATTTGTTTTCGATAACAAATTTACAGCATGTACGGCCGTACTACGGGATACGGGTTTATCGAGTACGCTATTTTATAAACAAACTTTTGTCAATAGCCGTTTTGGTCAAACTAAACCTTTTTCGACCGGGAAAGCAGATCCGAATAGTAGCTAAGATGTATTTAGATAGAATTATCAAAAGAATTTGACCGATTAGGGTGCATTTTAAAAGAATCGAGTGGAGAAATCTTGGTGACATTTTCATAAAACACGCCGATATTTCCAGAAGATAAAAGATGACGGTTATCACATTAGAACAGGCATAATATTACCCATAATTCACCTCACTACACCAGGGGGCTTACCCATAATTCACCTCACTATACCAGGGGGCTCCCAATGGGTTATATATTATTTTCAGGCTATCAGATTATTTATATTTTCAACAACATATTATTACACCGGTGACTTTAAGATTACAATTTCAGCCTGTCCTGACTATCGATACGATTGAGTCATTTTCAAAAACATATTATACACCGGTGGCGTTAACTTTACAATTTGAGTAAGGTACAAAAAAAAATCTTCGGCCACTCGACCACAGAATTGGAGACTACCACTGAATATGAAAAACAGCCACACTAGAAACACGACATGGTGGCGTAATGAAGTCTTCATCTCAAACTAACCTTATTTTATTGGACCGTCGATTTATATGGTTTATGATGCCATTTTCTGGGTATGAAACTCAAATAATGGTTTCAATGGGCGAACACCTTATACCAAGGCACTTACTCCCTTCGAACAACCATCTGGACATCCTTCTTATTTCCGGACAATCCCTCAATATAAACTGTCAAGCGATATCATAAATGATAGGCCAGTCTGGCATATTTTCGATGACTGTACCAGGTTATGTGTTATCATTAATCCTCATAGGTATCTCAGTGTATTAGTAAAAATACTGCATATTTACACAGTATTGGGGTAATTTCTTTCATCACAGTGTCTGTCCTGTTATTGATTCTGGTGTGTATACACTATTCTTGCAGCAGTCTCCATTAGCTGTTAACCGCCCAAGTAATCAACATATCGGTTGGTTATGGCATAGAGTATAAAGGATAAGTAAATAGTAATTATTTTAATGTCCGGCTATTTGGAACACGCAACTCTCCTATGATACCCGACGGTATAAACTGTCGTTTATTCAGTTGCCTTAATAAAACAGGTTTACAGTTTTTCTCTATAGAGATAGTCTCCATTCGAACTTAGCTGCATATAATCTTTCCTAACATGACTGCTCGCATGATATTCAACAGGACAGATATTGAGAATGAACGAGAATTTACTCTTTGTGCACAGGACTATGTTTAGCACATTTAGCTGCAGAATCCTACCAGTGAACTAGTATAGAGTTACTTCCACTTGGCTCGGTTCCTAATGGGCTAGGATGTTAACAACGATGTAGTTCTCGCCATATACATGTAACATCCATGTGACAGATTCTCTGGCACCATAAACTTGAACATAAAACCGCACTTGAAATAAATAGTTCTTGTGAAACAAATAATGAATTTAAATTTACCAAGGCTTCACATTTGTCATTGGCAAGATACTTATATTCTATATATATAAAACCCGTCGTCTGTGTGTGTGTCTGTGTGTGTGTGTATAACTCGGTCACGCTTTTGGCGCGCTTATAACTTTTCAACCATTCGGGCAATGCAGCCCAAATTTGGACCACGGCCTATATTGTGTCGTTAAATTTCACGCCGATTGGTCAAAGCAAACCTGAGATCTAACATGGTCCCCAAATGCAGTATTTGCACCCAAGTAGACACTATTTCTTATGACGTTTGTCGAAATGACGTCATGTGACGTCGTACATAAACCCACATTTGCGTTGCTATTGTATTGACGAAAATTTCCATGCGCTCTACCAAAGCGTTGTTGAAATTGGGCGCTATAAATTAATTGTCAGATCAGGTTGAGTGTGAATATAATTAACGCATGTTGCTTTTGCCGTGGAAGTGCATGGGGTGTAGAGTCGAGACTAGAACGTTCTATACCGCCGTTGGAAATGGGTGCTAAATTGTCTTATCATTATGCCACTTCAGTGTGAATATAAGTAATGGATTGTGTCTTTGTTATGAACGTTGTGCATTGTGTGTGGAATCAAAGGAGTATATATACGGAAGACGGCAAATTGACAAATAACGTTTTTTACAAAATAAAAATGGGCGCGAAGTATGCAAATGGGCCGCAGTGCAAGGGCCTGTGGCTTTAGGTCTATATACGCTGCTGAGTAAAAGCTGCAGTCCAATCGGTCGCTAAATAAAGGCTCGGTTTCAGTTACTGGAATATATATAATAGTAATACAGAAATATAGTTGATTTTTTTGCAATTCATATGCGCATGCATATATGTGGGTGGTAGTAGAATCTACAATTTTTCTGTGAAAAAAAAAAGTGTTCCCGAGCCATAGGCTCATTCATAGCGTACAAAGGGGCAGCAGGCCCTCCGCCGCTGAATAAATGCTCCCAAATGGAGTCTATTTCAGTTAGTAAATACAGTAATAAAATAACATGTTGATTTTGTTGCGTTCCAAATGTGCATGCAGAGACCAGAAAGTAACGAAGAACATTTATATACCCGTCATTTTGACGGGCAATCCCCTTGTCTATATATATAAAACCCGTCATCTGTATGTGTGTGTGTGTGTGTATCTGTGTGTGTGTATAACTCGGTCACGATTTTGGCGCGCTTATAACCTTTCAACCATGAGTGCAATGTTGCCCAAATGTGTACCATGGCCTATATTGTGTCTTAGAAGATGACTCACCAAATTTCACGCCGATTGGTCAAAGCAAACCTGAGATCTAATAGGGTCCCCAAATGCAGTATTTGCACTCAAGTATAGACACTATTTCTTATGACGTTTATCGAAATGACGTCATTGACGTCGCACGCAAACCCACACTTGCTTTGTAGTCTGGTCGAATAAAGGTTTGACCTACAATAAATTTGGACTAAATTGGTTTGTATACCATTTTGAAGAGAAATATATATATCCTCTATAACATATCCAAAATCCGCTAAAATCCGCTTTGAGCAATTTTTGTAATTCAAGATGGCGTCCAAGATGGCTGCCATTTATGTTAAATCAGTTCTACGTAATTATAGTGAGAAACTTGTCATATGTATACACTGGTATACATTTCTGTGAAGCTAAGACATAACCCCACCGTTGAATTCCAAAATTGGAACTCCCCGTCATAAATGGCCGCCAAAATGGCAGCCGGAAGTGGATTTTTTTGACGTTTTTTACTAATATCTTTAAGATAAGTTTTTACTGTTTGGAGCTGGTAGCGAATTTTGACGTTATTTTGTATTTAACATCTTAAAAGGGAACTGTTAATAAAACTTTTTGTTCAGTAAAATAAACTATACCAGTGTCATAATGTAGAATTAAGGTTACTAAAAACGAATCATATTCGAAAACACCAACTTATAGCGTAAAAATCGAGATTTTAATGCCTTTTTGACGTCGAAAATAATAAGGAAAAACTAAAAAGCCACTCGCCAGTTTTATGTGCACAAAGAAGCGTGACGTCAATGTGGGAACAATGATGGAATAAGACGTAAACATGTCCACGTGTTTTCTCATTTGTTTTGTTAATGGCGACTTACGATACAAATCTACTATTTTCAACAATTTGGACATTTAGAAAGTATTGATGACTGAAGTGTGTAATCACATAATATCACGGAGTTGTGCTTGGACTATACGTTGGACGCTGTTTTGAGAATTTTCGATGAATATTGTGAATTGGATTTTCGATTCTGGACAGTCACAGTGGAGGTTGACGTTTCGCAATTGAAACAAATTGACACTTTTATTGACAGATTTATGTTTTAGAGGAATGTTTATCAACCAAGAATCAAAATTATTGGACTGTAATGTGCATAGAACAGTTGTCTGCAGTTTTCAACACATTCTTGGTGGAAAAAGATTCTAAAACTACGATGGCAATTTGGGAAGTAAATCACCTATTTTCGATGTTTTTTCCGATGGTAATCCGACGTGGGCCGTATTCAACAATGCCAGCAAGGAGCTGATGCTGAACTCTTCCAATTTGATGATTATTTATTATAATTAATAAATATTTTTTTTAACCATTTCGCTTGTATATATTCTCCAAAATCAGTTGGACAAGTGTAGGTGAACAACCGATATACATTGTACATACAATAATAGCCTGATCGAGTTAAAATAGATTCATTGATCGGTCTTCCTGGCACATTGCTCACTGTTGTACATATTGTAAGAGGGGAGACCTCTAAATTTCTTGAACATTGTTTAAGAATTTGTAGATGTTTATATTGAATATTCTCAGTAAATAATTATTCTGTTTGTTTCAAAAGAAATCAGAATAATTGTTATTGTTTGCAAGCACTAGTATTGGTTGAAAGATAATTATAGAACAGTTTAGATTGACTCCCCTCTTACCAGATGCATGCTGACTGTGGAAGACCGATCGGTCTATTTAAGCACTTCCGGGCTATTATAGATCACTCGGTGATTCACCCAGGTTCGTTGGATGGCTCAAACGATGTTTCCAAAGAAATTTATATATACCCTTAATTTGAACCACACAGTTGATTGTTTCGTACCATATTTTTTGTCATTTCACACCATATACATTTGTATGTTTCGTTGGTTCCCACAAATGGTAATTGGTCATGCATATGCAGCGTACTATGTGAAAAATTATTTTAATTTTGTTAACTTAATGAAAGCGAACATGTTTACGATTTAAAGTTACGTGATGATGACAACCCGACAATTACATGTAAACATATTTCTTTCTTTTTTTTGCGAAAAAAAAATTAACAAATTGTAATTGTGGCAACAAAGTTAAAGATACATAATCCGAATTAACGCTTGCATATTACTATTTCCTTGGCTTCGGGTGTAAACATATTTGATTCGAGTCGAGGAACCCACCCGTGTTGAACAAAATGTTGATAAATAACAGGTTTTGGGCAATTGTTTACTATTGTTGACTGGTTACATGGGGAGGGGGTGGAAAAAACCTGCAGATACAGGGTGGAAAAAACTGTTTTCTTCGGTTTGGGTACCCCCCCACAAAAAAACAGCAAAAACTGACCATTGCCCCCCCCCCAGAAAAATCAAATCTACCCCAGCCGGACAACAACTCGGTTTGACCGGAAACCGAAAAAAACACTGGAGCATACAATTCACGAGAAGGTGCTTGGTAACTTAGTTTAGATTATTATGACTAAAATGGTAATTGTCTACCAGTAGAACGCAGATTTGTACCTCGTGATGTCATGACATGTACAAACATGTATATTGGTGATCGCAACGCTATGTATGCACTTTAAAAAATGACAACTAGTCATTACCTCGACTTTGAAAAAGATGCAAATGAGATGAGTGAGATACCAGCATATAACTGTTTTCTGATACCATTGGAGGAGAAATTGTTTAATACATGGGATAGTTCTGCAGTAAAAATTTGCCAGATAAGCGATCGCAGGGTAGAATTCTGCATTCGACTGGTAGACACGGACATAGTCGCATTATTAAGAGGGTTAATGGGGTCAATATCACATGTAAACCAGACAGTGGTTATCCAAAATTGTTTTATGTGGATTGTACTACTCATGTATATATGATTTGGATATTAAGGTTAATCCATATTCTATAAAATGAGAGAAAATTGAAGTTGTGAGTCTGAAAATACATATTTGGAAAAAAATTACATGCAAATTTTTTCCGACAACCCTCCCCCTTAATGAATAAGGAAAAAAATTGTTGTTGGAATCTAATAACATGGGAACCATCGAATCGGTTTGAGTACCTTTAATGTTATTTCCAAAAAATCATACGGTATACTCAATGGTACAAATTGTCGAAATGATACATGTACTGATATGAAATGTCCAGAACCCTGGTGCGAAACATCTCTATGTCAAACTTCTAAGGCACAAAATGTCCAGCAACCTATTGGCTGTTCAGTCCATTGCACATTATAATTTATTTCCAAATAAAGGTAATACTAAATATTAAAGCAGCGTTTAGTGTTAAGTTCAATCTTGAACTAATTGTACATGTGATATAGTCACAGGGGCTTGTTGTAAAGAAAACAAGTAAAATTGAGGGTGCCACTTTATCAAACATTATAAATGCATCAATATTCTATTGATATACATGTACAGGTAATGCTTTACAAACGCATGTTTTTGTATATATATTTTTACTTGTTTTCTTAACAAGCCCCTGTGGCCTCAGTTTAAGTATATGAAGCCATGACTTATCTGCGAAAGAGCTCTGGATCTCTTGTTCACTCATTGTGTGACCACTGAAATCAGAGACGTGGCTAGATAGTCTCCCCATTGGGGAGGGGGGTCCACCTTGATACCTGTATGTTACGACAGCACCCCTTGGAAGGAAGTTTCCTGTTCGAATTTTTGCCCGGTACGGCTTGTTATCAAACTACATCTGTACATGTACTTACCGTAGGTGAATATCACTTCAATTTGCCTTAAATTGAGTAATATAGTTTTAGGACATCACCAAACAGAGTAATATGATTTCATGACATCACGGATCCGAGTAATATGGCTTTACAACATGGCATAATTCTATTTCACTGTTAAATAATGCATAGACAATGATGTTTTGTGATGTCACTCATTTGAAAGAGTTGTCCATACATGTAGTACACTGTTACTAAGAGGCAAACTAATTAATGTTATGGATGGGGTATTACTTGGTTGGTTTGATATTATAGGCCTGATTTCAGCCCTCGGTAACCTCATTTCAGCCTTCGACCTTTGATGTCAGGCTGATAGTGATATGAGATTACCTTAGGCTGATATCAGGCCTAATATCAAACCAACCAAGAAATGTCCTCTAATTATTATATAACTAGCAGGGTGACCAGTCGTTGCCCGGGTTAATGCTCCCACTTTTTTACTCTGACCCCAATACCATCACTGTAGACATTTCTAATCTGCACCATTATGATGATTATCTTTCTCATAAGAAATAACAAATTAATAGATATGTGTAGGGTATTACATGTACTTGGTTGGTTTGAATATATAGGCCTGATTTCAGACCCCTCGGTAACCTCATATCAGCCTTCGATGTCAGGCCGATTGCGATATGAGGTTACCTCAGGCCGATATTTGGTCTAATATCAAACCAACAAAGTAATATCCTCTAAATATTATGTAACTAGCAGGGTTGTTACCCATGTTAATGCAGTGTGGTATTGTTTTGCCCCTCCCACTTTTTGTCCCTTACCCCAATACCGTCAAGTGCTGTATACATTTCTAATCTGCACAATTATGTTGATTATCTTTCTCGTTAGAAATTGCCCCTTTGGAGCCATCTAGAAGGTCCCTCGTGAATTAATATAGAATAGACATTCACAAATATAGGTATAGATAAAGATTTTTTAAGTTCCCGGACCCCTGTGGTTGTAATTAGAATGCACTCAGAGATTCTGACTTCAAACTTGTGCCACCTTCTAATTTACATGTACCGGTATACTACCGGTAGTATTGCTTGATAAGTTGATAGACATGTGTTGATTTGATTTGGGTTGAAAGATTAGAAAATCAGTGCCCCCCCTCTCAAAATTATCATTTAAGGAATAATCTTGGTTTTTAATGTAATTACAGTTTAAAGATGGGTCTCCCTAAACCAAGTTTTATATGCAGCAGTTTCCTGAAATATGTATGAAATATCAAAAATAATAAATTTTTGAATTGAAAACCCCTGTCCGGAAATGCTTCTATCTGACAATATTGATTTTATTTTATATTTTCTTGTATATTAGATACATACACATGTACAACTAATTTGGGACATTTTACAGCTCGCAAAAATGTTTGGAGTGTAGCAAGTGGGAGAACTCTATCTCAGATCGCCTGAAAGTTTTATGACATGACGGTTTGTTATAAAAATAGTAACGAAAAATATGTCCCAATTGATAATCACATTATATAAGAAATTGAATGCCCTCATAGTGGTGAACATCTACATGTATACCAAACTTCATTGAGATCCAAACAGTTATTAGCACTACTGTTCAAGTTATGCCCTGAACAGACATCAGACGGATGGTCAGACAGGTGCAAAACAGTATACCCCCCTTTTTTTAAAAGGGGGTATGAATATCGATAATTGATATAAGCATTTCCTGACATTCGATTTTATTATTTTATACCCTGGCAATTATAGAAAACATATTTAGGAAGCTATAGATATAAACCCATCTTCAAATGCTGATCACAAACTGATATTAAATCAGTGTTTGTGATTCGGTATAAAGCCTTTAGACTCTACTGTTCAGACTTTTCTGTTTACAGCTACTTGTATAATCTTGTGTGCCAAATACAACTGCAGGGTGGAATATTGCGGATGAAGATGGATAATTCTAAAATCAAGTGGTAATAATAACTTGATTTTAGAGTTATCCATCTTCATCCGCAATTCTGACCGAGACCACCTTTTTGACGACGTGTTTTTGGGCCACAAACAATAGAAATAATAAACTTAAAAAATTGATATCTGATCACTCGGAGTGTTGATGAGTAGGTTCCTCGACTCGAATCAATATGTTTTTACCCCGAAGCCAAAGAAATAGTCATTTAGGAGCATCTGATCGGATTGAGTACCGTTAAACAATTATTATTGTGTCTAGACTTGATTATAAAGCAAGTTTTCGCAATTGACATGCTTAAAATTGATATATGCATGCGGAAATGTAACCATCGTTGTCTACATGCCCCGTGTGCGCAACATCTCAAATGAAAAATCCAGTCTCTTGTACTAGTATTTGTAATTAAACTATTTGTATAGCATTTGTTATTTAAATTTAGAACAGAGCCATAATTTTGTTTAAATGTGCAGATCTACATGTATGATAATAAGGCTTAAGCATCATGCAGGGTGGATTTTTCTCATAAAATTAATAAACATATTGGTACAATTATTTGGCACACAAGAGTAGGCACTTTGCTGGAGTCTGATGATGTTAGATGCTGATAGTCTAAAGGGTCAGTGTCTGGTTGTTCCCCTTGCAGAGGAGATATAAATGGGTACACGACATTTTGGATCGTCTTAAGTCGTTTCGTACCATATTTTTTGTAGTTTCGCACCATATTTTTTGTAGTTTCGTACCTTATTGTTTGGTCGTTTCGCACCATGGTGGAAATCAATTCGTCTTTTGATACCAATGATACCATATCATTATACATGTACATGTATGTCACACCATAGGGAAACAAATAAATGATTTTCTGCAAAGTACGAAATAAAAAAAAGTAACCAAAAAATATGGTATGAAACGACCATGGTATCGGATAGTGAAATAATGAAGAAGTCACTATAGTTGTATATCATTTATATGGTCACAATATATATAATGCAACGTGAAAGTTGATATGACATCTGTTCTGTTCGACTTCAGGTGTACTCAATTTCTACTCCGGCAATGTTCAGAATCCTATCCATTGATAATCCAACGACACTGGTATGAAGCGTCTAGAACTTAGAATCCATATTTAATATAAATTATAAATCCTTCAGACATTCAGTGTTACCGATCTCCATTCTCCAGAATCAACAACTGACTGTTCAAGGCGGTTCCACTCAATGGTTGTTTTTAAGAAGTCATCGTAATGACTAATGAGTAATGTACAGTGCTAGTACGCAGTAATTGAACGATTCTCTGATGGTGCTGTTAGCACTTGATAAAGATACCACTGTCGGATACCCGTTTAGGTTCGGACATTCCAAGATGGCGGCGCCAACTAAATCAGATAAACGGTAAGTGTATATATTGTCTCCCAGCAGCAATCAACGACATCTTTCGGTGATACACCTTGAAACAGTTATGTAGGAATTTGTATGCCCAACACATACGTAACACGCATTTTGCATAAAAGGCATGTGAATTGTTGTATTTGGCGTGTCAAGTCGTCATAATTTTTCGAAATTTTATCGAGGCGGCGAAATGTTTGCTTTTTCGTATTTTTATGGCCCTGGGCTCATGCATCCGCAAATTTATGTATTGTTGTGGATAGATTAGGTCACCACACATCTTCGGAATGCAAAACCGGCGATATTTTTATTGTCTAACTCCGAAAAACGACCTTTGAAAATTTCAAAATGTTCAGGTTCGGATTCGCAACATTCGCGATGATTTTGTTCAGGTTCAGACACAATTTTCGTTCAGGTTTGGACAAACATGGTTCAGGTTCGGACAATTTTAGTTCAGGTTCGGACGCATCAAAACCTGACCTATAAATGACATGCCGAGGTGCAGTCTCGATCTTATTGTGCGTGTTATTAACGAACATGCGCTGTTAATTTGTTATTTCTAAATATGGCAGCTGAAATTTCCAAATATAGGTGGTAAATTCTCCGAATTAATGGGATAAAAGCCACAGTTGAATATTCTCGAGCAATGTCTACTATAAACCAGCTAGTGGGAATTATTACATTTTACATATGAGCAACAGTGGTATTATACTTATCTTCTGAAATATCGGGGATACAAGGATATTTAATACCTGGTTCTCGATTTTGAACCCCGAGGCGGAGCCAAGAGGTTTCAAAAAGAGACATCCGGGTATTAAATCTCCTAGTATCCCACGATGTTGGCGGAGCTAACGATTTTGTCCCACATCAATAGCTACCATGTGGTGTGCTTTTTATAGGTTTTTATAGATAAATTCACACCAATCAGCACCAATAAGAATAATTCAGTAGCAGACCTATCGATCCTGTTTTAGGTGACGTCAATTAAGCTCAGCGCTCTAGAACAATGTCACGATTGGTGAAACTGCTAGTTCAAGGGTAATTCATAACCACGATGTTTCACGTACTTTTATACGCCCACTGTCAAGAGTTATACGGGACATGGTGCATGACTTAAACGTGACGTTGTTGTCAGTCAGATTGTTAGTTACAACCGGGTGTGGGGACAAGCGCTGTTTGTAAAATGTTTCCCTATGAAATAGCTGTAATTTTAAATGACATACGATGCGCTCTCTTTCGCCAGGACCTTGGCATGGATAATAATTTTCAAACGTTATCTCACTGTAGATACTTCTGTTTAAAAAAGGGTACACAATTATTGACGCGTGTATTATCAATGAAACTACGCGAAATTCCGCGGAAGACTGAAAATAGTTTATTACTGCGATAAGTTCTAAAGAAAAACAAATGATCCCGTTTTATTACGTATTCATATTTGTTAATTGGGTTTATGTGTGTAATATTTAAAACCATTGGGTAGGCACTATTCTCTTAAGCACATGAAGGAAATTTTCCACCAAAATTTTGAGATGCTTAATTTGCCAACGGAACAGCTGATGTTGCTTGCATAAGTTTCGCTACTTCGGCGTCTAAATTCTTGTTTCGATAAATAAATACTTGTAGTTTTGCAGAATTGCTTACCATAAGCATAACATAAAGAGAACACATATATTCCTGAAATATCGCCGCTCGTGAAGATTCGCATATTGCAGGTATTATTCGGCAAACCATATATAGGTATTCTCTATGTTCGCATAGTGCTGAATAGAACGCAACATGTTCGGGCTCTAATTAATAGTCCGGCATAATAGTCGTGTGACAAATGGTTAACTTGTAACTGGATTCAACATTTAGAAATGAGGCAAAACACATAAGGCTTATATTGAAAAGAATATGTTTCGTGTGAATACCCAAATATATCATCCAATTATTGATACAAAATATATATTGTCTATCTATCAGCAAGTATTTATGGGCAAATTGTGGGAACAGCTATATAATCACATTCATCGTATAAGCAGTCTAACAAAATATAATTACTGTTCGTGGCTCGTTTCTGCGCTTTATGTCTGGGAATATATTGTCAATAGAGACTGGGGGATCGCCTCGGGGGATACGAGCCTCTACCGGGGCATACCACACAGTATCCTCCTCAAAAAGCCGTGTAACTTATGTTATGGACAGCTATCTGCTCATCGGCGACCTTCGTGGCATCGTATGTGGATGTGGATGGGAATCACGTTATCGCATAGATCTCACGCGCATAAAATAAGAAAGTCCGCCCAAATTATTCACGAGTGGGCTAAAACCATGCCTCGTGTTCCCCATTTATCGTTTCTTTTACGAATGGAAGAAACCCAAATGCACAAAAACGCAATAAGAACGCGACTGTACCTCGGTGTGTCATTTTGATGCGAAGTTTTTGATGCGTCCGAACCTGAACCAAATTTGTCCGAACCTGAACGAAAATTGTGTCTGAACCTGAACAAAATCATCGCGAATGTTGCGAATCCGAACCTGAACATTTTGAAATTTTCAAAGGTCGTTTTTCGGAGTTAGACAATAAAAATATCGCCGGTTTTGCATTTCAAGGATGTGTGGTGACCTAATCTACCCACAACAATACATAAATTTGCGGATGCATGAGCCCAAGGCCAGAAAAATACGAAAAAGCGAACATTTCGCCATCTCGATAAAATTTCGAAAAATTATGACGAATTGACACGCCAAATACAACAATTCACATGCCTGTTATGCAAAAGGCGTGTTACGTATGTGTTGGGCATACAAATTCCTACATAACTGTTTCAAGGTGTATCACCGAAAGATGTCGTTGATTGCTGCTTGGAGACAATATATACACTTACCGTTTATCTGATTTAGTTGGCGCCGCCATCTTGGAATGTCCGAACCTAAACGGGTATCCGACAGTGGATACGGGATACTAAAGATATAGTCAACTTTGGACTAGCCTACTGCAGTACTGACTACTGGTACTGGTACAGTGGTAGTGATGCAGTCCTCAAATTTGGTTGCTTTATTTTCCTTGTCTTCTTCGAATTTTTTTTTTAGAGTTAGATGTAGATTATTCATTTGTAGAATAACAATCAATTATCATGACAATCGTCGTCAACAACGAATGACATTGATAATTTGATCGATTCAATGATTGTTGACACTGTGACTGTGACTTGGTGAATTTAAATTTTAAGTCTAGCTGTCCTTGCTATCTTCGTCGGCTGGTTCGTGTAAAATGGGCCAATATTCAAACGCAAGCCATCAAAGGCATCTTCAGTATCTGCCATAGATGCAGTATCCTCCGCAACACGTAACTCGTCGTCATTTTCGTGATCAGAGTCACTTTCAGACGCGGAAATACTGTGTGCATAAGCCATTTTTCGTAAACAGTTCGTCTGCAGGGGTAATTCCCACTTTGACGTCACGGGTTTTGCGGTCACGTGACTCTAGCAAAATCAGCTAAGAAATTATAATCGATTTTTAAAAGTCGCTAAAAACACGTTTATCGATAAAATTATATCTAATTTTTATTGGATGTTATATTTGAACCTTATTCACACCAAACTAGCGATATAACATTGAAATGATAAACATTTAACAGTTCCCATTTAATTGACCATTGGAGCAAATACATATGCCATTCATGGGCTCCCCACCCCTTCCGATCGCTCAAAAATTCGATTTTACAGAACGCGGTATAACATATCACAAAATATCACCATTGGGATTCTAGTCACATGTCATAAAGAAATTGGAAGAACTGTTCAATGCAAGTAATGCTTTCTACTTTCTTATGGATATTCCAACTCAATCTTACAAAAATCTTCACTTTAGATCAAAATGGCTTCCAAAATGGCGGCAAAAAATGGAATATTTTCAATATTATCCCAGTGCGGCATGCAACTACTTATAAGTTGTTGTTGATGCACACATTTGACTATTCTGTCTTATATACATTGAAAACAAACATTTCTGATGCACCTTGGTTAATTGTTACCATTGAAACCACTAAAATCACCAGAATTATTCATATTTTTCTGTCACAAACTTTGCATCAAAATCGGCAAAATATCACTGTTCAGGTTTAAAACATTTTAAAAAGTAAAATGGAAATTTCTTTGGTATCAGCGGTGTTTATTGTTTCGATATGTGCTAACTGTGTCACACTGAGGTATTTTAGACAATATTGCTCAAGATGGCTTGCAAAATGGCAACCAAATTTGGTAAAATGTTGATTTGTCACATATATTACGAACATTATTCACTGCTGTTCCGAAAAGGTATCAGATTGTGACTCACTTGGTTACTAAAAATGCTACTTAGTCAACTAAATGTTATATTCTGGTTGTCCCAGAACCTTAAGAGGCATGAATGTTTATTTAAGGGGCGCAGTATGGATTTTGCCGAAAATTTCTTTTGGGATTCTGTCCATGTTTTTTTTAACTGAAATGGGCAGAGCGTTGAAACGGAACTGAGAGGGATCATAGTATGTGGCTACTCTGGCCCCTCTGGCCCATTGTAATCAACATTGATCAACTTAATACAGTGTGTATGTCTGTTGGCTATAGTATGTATGGCTATAGGTGAGGTGAGTATGTATACGGTGAGTTATTGTATTCATGAATGATATGAATATTTATACAATGTATGGCTATATGGTCATGTATGGGGTGTCCACGTTGAGTTGTATAGGTATATAAGGAGTAGCTTATGGTCATGACCGTCATGTGTGAGGCGAACATGTATGCAGGGAGTTGTTGTCTGGCCATTGAAGTGGTGTATGTGTATAGCGAGATTAGCTACATTGTCCATATGTGTCGTGTGTGTATATATGGAGTGACTGTGTGGTCATGTGTGGGATATTCAGGTGTATATTGGGTGGCTGTATTGTCATGGATGGGTGTATATGTATACACGCGTTCGCTGTATAATGGATGGGGTGTAGGATAAATGTGGAGTTGTTGTATGGTTATGGCCAATGTGTATATGTGTACATGGAATGACTGCAGGGCCAATGTTGTTGAAGTGTATATGCATACCCAGTCTATGTAAACATACACTCAGATTCATACTGATACTGAGTCTATTGCATTCCCATCAACTTTTCATTTCTGAACGGTTATGGGCTTCCCCCAAATTACGTCAAACCACACTAAATATAAATCTGAAATTAGTTGTGATTGACAGGCGTAAACATGGTCACGTGCCAGTGCCGTCATGGCCGCTTCAACCCTGTGAAGCCGATTCTAAGAATCGGAATTAATAGTTGCAGGGTTTGTGACTTTTCGTTCGGCGGTTGTTTTACTGACAATTAAGGGAAACAGCTAGCTTCCGGGATCCAAAATAATATGTACAATAACTAAGACAGATCTTCTTGAAATTATAAAAAATGTCAATTTATGTGGATCTCTTGGACTCGAATTATGTTTTAGATTGGCCAGGCGATTTGTCGCCCATGTTGTCAAACAATAACACAAATCAACGGCCACGAATCAAAAATACATGAATGTCGGGATTATCTGCTAAAACAACTACAGAACTAAAACAAAGTTAAATGACATAACAAAATGATCTATCAGTTCCCCAGTACCGGCAGTAGTACCACCGCAGCCAAAACGAGCGAATAACAACACAATTCTACCACCAACCCCACCGAAACCCTCCCGGCCTTACACAGCCGTATTATTAGCTCCGAAGATTGTCCAGTTGTACCCTAATTACAGTTGCCTGCAATCCAAATTCCGGTGATTCTTGATTTTAAACTTTCGACCGCTCGTCAACAATCTACTTTATTTGTCGATTTGTGAATTTCTCTTCCGGTATAACATGACGTCATGGATACTATTTTAACAACATTTAGCCACACCTTCGGAATTTCCACACCGAGAGCACGTGACATGTTACTAGTTTTTTATTGGGGCACACATTTCTTGGAGCTAAGTTTTGATTGGCGGTAATTACAAGGAATCCCGGGTTTGGGAAATGAAAACTGAACGAAAGGTCGTCAGACCCACTATTTTTTATATGTGGGTATGTAGTTTACTCCAGACTGATGCATACCTGGAGTACAGTTTGATGATCACTGGCGGGCTTGTGTATATATATAGTGACATCATGGTCATGGGTGGGATGTACATGCTTACCTGATGTGGCTGTATTGTCATTGCTGTGTAACGGTATACAGTGAATAGCTGAATACTCATGGATGTGGTTTGTAAGAATACAGCGAGTGGCTGAATTGTCATGGTTGAGCTGTAGTTTTGCAAGTCTGAAGTGTACGAATGGCCATGTGTGTGGTATATGTATATCTAGAAGGACTGTATGGTAATTGATAAGGTATATATACACCTGGAGTGACTATGGTCATAGGTTAACCAATACAGACAACCAACCAATATAGGTAAGTATAGGCTAACAAATATATGTAAGTGGGTATATGACAAGGTGACACATTTGTCCCCGTCAACGAAAATCACGCATAGCCCTCCGGAATGACAATAACAAGTCAGAATGGAGCACTGGCTGACGGACCATAAGGCCTTTCCGTATGTCAATATAACTATTGTGAAATAAATAATGGCTTGCATCCTATCCTATTCCCAACACAATGATAGTGGTACATAAATGTATGGATGTCAAAAGAAAGGGGAGGATGTCTGTTAGGCATACTACAGAAGTTTCGAGGCTACATATATGATGACCAAGGTCCCAAATTCTCGCAGACCAAGTGATCCCCGTTCTAATGACATGAATGTTGAGTTGGAAGCTGGGTCCTGGAGCAGTTTAATGGAATTTTGAAAATAGTTTTAGAACGTACCCCACAAAAACAAGATTTTATTTTATGCCAAATGTAGAGTTTAGACATTTTTGGAAATTACTCCCAATGAGTTTAAAAGATGCCAATATGTTTGGATAAGATCAACATCAGTTGCAGATCGCTGAATATGTGCCATACTAAGAACATGTCACATTACGTTTCGACTCATTACCTGCAATACGCGAGCCCTTGTATATCTTGCATGGCTATATTGCCATGATGTGGCCAATATGTATATATGGAGTGCCAGTGTGGCAAAATTAATGATGGATTAATTGGTATACAGGGAGTGACTGTATGACCACGGGAGTGGTTTATGAGTATACAGCGAGAGGATGAATTGTCATGGTCAGGTTTATATGCACGTTTGGAGTGTATGAATGGCCGTGTGCGCCGTGCGGGACATTGGCATATCTAGAAGGACTGTAATGCCATTGGTGATGTTTATATGTATACTATATAAACCTGTAATGACTCTGTGGTTTTGGGTTGGTGTATAGATATCTTTTGAGTGGATATATGGCCATGGTTGTCGCAAATATATATGCAGGGAGTGACTATATTACCCCTGGTGAGGCAAATATGTATGCAAGAAGTAATGTATGCTCACGAATGTGGCGATAATATATACCGGGAGTGACTATGTTTTCATCGTTTGGATGTATTTCTTGAGTGCCTATATGGCCATGCATGTGGCAAATATATACATATACACGGAGTGACTGTATTACCAATGGTGAGACGAATAGGTATAGAGGATGTTACTGTATGTTCGTGAATGTAGTGTATATGAATACAGGTCGTGACTATATGGTCATGGGTGAGGTGTAGGAGTATACCTGGTGTGCCTGCATGTTTACTCATGGCTATACGGCCATGTGTTGGGTGTATGGGCATATCCATGTGTGGCTGTGTAGTAGTAGATGAGGTGTATGTGTATAAAGCGAGTGACATATGTCCATTTATGTGGTGTTCATGTATATATGGAGTGACTACATGGTCATGTGTAAGTTGCACTGGTGTACCTATGGGTGACTATCGATTTCCCATCGCTATAACCCAAGGATATGTTAACCGATAGCGCCAATCTGTTATTTCATAGCCGTAAAGGATACTAGGAAAATGCTGCCAATATTCTAGTTCATAACTATAAAGCTCTCTATCTCGGTTGCCTTTAATGCAAGACATTATGTCAATGCATACTACGTGTATTATTATCATATGTGCCGGGCACGGTTTATGTCAAGTACGTTTATGTTTAACTTGTTCCTGTTTGAATTTGATAATAGGAAACGTGTTTCAAACTTTATTCGATCTACACTTTCTGAGAGAACAATTACCCACAGTCGGTTTTCATGACAATATTATATAAGTTAATAAATTTTGATGCTAATGGGCCAGAGTAGCCACATAATATGATCCCTCTCAGTTCCGTTTCAACGTTCTGCCCATTTCCGTTCAAAGACAGACAGAATCCCAAAAGAAGTTTTCGGCAAAAATTCATACTGCATTCCTCTAACTGATTTGTCATGCCTCATAATGTACTTGGACAACCAGAATATAACATTTAGTTACCAGTTGATTAAGTAGCATGTGTAATAACAAAGTGAGTCACAATTTGCAACCTTTTCGAAACAGCTTGTAATAATGTTCGGAATAAATATGACAAATCAACTTGTTACCATATTTGGTTGCCATTTTGCAAGCCATCTTGAGTAATTTTGTCTAAAACACCTCAGTTTGACACATTTAAGATAGATTAAAAATAAAAATCACATTTGATACCAAAGATAATTCCATTTTACTTGAAAAAATGGAGCAAACCTGAAAAGTAATTTTTTTTCCCGATTTCTATGCCAAGTTTGTGATAGCAAAAAATCCCATAATTCTGGTAAATTCAGTGGTTAAATTAGTAAAAATTTATCAAGGTGCATCATAAATGTTAGTATTCAATGTATATAAGACAGAATAGTAAATTTTATTCATCAACCACACTTATAAGCGGTTGCACGGCACGCTGGTGCAATATTTACCATTTTTCATATTTTGGCCGCCATTTTGGCAGCCATTGTGAGCCAAAGTGACAATTTTGATACAATTGAGTCGGAATATTCATAAGAAATATAATGCATCACTTACATTACACAGTCCTGCCAATATTTGATGAAATATGACTAGAATCCCAAATTGTGATTTGTGTGTGAAATGTTATACCGCGTTCTGTAAACTAGATTTTTTGAATGATCGGAAGGGGTGGGGACCCCACTTGTGGCATATTTTATTTCCCCGATGGCATGTTAACATCCTAAATACAAAATAAAGTTACAATTCTCAACCAGTTCCAAACAGCAGAAACTTATCTTAAAGATATCAGTAAAAAACGTAACATTTTCCACTTCCGGTCGCCATTTTGGCTGCCATCCTGGGCGGTGAGTTCCAATTTTGGCATAAAAAGGTGTCGTTATGTCTTAACTTCACAAAAATGTATACTTATGTATACGTATGACACGATATTATCACTATAATTGCATCAAATTTCAACAAACTGACTTAACGGAAAATGGCAGCCATATTGGACGCCATCTTGAATTACAAAAAATGCTCAAAGCGGATTTTAGCGGATTTTGGATATGTTATAGAGGAGATCTTCCTCTTCAAAATGGTATATAAACCAATTTAGTCCGAATTTATTCTAGGTTGACCCTAAAATTTTAGTTTATCGACCAGACTGCTATTGTAGGCGAAACTTCCATGCGCTCTACAAAAGCGTTGTTGGAAATAGACGCTAAATTAATGTGTCAATTCAGGTTCAGTGTGAATTTAGGTAACGAATGTTGATTTTGTCGCGGAAGTGCATGTATAGTGGAGGGCCCCACCCACACCACACCCGGAATACGGAATACCACTTAACACAGAGGGTGGAATACGGAATACCAGTTAACAGCCATATGGAATACATAAAAATATATGAAAACATAATTTTTTGGAAGGTCGGCGTATGAATACCGGTAATTTTGGAATACCGAAATACATGGCGTTTAATGCCAATCCTGACCGAAGCTACCTTGTTCGTAATAAACTTAAATTGGATGAGCAATGTATTCAACCTGTAAGCGCATTAGTGGGCGATCCATCCTTTAAATTTCTCGGTATTCACTTAGATGAAAACCTGGAATTCAAGTACCATATTGATTATCTCAATAAAAAAATATCCAAAACTATACATTGCTTAAATAGGGCATTAAATCGCATATATGACTCTCTCATACATAGCAAACTATCATATGGCATTGAAATTTGGGGTGTTTCAACAGGTATTGAGAAACTTTTTAAACTACAAAAAAGAGCCATTAGACTGATAAATAATGCAAAATATAATTCTCATACAGAACCCTTATTTAAACAAAGTAAAATATTGAAAATTAGTAATCTCCATTCATTGAAATCATCCCTTACTGCATATGATTGGAAAAACGGACTCTTACCACATTCATTGAATAATCTTTTGGAAAATACACCGCGGACTGGTAGTAGATAGTTATATTGAAAACTATAAAAGTAAAGTTATTTGCGAAAATCGATATTGCCCTGACTGTACGAACCAATAAGTAACAAGGTATTACCTACGGTATAAACCCTTCTTACATGCATATCGATTTGTCACATTCACATTCTATGTATATTTGATATACATTACCATTATACTACTACAAAGTACTACATTATTTTAATGTATTGTCGAGAAATGAAGTATTCAGTATTCAATACAAGTATACAAGTAGATGCTAATATGTACGTGTCGATGAGAGCTGTTGAACAGAGATAAAACATGTCGTTAATTTTTTTTTGCCTGGGCGATGCTGGGAAGACGGCCATTATGTCACACCACCGCCCGGATTCTGTATGTGCATTGAATTTTCTAATATTATTTTTATAAATCCTATTGTATATGTACATGCTTTATCCAATAAACTATCTATCTATCCTAACAGAGGGACCAGAATACGGCGTACCTCATAACAGGGCATGGAATACGGCGTACGAAAAGAGGGGGTGGGGCCTCATAGTGGGGTGTTGACTCTGTTGAGTCAAGACGAACGTTCTACCGCCGTTGGGAATGGGTGGATGTAGTGGGGTGCAGAGTCAAGACTCGAACGTTCGTCGCTGGGAATGGGTGCTAATATGGTATTTTAATTTGCCAGTGGGGTTTGAACATAAGTAAAGAATGCTGTCTTTGATACGAAAGTTGTGCATTGAGTATGGAATCGAAGGAGTACCGGTATACTCGGAAGATGGCGAATGGACACAGTCTGGACTCCCGCCAGTGGGTACCGCGAACTCAGTAAATTCGCCGGAGCTCAGTTAGAAAAATCACATTCCCGGGCCGGGACTAATAATACAGTGTAAGGGTGGATACACACATGCATGTAATGTCTGTATGTAAAATACATGTATTTTACATGGCCACACCAATAATTGACAACATTAATCACCTGCGCGCGAGAGGTCAATTTCACCAGTGAGTAGTTATAAGCCATTATCAAACAAACTGCCATCAAGAAATTTCAGGCCAGTCATAAGCATGTCTTCTTTCATGGATGCCGAAATGAGTAATTCTTGTCTGATATATGTGCTGTTTTTCACGAGTTATAATTCATTTCGAAAAGTGGATTAGAGTCGGTCGATTTTATACTTGATTTGTTTCTGTAATTTCTTGGAAACAGGGTCATCCAAAACAAAAATAAAATATGCATATTTCTTTTATAGGATGATACCGGCTTGTTGAGACTTCTCTGATAATGTGAGAGCGAGCTCATGTGATAACATTAATTCAATTGGGATTGCAAATATTCATTATAGCGCCAAAATATAATGCAGGTACAGCGTTGGAATTAAAAAGAGTGACCCCCCATTTATATATATGTTTCTCAAGCCAAAGGTTGAACAAGCCCCTAACTGTCACAAGCTTTAATTATAACATTTTCGACCATAATCCATGATTGGGGGAGGGGCTGGTTCTCGAAAGCTTCCAATAACTAAGGGAGTTAATTGAATGTATCAGCCGGGATTATCTGGGCAAGAATTACAATATAATGTTTTACTTAAATATTCCATAGTTGTACATTTTGCGTATACATGTATAACTGTATAACACAAGAGAGGAAAGGTGACGTAGTTGGGAACTCGTAGCTAGGCAACCCTTTCGCCAAATGAAGACAAACAGCAACAACATGCATTCAAATTTAAAGCTGTATAATATGTTCATAATTATATGAATATCATAAATTGCTGCATGTTAGATTAATCACTCGTAGAAAACAGACACGACAGACATGACTACGATATTTATAAAGCAGGGTGTCAGGACTCAGGGTGCTGGATGCACACCCCCGTCGAGGAAATATGCAATGGTGAATTCGGTAGCTTCTGGGATAATATAGCCCCCCCCCGTGCATGTTGGGGGTCATAGCCCCCTGCGTTGGGGAAGAGGCCATCACTGGTATTAACATCAATAGAAGACTGACAATGATTTAAACAGAACGTCGACCATTTGAGTTATCGCGCGAATAATTATTTTAAGCGGCCTGACGACTTTGTCCCAGTCAACGGCTCTTCAGCGGTTCAGAGTTTAACTCACTGTGGTCAAACACAGTCGCAATGATTGGGTTGTCAGCGGACACATATCACACGGTGTGTATGATCCATGTAAAACGCCAAATACACGATATTTACAGAGATGACATGTATGTGTGTATCCACCCTTACACTACTGCCGACGCTAATTAATGCTCTTTTAATCTTTCGGTTGAGTGCAAATCTGATGCAAACAATGTTTAAAAGATCAAAATGTGTGCGAAGCGCATGCAGTTAAAGATCATATAATGTGCGCGAAGCTCACAGAGGGGCTATAGGTCCCTCCCCGCTAAATAAAGGTTCCGAATTGAGCCTGTTTCAGTTAGTATAGATAAAGTAAAATACCTTGATTGTTGCGTTCCATATGTGCATGGATATACGTGGGTTGGGGAGATGGGGGGTGGGGGTAAAAATACAGTTTTATTGAAATAAAGTGTTCATACAAATGGGCAGCGCAGTGCAGGGCGTGTGGTCATTAGGCTGCATGCTGAATACAGGTTCCAAAGGGGGTCCGTTTAAAATGTGTTGCAAGCTCCTTATATGTGCGCGAAGCGCACGCATGCAGTTTAATATCATATAATGTGCGCGAAGCTCAGAAGGGGCTGTAGGCCCCTCCCCGCTAAATAAGGCTCCAGAATTGAGCCTGTTTCAGTATAGACCAAGTAAAATATCTTGATTGTTGCGTTCCATATGTGCATGAATATACGTGGGTTGGGGAGATGGGGTGGGGGTAAAAATACAGTTTTATTGAAATAAAGTGTTCATACAAATGGGCCGCGCAGTGCAGGGCGTGTGATCATTAGGCTACATGTTGAATACAGGTTCCAAAGGTGGTCCGTTTAAAATGCGCTGCAAGCTGCCTATACATGTATGTGCGCGAAGCGCACGCAGTTTAAGATCATATAATGTGCGCGAAGCGCAGAAAGGGGCTGTAGGTCCCTTCCCCGCCAAATAAGGCTCCCGAATTGAGCCTGTTTCAGTATAGATAAAGTAAAATATCTTGATTGTTACTTTCCATATGTGCATGCATATACATGGGTTGGGGAGATGGGGTGGGGGTAAAAATACAGTTTTATTGAAATAAAGTGTTCATACAAATGGGCCGCGCAGTGCAGGCAGGGATGTGGCTAGAGGGGGGTGTGGGGGGGGGGGGGTGTCTCACCCCCCCCAGCAGAGAGCTATATTTTCAATAGTTGGAAATTTCATACCTGCCACAACGAAATTTCACACCAACAATAGGTTGAAAATGTTCTTGTAGTTTGATTATAAAACAATTTATTGGGGGAATTTATTGTTTTTCGACCAATATTTGCATATGTTCCTATTTTTGGTAAAAAAAATTGACAGAAATGGTCATCAGTTGGAAATTTTTCCAACCTTAGGGGGGTGACAGGTTGGAAATTTCCAACACTTGGAAAGCTTGTGTCCTGGTCTCTCCCCCGTGGCCAGTCAAAAACTTCTAGTTAATTTAAGAAAACAATATTGTCATACAATTGGTCAACATTGTCATTGGAATTGTCATCAGTTGGAAAATTTCCAACCTAAGTGGGGGTGTAGGGTTTGAAATTTCGAACAGTAGGAAGGCTTGAGGCTAGTCTAGATGTTAGGATTTTGCGATTTTCTTGTTCAGATTTCAAAATTTTCGCACACCGGGCCGAACCATGGTCGGCCCGGTGTGTCATTGCCCCATTCACATGGCCAATACAAAACTGCTAATTAGTTTAGCAAAACAATATTTTACTACATTTGGTCAAACTTGTAGACATAAATGGTCATCAGTTGAAGAATTTTCCAACCTGAGGGGGAGTATGAGGTTTGAAATTTCCAACACTAGGAAAGCTTCAGTTGAGACCAGTCTTGATGCTAGGATTTGCGATTTTCTTGTATAGTTTTCAAAATTTTCTCACATCGGGCCGAACAACCATGGTCGGCCCGGTGTTTCCTGGTCTGTTGTCGGTAGATGTGTGCATTTGTCTGGAATTAGATCACTAGTTGTTTTTTGGGGGGCAATTTTCAGGTTAAAATATCTTAATGTTCTCATACTGGGAAAATAGAAGCATGGCTTATGAATATATAGGAAATTAGGCCTGAGCATGAGGTACAAGGGGGGGGGGGTACAAATGGAAATATGCAAAAAGTTGTGTTGGTACGATTCCGACTCAAGGGGGGGGGGTGCAAATGGAATTATGCAAAAAGTTGTGTCGGTGTGATTCCGACTCAAGGGGGGGGGTGCAAATGGAATTATGCAAAAAGTTGTGTTGGTGTCATTGCGACTCAAGGATGGGGGGGGGGGTGCAGTTGGAAATTCCCAAGGTGGACACCCCCCCAGCGGAGACCCTCTAGCCACATCCCTGAGTGCAGGGCGTGTGATCATTAGGCGCATGCTGAATACAGGTTCAAAATGTGCCGCAAGCTCCCGAATAAAGGCTTCTGAATTGAGTATGTTTCAATTGGTTTATTATAGTAATATTTAAATAATATGCTGATTTTGTTTCGTTCAATATGTGCATGCGCATATGTGGACTGGGTGTGTAGAAATACAGTTTTTAGTGAAATAAAGTGTTCCAACGCGCATCCAGTATAACAACAAAGAGAAGCATGACCATTCCATGCATGTGTCCATGAACGCGGACACTAGAAAATAACATAGAACATTTATATACCCGTCATTTTGTGACGGGCAACCCCCTAGTATTTAATAAATCTGGTATGAGCCGTGATAACAACATCAAGTTGATAGTCGTTGGGGGAACGCAACATTCAACCCACAAATATTGTGCCTTGTCTTTCAAACTCAGGCGATATTCTTGAAGTATCGTATTTGGAAGTATCAATCTGCTATGACAACCTCTGTTTCCGGTAGTCATGATGTTTAAGTTAGTTCGATGACTGTTTCTAGAGTACATGGTGCCAATGTTACTTGCATTGAGAGTTATATTTTGACTACATTGGTCGGAATCGCTTTGTGAGTGCTGGCATCCACACATTTACATGCAGACACAGCTGCAGAACATGCGCGATGCCCAGTTAAGGGTCGAGGTCCAACTATTTTCCTAACATTTCAGCATTGTTGCTCGGCTTTTATTTTTTTTACTTTGAATTCACAGTGACATTCTATACACATTTCAATCCATGTAGAGGCATATCAGCCAATATACCAGACTGGTGTGAATCAGCTACATATATCTCACGGGTTATCACAGCCCTGCCACTGTTCAACTATTCAAATTGAATCTGAATGTAAAGCAAATCCCGAAACTTTTTGGAACTATATATATCAAGAGTAAAACCAAGTACAAGTAGCAAAACGAAAAAGCATATATATTCAGCGAATTTTTCGTAAGTTCTTTGGGAAGGAAAACCTTGAAAAATACCGATATTGGGAAATAAGAGCGAATGGAAGCTCGTTGCAGATATCTTGTAAACTCCACAAGATGCACAGCGGACATTACAGTTTTTACACCAAGTCAGCTCGTGTAAAAGTACGACCCAGACAACGAACAGCCCAGATTAATCAAAGAATCGGTGAGCGAAATAAGCTGCCCTCTATTAATATTTTAACCGATCTCTAACATAAGGTATGGTTCCTAAAATATGGAAAACAGCTTCAGTTACGTGTATCTGTACAAAAGGAGAAAACTTGAGCCTATCAGCTTGACATATATTCTGCAAAAATTATCGAGTCCTTATCAACGATGCCAATATTGACCACATGGAGGATCATCATCTATTCGCCACCGGCCAACATGGATTTATGGATAAAGCCTCAATGCCTCAACACTACGACCTTGGACAACATTAAACCATTAGATGAACGTACCTAGACTTCAGGAAAGCTTTTGATTTCGTCACTTTCAGAACTGCCGAGAGTTACCGGTGGAGTGTCGCAGGATAGCGTGTTGGGCGGACAGTATTCATCATTTCCATAGACGATCTCACTGATTGTGTCAACAGCTTATGTGAAATATCACACGAAACAGATAGGAAACCCAAATCGTCAGGATTTGCAGTAAGAAATCAACGCTGTGTGCACATGGTCGACGGATTGGCAATTGACATTCATATGCGCAATTCCGAAAAAAAAAATCACGCCATATACTTTGGGCAAACTAACACTCACAAAACATATACCATGACTGCCGTAGCAGTAAATCCGCCAATATGAAAAAGATCTTGGGATGAATATTGACTCGAAACTAAAATTCAAAAATCATATAAATAATGTATGAAACCGCGTGCTCGGAATATTCTTGGCATTATAACTGGAACATTTCAACAGTTGGACTATGTTACCTTCAGGAAATTGTACGTGGTAATATTGTAACCTGTTTTGGAATATTGTAGCACTGTCTGGATCCGCATCTTCACTGTCAGTGCGTGGCTCTGGAAAACGTTCAACACAAAGCCACCAGACTAGTCCAGCAATTGCGGAATCAGATCTACAGAGTCAGACTAATGCGATTGAATTTGAACACAGTGAAATTCAGGAGAACACGTGGAGATTTAATCGAGACTTATAAAGATCTTAACAACAACTACAATGTGAACACAGAAACTCATTTCCAAAGTGTATTGGATGATAATAAACAAGAGGACAGAATCGGAAGCTACAACTTCCACAACGCAGCAAAGATATCGTATCGTATCGGGAAATATTTCTTCTGTCAATGAGTTATGGTCGCATGTAACAATTCGTAAGGAACTCTTAACAAATTTTAAAAGGATGAGTGACTCTTGTCTATACGATAAACAATATGACTTTCACTGTTTGTTCATATCCCATACTGTGATATTGTATTACATTTACTGCAATACTATCTGGGACTATAAGTCGAACGACTTGTTCCTTATTAAATTGATATTCAATGTCGTGTGAGCAATAACCATCACTGGTGCGTGTGCAACGTATGTTTAGGCGTTGACGCTAGTTTTGCGAAATATTCTTCATATTTGAAAATTAATTTCCTTAAAATCTGTATGGCATTTAGTTTTGAAATTTAGTACATGTCATTAGTGTAAGACACAATTTAAGAGCGATTGATCAGTTGGAAATTATAAGCTAATTTCCTTAAAATCTGTATGGCATTTAGTTTTGAAATTTAGTACATGTCATTAGTGTAAGACACAATTTAAGAGCGATTGATCAGTTGGAAATTATAAGCTCTACTAATATGGCATGGAAACTCTGTTAAATTTAGCCGCTTTCAGAATCAGATAACTTCTGCAAAATGATGGAACCAATCCGCCCAAGCAATTATTTTGTTACAATTACGCAATGGGAAAGGTGGGCGCGATCTGTACAACTGTCTAGTGTCTAAAAATAAGAAACCTAACGTTTGTTTGAAATGGGAATCCCAATTAGGGGGGGGGGGGGGTACAATGTTCCGTGGGATATTTCCAGCACGCCTGACATTAAACTACACTGGGTTCAATATCGTATATATTGAATTTTAGCCACCAATAAATTTCTTTAAATGGCCAAGTTAAGACAAGACGACCTTTGCAACCGATGTCAAACACAAGAAACGATATGCCACATATTCTGGGAATGTCTGCATGTTCAACCATTCCTAGACAAGCTTTCTAAATGGACAATTTCAAACAATTTCGTCATTCCGTTAAAGCCATATTATGCACTTGTTCGGGTACGTGAAACTGGTAAATTCGTATTCAGGCACTATGTCAACTGGCGGAATGTAGCATTCTACTAACATATCCGAAAATCTGAAGCAAATCGACCGTACCACTACAAAGAAAACATCGTCTGAACTACGCTCAAATGTAAATATTTACTTCTAGTTTCGGTACACAACTATCGGCGATAAACTTACGAAAAAGATTTCGCCATCGAGAGTCACTGCATTTCATTAATATATAAGAATGACGGTGTGTGTTGTCAATTTGGATATAATATTTGTAAAATATAACTACTTCGAGGAGGATTATTCACCATATTATATTTGATAACCCTACTGGAGTGTTTAACATCACACTTTAAAAAAAAAAAAGACAATGACGCTGGAAAACATTAGCTAGCGAACGGATACAATTACTCATTATTCAATTTTGATTAACAAACACTATATATACAGACAAAATTTACAATGGACCAACTATCTATGAATGCTTTAATTGCAGAGCTCACCTTTAGGTATAATTGCGAAAAATACAACGCATACTGCAGCTTGAACAAAATATGTTCGATACTAAATGGCTTCTAATGAAACGAGCACTTGAAAACGAAACCCGATAGTAGATACAACACTTTAAAAGCCGGTCGAATAGATATCCAATAGTATACTGGTAGAATAGAAAGTCGAAATATCGCGAGTCATTGATTGACTCTTCGTAACATTTTGTTGGCAATGAATTACTTTCACACCAGAACAAAGGGTACCAACTTTATTAAATTTCATAAAATATTTTATATTTCGTTGTAAATTTCACAACCCCAATAAACCTACTGTTAGATCTTTCATCAGTTATGCAAAAGAATATTATACAATTTTCCAACATGTTGAAAATAAAACTAAGTATGCAGATCGATGGGATATACTGAAACCTATACTGCACCCATAATTACATATGTGGATCTGACACAACAGAAAACTCATCGCATGCTACCAATGTCACACACTCTGCTGACTATAACTCCTTTCATCTGCACCCCCTTTGAATCCCGACACGACACCACTATAAAATGTATCACTGTTCCTTCCTTGAAATATGTCACAAACTATACAAACAATAGATAGTATTTACTAGATTAATGAACACGTTGTAGATATATCAATTCCACTAGTGGCACCGCAGCCATACATGAGATCAGAACCAACAATAATCACAATAACCATGGAAAAAAATAATTAATAAAACAAAAACTTTAAAAACTATTTAACTGATACTTTTCTTTTACTTTCAGAAGTACAAAACCCTGTCACGTTGGTTCTGTAATGGAGCTATGTAAAATCGTGGCATATTTCAAAGGACGAATAAACACACACACACGTGACCTTGACCTTGAAATCGGGTCATTTCAAGGTCAAACGCCCGAATATCACGGGATTTCGATGAAACTTGGTATGTGGGGGTACTTTCGTATGGGGAGTCTCATAAGCATATTCATTTGCCCGTGCGACGTGATCTTGACTTTGAAATCGAGTCAATTCAAGGTCAAATCGCCAATTTTGATGGGATTTCGACGAAATTTGATACGTGGGGTTACTTTTGTCCACTGAGTGTTTTGGACGGGTCCAATCGTGACCCCGACCTGACCTTGACCTTCAAAATTATCAATTCAAGGTTAAATCGGGTAAAACAGGATGGATTTCGACGGGTACTTTTGTCGGGTACTTTTGTCCGGGCAGTGTTTTGGACGGGTCAAATCGTTACCCCAACTGACCTTGATGTTCAAAATGGTCAATTCAAGGTCAAAGCCCGGACGAAGTCGGGTCACCTTCTAGTATATATATATATATATCTATTATATATTTTGGACGATCTGTCTGTGTGTGTGTGGTGTGTCTGTCTGTGTGTGTGTTCGCGATGAACTCGAAAACGGTCGACCCGATTTCGATGAAACTTCGTATGTGAGGATACTATCGGTCGGGAAGTGGCATAGGCCTATTGATTTTCAGATCCGAGGTCAACTTTTCACGTGCCGAGGTCAAATCTGTTTTTACGCTGTGTTACGGGACTTTCATTTGAGTTCGGTGCTTACAAATCGATTCGAAACAGCACGAATAATAAAATGCCAGTCATAATAATGACACTGTGAGAATCTTTCGTGTTTCCTCTTTCCAACGATATATAATTCGTATGTATCGGTTTTAGTTATCTGCCTCAATTATCAAGAAGAAGTGGTACTATCTTCAATCAGGATAAATACAATGCGTAACTTCTATGACGTCGTTAGAGGTCATAACGTTAGATCACGTTAACGCTTAACCGGCCGATGCATTTGACTGTTTCAGACGTCTTGGCGATATCTCGGGCACCGATGGTAATTTATCTTTACGTTGAAACTTGATAATTAATGAGCGTGTGTATATGAGGCGCGTTTATATACTTGAGTGGAAATCAAATCGGGTTAAACTGGCGGATTTTTACGGACGAAATTTTATGCATAGGGTATCTCGGTATCCGCTGGGCCGATTCCCGGTATCCGCTGGGCCGATTTCCACCATTTTTGGTGTGTTGGTGTTTGACCCCACTCTGACCTTGACCTTCAAAATGGTAAATTCAAGGTCAAAGCCCGGACGAAGTCGGGTCACCTTCTAGTATTATATATAGGACAACTCACTATCTATTATATATTTTGGAAGATCTGTGTGTCTGTGTGTGTGTGTGTGATCGCGATGGACTCGAAAACGACCGAGCCGATTTCGATGAAACTTCGTATGTGGGGGTATTTTCTGTCGGGAAGTGGCATAGGCCTATTAATTTTCAGATCCGAGCTCAACTTTTCACGTGCCGAGGTCAAATCTGTTTTTACGCCGTTTTGCGCTAATATATTTCAGTTCGGTGCTCACAAATCGATTCGATATAGCGCGAATAATAAATTGCCAGTCATATAATTTGCATGGTTAGAATCTGTGGCGCTTCATCTTTCCAATGATGTATCACACGCCTGTGTACGTTTAACGTTTCTACCTTAATTATCGGGAAGAACGCAGGACCATGCTTCGCTCATCGAAAAACATTTCGTAAATATATTACGCCATCAACAGATCGTGACGTGATCGCGTTAACTCTTAACCGGCCGATGTCGCGTTAACTCATCACCGGCCGAGGTATCCGCAAATGACATTGTGCTATATATCTCGGAAACGGGTGGAGCTATCGACTTGAAATTTGGTGTATGTATCTTGCCCCGGATACGAATTTTATCGGGTCGCCGAGCCCGTGCGACGCCAGCTTCGCGCATGCGCAGACCAGATCTCGGAAACGGGTGGAGCTATCGACTTGAAATTTGGTTTTTGAATAGCCCGGACGAAGTCGGGTCACCTTCTAGTCTATTATATATTTTGTCTGTCTGTCTGTGTGTTCGCGATGAACTCGAAAACGACCGAGCCGATTTCGATGAAACTTGGTATGTGGGGGTATTTTCAGCCGGGAACGGGCATAGGCCTATTAATTTGTCCGTGCGACGTGACATTGACCTTGAAATCTGGTAATTTCAAGGTCAAACGCCCAAATATTACGGGATTTCAATGAAACTTGGTACGCGGGGGTACATTCGTATGGGGAGTCTCATAAGCATATTAATTTACCCGTGCGACGTGACCTTGACATTGAAATCGGGTCATTTCAAGGTCAAACGCCCGAATATCACGGGATTTCGATGAAACTTGGTATGTGGAGGTACTATCTTATGGCGAGTCTCATAAGCATATTCATTTGCCCGTGCGACGTGACATTGACCTTGAAATCGGGTAACTTCAAGGTCAAATAGCCAATTTTGATGGGATTCGACGAAATTTGATACGCGGGGTTACCTTTGTCCACTGATTGTTTTGGACGGGTCCAATCGTGACCCCGACCAGACCTTGACCTTCAAAATGATCAATTCAAGGTCAAATCGGGTAAAACCGGATGGATTTCGACGGGTAATTTTGTCGGGTACTTTTGTCCGCGCAGTGTTTTGGGCTGGTCAAATAGTTACCCCACATGACAGTGACCTTCAAAATAGTCAATTCAAGGTCCAAGCCCGGACGAAGTCGGGTCACCTTCTAGTCTATTATATATTTTGGAAGATCTGTCTGTCTGTGTGTCTGTGTGTTCGCGATGAACTCGAAAACGGCCGACCCGATTTCGATGAAACTTTGTATGTGGGGGTATTTTCGGCCGGGAACGGGCATAGGCCTATTAATTTGCCCGTGCGACGTGACCTTGATCTTAAAATCGGGTAATTTCAAGGTCAAACGCCCGAATATCACGGGATTTCGATGAAACTTGGTACGTGGGGGTATCGTCGGCCGGGGAGTGGCATAAACCTATTAATTTGCCCGTGCGACGTGACCTTGACCTTGAAATTGGGTCATTTCAAGGTCAAACACCCGAATATTACTGGATTTCGATGAAACTTGGTATGTGGGGGGTACATTCGTACGGGGAGTCTCATAAGCATATTCATTTGCCCGTGCGACGTGACCTTGAAATCGGGTCAATTCAAGGTCAAATCGCCAATTTTGATGGGATTTCGACGAAATTTGATACATGGGGTTACTTTTGTCCACTGAGTGTTTTGGACGGGTCATATCGTGACCACGACCTCACATTGACCTTCAAAATGATCAATTCGAAGTCAAATCGGGTAAAACCGGATGGATTTCGACGGGCACGTTTGTCAGGTACTTTTGTCCGGGCAGTGTTTTGGACTGGTCAAATCGTTACCCCACTTGACATTGATCTTCAAAATGGACAATTCAAGGTCAAAGCCCGGACGAAGTCGGGTCACCTTCTAGTCTATTATATATTTTGGAAGATCTGTGTGTGTGTGTGTGTGTGTGTATCTGAGTGTGTGTGTGTGTTCGCGATGAACTCGAAAACGGCCCTGCCGATTTCGAAGAAACTTGGTATGTGGGGGTATTTTCGGCGGGGGGGGGGGGGGGGGGGGGGGGTGGCATGGGCCTATTAATTTGCCTGTGCGACGTGACCTTGACCTTGAAATAGGGTAACATCAATGTCAAACGCCCGAATATCACGGGATTTCAATGAAACTTGGTATGTGTGGTATCTTCGGCCGGGGAGTGGCATAAACCTATTAATTTGTCCGTGCGACGTGACCTTGACCTTGAAATCGGGTCATTTCAAGGTCAAATGCCCAAATATTACGGGATTTCAATGAAACTTGGTATGCGGGGGTACATTCGTATGGGGAGTCTCATAGGCATATTCATTTGCCCGTGCGACGTGACCTTGATCTTGAAATCGGGTCAATTCAAGGTCAAATGGCCAATTTTGATGGGATTTCGACGAAATTTGATACATGGGGGTACTTTTATCAACTGAGTGTTTTGGACGGGTCAAATCGTGCCCCGACCTGACCTTGACCTTCAAAATAATAAATTCAAGGTCAAAACGGGTAAATCCGGATGGATTTCGACGGGCACGTTTGTCGGGTACTTTCGTCCGGGCAGTGTTTTGGACTGGTCAAATCGTGACCCCACTTGACCTTCAAAATGGACAATTCAAGGTCAAAGCCCGGACGAAGTCGGGTCACCTTCTAGTATATATATATATATATATATATATATCTCATATATATTTTGAAGACCTCTGTCTGTCTGTCTGTTTGTTTGTCTGTCTGTCTGTCTGTCATTAATACAAATCTACGATTCTCGACCGATCGGGACGAAACTTGGTACGTGTGTGTAGTTTGACCAGGCGGTCGTCGTTGTCGTATTGGCGAGCCCGTGCGACGCCCGTGCAGCGCATGCGCAGACGAGATCTTGGAAACGGGTGGAGCTATCGACTTGAAATTTGCTATGTGAATGTATCTTGCCCCGGATACGAATTTTATCTGGTCGCCGAACCCGTGCAACGCCAGCTTCATGCATGCGCAGCCGAGATCTCGGAAACGGGTGGAGCTATCGACTTGAAATTTGCTATGTGAATGTATCTTGCCCCGGATACGAATGTTATTGGGTCGCCGAGCCCGTGCGACGCCAGCTTCGCGCATGCGCAGACGAGATCTCGGAAACGGGTGGAGCTATCGACTTGAAATTTGCTATGTGAATGTATCTTGCCCCGGATACGAATTTTATCGGGTCGCCGAGCCGGTGCGACGCCAGCTTCGTGCATGCGAAGACCAGATCTCGGAAACGGGTGGAGCTATCGACTTGAAATTTGGTTTTTGAATAGCCCGGACAACGTCGGGCTCATCGGCTAGTCTATTATATATTTTGGAAGATCTGTCTGTCTGTGTGTCTGTGTATCTGTGTGTTCGCGATGGACTCGAAAACGGCCGAACCGATTTCGATGAAACTTGGTATGTGGGTGTATTTTCGGCCGGGAACTGGCATAGGCCTATTAATTTGCCCATACGACGTGACCTTGACCTTGAAATCGGGTAATTTCAAGGTCAAACGCCCGAATATCACGGGATTTCGATGAAACTTGGTATGTGGTGGTATCTTCGGTCGGAGAATGGCATAAACCTATTAATTTGCCCGTGCGACGTGACTTTGACGTTGAAATCGGGTCATTTCAAGGTCAAACACTCGAATATCACGGGATTTCGATGAAACTTGGTATGTGGGGTTACATTCGTATGGGGAGTCTCATAAGCATATTCGTTTGCCCGTGCGACGTGACCTTGACCTTGAAATCGGGTCAATTCAAGGTCAAATCGCCAATTTTGATGGGATTTCGTCGAAATTTGATACATGGGGGTACCTTTGTCAACTGAGTGTTTTGGACGGGTCGAGTCGTGACCCCGACCAGACCTTGACCTTCAAAATGATCAATTCAAGGTCAAATCGGGTAAAACCGGATGGATTTCGACGGGCACGTTTGTCGGGTACTTTTGTCCGGGCAGTGTTTTGGACTGGTCAAATCGTGACCCCACTTGACCTTGACCTTCAAAATGGACAATTGAAGGTCAAATCCCGGACGAAGTCGGGTCACCTTCTAGTATATATATATATATATATATATATATATATAGCTATATATATATATATATATATATAGGTGTGACATATCCTGACTGTTCGCAGAGTTGTGTCGTGGATCATGCCCTATCTTCCATATTATATGATATAAACATGTTATATATCCATGACACCTTATATGATGATACCATGTGCGAATGAAGTTTGTGAGACTGCACTTGCGACTGTGAGATAGTTTTCCCCTCCCGCCCTTGAGATATCTGATGCTAATATAAAAAAAATTATTTCTATATCTAAGACGTATTATGTAATGCCTGTTGATAAAACAAATGCACTGAAATTAAATATATTTACACACTTAAATGATCATCTGGATGAAATTCAAATAGATATAAAGTGACAAAAAACGGCAAATATGACTGCATCAAATGCAAAATGGTTAACGACATGTATAAATACACCATATAAAGCGCTACATTGAGAATATGTAGCGTTATCTCCCTGCATAACTTTTTTTTTATTATAATAGGTTGGCGATTATTGCAATACCATAGAGGAACACATCGACTTTCGTACTCAGATTCATACATTTTTGTACCTCGCTTGCCTGGCCCAAGTTTTACGGGGAAAAAAATGGCCAATTTGAATTTATTTGTCGTTCTATATATGTTTATCGTGTCATTTATCATTCCTTTCATGAAAAATAAATTAAAACAAGTCGAAGATGTTATGATAATGTTTAAACATTCTTATGTATGAAATTGGGGATAAACTGTTCCCATAGTACGTTATACTACTTGTGATTCCATTCCGTATTCGCCCCTTGCACATTTTCGAAACCACTGCACATGTGGAACTTCCGGTTTGGAATTTCCGGTTTTTTATGTGTTGTTTTTGTAGTATTTTCCTCTGTCATAATCTGCTTCTTTGGTACATTATTCGCAGAAGATATGAATCTCATTCTTTTGTGTACACAACGGATTAGATATAGACTGTTTAACCAGTTTGGATGTTAGAAATACCACTTAATTATCAGAAAATATTATTTTTGTTCTGTTTTGTTTTTTGTTCTTTCATAATTTCAAGTAGTTATAAAGTAAATCATACCGATACTGTGATTGAAATTTATGTTTAGAAACTTACTTTCAACCATATCAGATGGTAGATTTTCAAATGAATGGGAATTACTTTTACAAATTTGAATTGCCTTCAATTATTATTGATATTTTAAATTATGTATCTATATAATCCGTTGAGAGATATCTTTCGAATAAGTACTTGTACTTCCGGTATCTCTCTTCAACACTACACCAGTGGATAAATTCAATGAAATAACATTTTAATTAACATTATGAATCTTAAATATCATTGTACTACACAAATCGAAACTTAAAAACAAAATTAGATTGATATGTATTTTATATGTTGATTTTCTGACTGTATATTTTTATTTACATGTGTTGAATAAACTATTGAACCTGGGACCAATCCGACTTTCCCACACTGTTCACAGACTGACAGACCAGGCTACGCAGTATTCAACTGTTATTATCATGGACATTGACTCGAATAAGTGAATAGCACTTATTGACAATGGAAGAATGCAAACACTATAAGGATTACTGCAAAATGTGATGATTATAGTTCTATTCTGAATTCCTCAGTCCTTCAATGTTGAAATGCAGTCAACGCTGAAATGCCGTAAAAGTCCATGCATTGTCATTGAATGTTGATTCAGATTCTGAATAGTACATTAGACTGATTAGTACAGTAGCTACATGTGTGTGGACTTGTGAAGGGTAGTATATGATATGGAGAATCAGAATGACAATGGCGTCACTCACCAGTGTCAGTGAGTCGAGTGAAGATGTTTACCAAACAGACATGGAAAATGCTGTGAAATGGATTAATTATAATCCACCAGACTCCGGGATCACGATCATAAGTTACATAACACTCCACCTTCGATCATTAGACCAAGACTAAACCATCCTTGGATAATGACTAATGGACAAAGACAGTTAACTGCACTTGGTTTTGATTCATTAAAATTATTTTGTAAAAATCATGAATTTATGTTATCATAATCAATCACTAACAGTAACAACGAAGTCACTTACTGGTACACTGTGTATGCCAAACAACATATCTGGTATGACAACTTGAATTCCATTGTTTTAATTATACAGGTACACATATAGAATGTACCTACTTATGGAATCCTATTACGGCCACTTGCTAATGGCGCTTTCGGCGCACTTTTTGTCGATTTTGGCGCGATGCGCCGAAAGCGCCGAAAGCGACAAAATGTGCGCCATTAGCGTTGTTTCGGCGCGCGCCGAAAGCGCCGAAAGCGCCGAAAGCGACAAAACATGCGCCATTACAAAATATGCGCCATTAGTGCAATCGGCGCGGTGCGCCATTAGTGCATTCGGCGCGGTGCGCCATTAGCGCGGTGCGCCGAAAGCGACAAAATATGCGCCATTAGCGCATGTACAATTAAGTATGTGATCACCCCAGCAGGGGTGCCGGAAGAGGGGGCAGAGGGGGCAGATGGGGCAGCTGACCCCCTGCCCTTGACCAAGGGGGCGAGCGGGGGCAGGACTTGCCCTTTTTTCTGGAGAAAGAAAATGCTTTTTGTGTTTAATCTCATGTTTTTACAGTAAAATGTGACTTTTTTTGTCCAAATACCACCAATTTCACAAGGAATATAAATGTTTTGTCACAAAACGGCCATAAAAACCGACAAATACCTTTAAAATAGGGATTTTTGCCACAATGAATTTATGGTTATTTTTCCGAGTTTGCGGAGAAAATGCCCTCTTTTTTTTCTTCAGAAAAGTGCCCTTTTTGTAGGCTCTGCCCCCCCCCTGCCCTTGGATGCTTCCGGCGCCCCTGCACAGATCGGGCATGGCCATATGTACAATATATAGGCCTATGTATCAATTTTAAAAGGGAGGGGCTGAATTTTGCTGTAGATAGACCTCCAAATGCTATAATTTGTCATTATTCAGATTTAAAATTATTGTGGCCGTGTGGTCCTGGTCCCTCCTTTGTGGGTAGTTAAAGGTACTCAATCCGATCAGACGGTCCCAGGGATGTGGCTAGAGGGTCTCCGTTGGGGGTGTCCACCTTGGGAAATTCCAACTGCACCTCCTTGAATCAGAATCAGACAAAACACAAATTTTACATAATTCCATTTGCATCCCCCCCCCCTTGCACCTTAGTGCTCATGCCTAATATCCTAACATCTAGTGGTCTAAATCCAGACAAATGCACACGGCTATGGACAAGAGACCAGGACACACCGGGCTGACCATTGTTGTTCAACGCAGTGTGAGAAATCTTTTTGAAAACTGTACAAGAAAATCACAAATCCTAGCATCTAGACTGGCCTCAACTGAAGCTTGGGTCAGCTGCCCACTCTGCCCCCTCTTCCGGCACCCCTGCTGGGGTGATCACATACTTAATTGTACATGCGCTAATGGCGCATATTTTGTCGCTTTCGGCGCACCGCGCTAATGGCGCACCGCGCCGAATGCACTAATGGCGCACCGCGCCGATTGCACTAATGGCGCACATTTTGTCGCTTTCGGCGCGGTGCGCCGAAAGCGCCGAAAGCGACAAAAAGTGCGCCGTAATGGCGCATGTTTTGTCGCTTTCGGCGCTTTCGGCGCTTTCGGCGCTTTCGGCGCGCGCCGAAACAACGCTAATGGCGCATATTTTGTCGCTTTCGGCGCGCGCGCCGAAAGCGCCGAAAGCGCCGAAAGCGCCGAAAGCGCCGAAAGCGCCGAAAGCGACAAAAAGTGCGCCGAAAGCGCCATTAGCAAGTGGCCGTAATAGGATTCCATACCTACTACATGTATATATTCAACTATTATGAAACCGTGAATTATCTCATGTATCTACTACATGTGGTACAGTATATGTACTGGCATCTTCGATTAGTTAACTGATTTACTTGTACTAGTAGTTAGAATTTAGAAATCATCTTGATGACAAGTTATTAATGTAATTCAGAACGGCATACATGTACTTCTGCCATTATGAAATAAACAAGTTTCCCCGCAATAAGCGTTATAATTCTGTTTTATCGTAATCTGATGCCTTCTCATTTGCTCTGTTATTATAGTGTTATAAACATTTTAATGTGGCTGTGCATTAAGTCGTGAGATGATTCCATGAAGTTTTAGTAAAGCAGAGAAAACCTGTAGTTTACATACCGTACCAGTATACGTTGTGTATGGTAGTAAAATTAAGTTATAATAGTTGAATATCACTATGCTAGTTGAATTCAAGAAGAGTCAGACTTGATTAATGACCTTTTCATATTAGCATCTACTAGTTCTCCCAAGTGCAATAATAGTGTCGATAATATGGTGGTGTTATTTCGCCCAATTTGGGCGTTACTCTGATGGCTGTTTTTTCATCTGACGTGTGTGTCAGGATAGAGGAGCTGGAGGATTTGTGTAAATGTTAGCCCAAACTACATTTCCAAGTAACGATGGTTTGTTGTTTATTTTGACGAATCGTACCACATCAGATGAATTCAGTTGTCGTGTAAAACATTTGCAGTAGGTTAGCGTTATTTGTTTTTTTGCGGATGTCGTTTAACATGGGGAAAATAGACTACTACGTTTGAACGCCATGTGCATTTGTCGTTTTTTAATTATAACAACATGATAATCAATAACAGAGGCAGTCTCTGTCAAATACAGTCGCTCTATTTACGATACTAATTGGGGAACTTTCTAAATTAAATTACGCGTAAACTAGCGTAAACGGATACCTGCTGCAAATTATAGAAGGTGCCGGAATCGGCCTACTCGCCCCAGGGCTAACTCGCCCCAGTCGACGTGTGCCAACTCGGAATAAAAGGCCGGCTCGGAATAAAAGATGTATACGGGGTGTTATATGGCGTTTGGTCCGTTGTTTCTCAATGAATATTATTGAAATTTTGTGTATATGTCCGGGCTGGGACATGGAATACAATAACGTTTGAATTGTTTTTAAATTTACAAATGTGTTGATGTTATTCAACGTTTTCGTTCTGAAACACACTATACTCGTCATGTCGATATCTAGTATTACTTAGAAATTTCAGCTTTCCAGATTCATAATCGCTCCATTGACTGTAACAGATGAAATTATCCCCCTCTTCGGATCGAGTGTCACTGAAACTTTATTTTGTTAGACTGCCTGTAGTCACTGATTATATGTGGAAATAATCTGTAATAAGATGTAGCACTGTTTTATTTTATATTTACATTTAGTGCTGTTTTTTATACAACAATTCCACCCAGGCTTCTCAACGGTACGCAGTACCGGTACCGCGTACTCGGGCATTTTTTGCGGTAACGGTGCTGGTGTGCAGATCCGCCGGTACTCGGTACTGTGGTTGCATATATGCACGTTCGTAGATCAGCAGGCTGTCTGGCAAAATACAGTCGTATCAAGTTTCGCTCTTTAAACTACAAGCGATGCACATCGATCGTGATTGTATTCATGGCGTGAGAGGTCGGTTACGGAAGGGTGGTTCCTGGTTTTTATGTGTCTATTATAACTCTTCAATGGTTGAATTCCAATTCTTTGAAAGTACGGCCTTGTGATATTGTTTTAATGTTCAAAGATTAATTTGTGTTGGGAACTTGTGATTGCAACTTATGTTTTTGCCTTTACTTTTGCCCAGTTGTGGCAATTATACAGTTACAATTTCTTATCATGTATTCACCAACGACCCCACCCACAAGTATGGCCCACACGTTTTGATTAATCACATACACACGTACCCGTTCACATGTCGTATCAGTTTGCATATATAAGGTAGACCATTTTGAATTTAAATGGGACTCATGGAACCTCCAGTTATATAATAATATCGGGAACGAATATCCACGAACCGTGCATAGTGTACATGTAATTTGCTGAATAGACATGATAGTTCATATTTGGTATAGGAACTCGTGGAGAGAAATTGTTGCCTAACTTGACTCATTATTGTTTAGATTTAAAATGGCCGACCGCGCGACTTTGCAAATACATTTAATCTGATTGAATATTGTGCAGTGAAAACCACCGACGTGTGTCGCGTTACTTTCTATCAGTTTATCACACACAGAAGAACAATAAGTTAAAACCACAAAACGTGTGCAACGAATAGTTCTATTCTGGTTGATTGAATTGTCTATGTTGTCATTTGCGCATCACTAAACTCTACGGGAAAGTTTGTTAGTATATTCCAAAATGGTATCTAATATCCCGAAATAGTTTCTTTATTCTGATATCAAATTATCATTAGTTCACGTTAATAATAGAGTTCGTGGCTTGTGATTTTCAGCACTGTATTACCTCCAGATATTCCTAGAACTATAAAATGGCTTGCCAGTACCGGTACAGGAACCACGGTACTAGCAAAGTATCGATACCGGTACCGGCATGTGTGGTACCGGCGGTACTTTGAGAAGCCCGATTCCACCTAGATCATCATGTGATCGACCATACATGGGATGTGATGACCTGGTTGAATTAAGAGCGGTTTGATGGATCACTTCTGTCTTCGAGCTAGATTATACTTATGCTATTTAATGGCATGTTTCTAACGTGGAGGAGTAGATATTCTCGAGACCCCACTATTCTTCAATTCACACCAAGTTCTCAGCTGTCATGTTCGGATATTAGAACCCATAGCCATAATATATGGTTTATTTTGTGTATACTAGTATAATATAGTTATTTTCAGTACATTTATATACCAGTAGTGTGGATAACAATGCATATATATATATGTGTGTATATGTATATTGATTCAACGGATTTAGTGGTTTTGTTCATTAGTCTATCAAATTTGCGGGGAAAACATGGCCACCAGCAGTACACCCTGCCAAATTTCAAATTTGTATCAATTGGCACACCCTGCAGCCAGAATTTATTGGAGAACTGTTTCTAATGTGGATATTTTGGGTCACCACTAGATGGGATCCATATTTTTTTCTCAAAGTTTTACTTGTGAAAACATCACTGCCAGCGGTGATCTTGAGTTTTACTATTTTTATGGCTAAATAATTTGGTTGATCCTTCAGACGACATACATTGTCCGATCGTCACCAGATTCCACAATGATCTTCTGGATAACCAGGATGAGAGTGATCTATTTTTCTTCCGAATTTGGTTGAAAACATGACCACAGACAGCAATTTTGTATCTTACTCTTTGTATGACTGAATTCTTTTCTTTAGCACCTCTACAGACCACATCCCTCATCTGATAGTCACCAAACGTCATATTGATCTTCGGGGTGACCACTAGATGGGAGCTATCAAATGATTTGAATTTCTTTGGAAAACATGGTCGCCAGCAGCATCTTCTATTTTGCTTTTTATATACATGTATATCTCTTCGTGCGGATAGCCAGTATTACTTGGGTAGTTCAACTTTCCACATTCCTGTCATCATTTGAACTATAAAAATTTACCTGATACATGTAGTCCAATGAAAATTAACAAGCGTCCATAAATAAAATTTACCTATGATCTTATTATTCCTCACAATCACATGCACCCTTCAAAATTTTGTTTCGTCGTATCTAATTTTTAATGACCCCATGGTAATATTGATATAGATACATTTGTCAAACATTTCTTTGTACAATATACAGGTATAAAGTTTGTAACTAAATCTAGAAATATATAATACTAGCCGATGAGCCCGACGTTGTCCGGGCTATTCAAAAACCAAATTTCAAGTCGATATCTCCACCCGTTTCCGAGATCTGGTCTGCGCATGCGCGAAGATGGCATCGCACGGGCTCGGCGACCCGATAAAATTCGTATCCGGGGCAAGATACATTCACATAGCAAAGTTCAAGTCGATAGCTCCACCCGTTTCCGAGATCTCGTCTGCGCATGCGCTGCACGGGCGTCGCACGGGCTCGCCAATACGACAACGACGACCGCCTGGTCAAACTACACACACGTACCAAGTTTCGTCCCGATCGGTCGAGAATCGTATAAATGACATACATACATACATACATACATACAGACAGACAGACAGAGGTCTTCAAAAATATATATGAGACTAGCAGGTTAGCCCGCCACTGGCGGTGTTCGTCAGAAACATGACAATTTTAAATTTTTATTATTAATTTTTTTAGTTAATTTTTATAATTAATTTTTTAATTAATTGTTTTGTTTTTCAATGAGTTAATATTCATTTTTTGTTTATAACATGAGTTAATTTTGCATTTTTCCAGATTTTGACCTTGAATTGATAATTTTCAAGGTCAAGGTCATGTCGGGGTCACAATTTAACCCGTCCATGACACTTCCCGTAGGTAGCAAGTTTGAGCTCAATCGGTTCGAGTCTATAAAGGACACACACATATATATAATTTGTGTGTACCCGTTTCAAGGTGAAGAAGACATAATAATCACACAACACGCAGTATCCGTCCCTAAAAGAGGTATGATTTAAGGTACATCGGGCGGAAAAACTGACCCGATGAAAAATTCCCCCGTTCCTAGGAAAGACAGACATAAGAATCACACAACACGCATTTTTGTTCCACACAACACGCAGTACCCGTCCCTAAAAGATGTATGATTGAAAATTTTCCCCGTTCCTAGGAACGACAGACATAAGAAACACACAACACGCATGTTTTGTTTTCCGATGAGTTAATTCTGCCTTTTTTATCAAGATAAATGCATTTCGCGTTTTGCGTCAGCAGTATCGTAGGCACATGCGAGCGTGCGCCGATGACAATAAAGAGCGTTAGTCGGTTAACAACTCCAAATATGGTCAATATAAAGATCGTGCCTGCCTTAACCCCCGATGAGCCGTTTGCGGTGATTTTGATGATTGGGAGTGGAGAATGAGTGCTCAGAGCTTGTCCATAATGCGACGTTGACCATTCCCGTGATTTTATCTGGACAAACTATTTTTCAATTGGTCCAGAAACATGCCTATATCAGCACGTTCGATGACATGGTCGCACGTGAAATTGGACCCGTCCATATTGCTCCCGGGATCGAAGTAGTCCTACATACAAATTTAATCGGATCGGCCAAGGTTCAGAAACATGCCTATGAGCGAGGTCAGGTTGACACGTTAAATACCAAATCCGAGTCGGATCGGTCGAGCAGTGTGCGAGTCTATAACACACATACATACGTGCATTCATACACACATACATACAGACAGATATTCCAAAAATGTATAATCGATAGCTACGGGCGATTTGATGCATGCATCTTAGTTTTCTTGTTATATTTGGAGAGCACTTCACATGATCAGATCACTAAGATACATAGAGTGAAATTGCCATGGTTACTATTATTAATTTTATCTAAAAAATTCGACCAGTCACTATGATTAATTTGTCACTATTAGGCACCTTAGAGTATCTTGTCTGATTGAACTATAATCTTATGATAAGTACGTGATGTATCAGAACAAATTAAAACAGGCAATAAACAGGCCAGACACATATACAGGACGGTCGGTTCCAGAACTGCTAGTGTTATTGTACCAGTACTGTTTATATCTAGTACTAGCAAAATTTAATGAAAGTTATGCAGCGAATGATTGTGTACTGATGTTAAAATGAGTATAACTTTAAAACGAGCGTGCCACTTTAACAAACTCATCGCTATTGATATAATATTCAATCAATAATGAGTTTGTTAAAGTGGTGCGCTCGTTTTAAATTAATATGGAGAATATAGCAATTCACGTGGGTCCAATATGTGTGCATACATACCGGTACATGTAGAGCTGATTGATTACAAATATGTCTTTCATTATATCATAGACAAGTTGTGGGCTGTTTCTTTCATTTTCAGACTTAATATGCTGTTAAAATTATTCATCAGGTTCACTGATTGTTGTGTGGTTGAGATATGGTTACTTTTAGATCTCAAGAGATTTTGTGGTATCTGGAATATTTCATATTTAGTTAACATGACATTCGGAAATATGATATGTCGCCTTGGGGCAAAAATTTATATTACCATCTTTATGGTAGCGATCCTTTTGACCAAAATGGACAGGATTACATTTTTCTCTTGTCATGTCTATTTCATTCCTAACTTAGATGTATATCGATCTGGTAAATAGTTACACGCACATCATTTATGTCTTGACCACTAACTGAGAGCTGTGATTTATAATAGTAACTAATCGTTGGAGACCCCACAATGGAGAGCCTCTAGTCACATCCCTGTAGCCAATGTGTTCTTATACCTTATAACCGGATAGGTGGCTAAAGGGTCCCCATTGGTGGGTGGTTGGGAAACGGGTATGTCCACCTTGACATTTCCAAATGTACGTACCTTGAACCAGACCAAAGTCAAATCTTCATGCAATACTACTTTGCACCCCCCCCCCCCAGTTGAACTTTCCAAATGGTACCTCAACCTTTCCAACTGAAATGTCCAACCTGACACCCCCTAAACTTAATGTGTTCAACCGATAGCCATTCCGACCAAACTTTGGACCAAAAGTAGAAGAATATACTGCTGTTGGTCTAAAAACAACATATTCCCCACTAATTACTGGTTGGAAAATCAAATAAACAATAATATATATTTTTGGCATGCCATGCAGTAAATGTTTCTGTATCTCGGGATGTCTGCTGTTCACATTTCTAGTAAGCCATTATATTTTTGGGGTTGGGGAATATTCAATATCCAGAACATGGGCGACTGAATGTGTTTAACCCTTTAAATACTCATTGAGTGTAGATCCCGTAGTAAATGGTCAGATAATAAGTTCATGGTCGTTTGTTGAACTTATTTATATCTGAATCCACCAATGAATGTAAATCATTCTGAACCTGAACACCCCTCCAAATGAATAACATACCATTCCATTGTATATTTGTATATACTGAATGGGAAAACCCATGGGTTACTTGTTGATTCTCAAATTAATACAAAATGCATGATGGTGGATTGATCGATAGTAAATGTGGAATTATTTACAGCACATATAATGTATTCTGGTGTTTAATATTTAGAAAGTTGTTCAAGCTCTGAATTCAGCGAGGGATGCTGGCTCAGTCGGTAATGTTTATGCTGGAAATTGCTCATTTTGTCACGTTCCAGGAATCATAATAGGTCAACAGATAATATATGTATTGAATTTATATACTCAGAAAAAGACTTACAAAACTAACTTTCCAAAAACAATATTGACATGGATATCATGGACTAATAAGAAAACGACAACAACGCGATATACTTTCCGATGTGACAATTTATACGAAGTTCCCCATATAACACTGCGTAAACGGGCAATTACTAGTCCTAAGTTGATCATCAGTGTGTACTTTGACCGGTTAAAACATTTACACATCTACCTCAGATCACCCTACCGATTTCCGAAGATATAACCTGACCAAATTCAAAGGCACATGTAATGTTTGAACATTTTTAACATTATCACGCAGTCATTATCACATTATCAGAGCACACAAAAACCAAACAAGCACACTTTTTGTGTATAATTCATTACGTAAATGAATTTGTCAATCGGTAACCAGCATTGATAAGACGGAATTCACTTTTATGTTACCGGTATTAACATGTAATGCTTTCGATAACTTTATTCAAGAGAGCAAAATACAATTTCAATGACCCTTTTCTCTGGACAAAAATCAGTGGCTGGACAAGATCCTTGAAATCAGGAGTTAATGATGACATGGGATGTAGTTTTGTCTTTATTTATATGCCAGTGAAATTTTTATCTCTGCTTCATATTCTCCTGGCTTTATTTTTTTTTAATTTGATTGTTTTTTTCCTATTATATATACATGTAATACTTACACTTTGAAGTTACAAACTATTATGTGGGGCTTTAAATGGATTGGTGCCTTATAAAATCATGCAGTGGATGTTTTAATGACACCCGAAAATGAGGGGAACCGTCCACGCGAGCCGTCCAAACCAAATGTCGCCCTAACGTCTTATATTATATTGGAATGCACCGTTGGTTCGACGTCGGTTCAACGTTGGGCCGATGTTGTGCCACCAGTAATGTCCAACGTTGAGCTTCAATGTTGTCTCAACGATAAGAACAACGTTGGCCCGACACTCTCTGGGATCTAAGAAGAAACGTGTAGCTAGATTATCAGTCTTGAATTCACGTTCATAAAACTGTCAAGATTTATAGAAGGCATAATACCACAACCCGAACACGAGTGATTAATAGGCCACAATAATATACAAGCAATATTGTATGTCCATTTGGTCGTGCCAATGTTCAGAACCATATGCTACGCCTCGATCTGTGGTGTCAAAACAAATTTCAGAGAGAAAGATAAATTAAACCTGTATAAGAATCAGGGAGCTAAATGTGTTCCAGAGTCGGGGAGCGAGTACACCGTGGAATTTTGAAGGTGACGGTAACTGAAGAATGACCGTCACCTGATATACGTAACACGTTATTAAAGGATGACATCGTGTTTATTTGATTTGTGCATCATATCTAAATAATTTAAACTGGTGAATTAATGGGGAATGGATTTTTGTGAGTGGGAAATTGATTTAACTAGCTGTTGTAGTTCTGAGTTTTTCCAGACAAAATTTGGCTGTGGGATAGCCCTGTCGTACACTTGGGGATTTATTTAAAAAAGTAAACACATGACTTATGATTTTTCTTGCATTTCCGTGATCAACTGGTGTCAATCTAGCTGGGTAAACACCTCTGGAATAGCATGTAGGCTTCATTTCAGAGAATTCTGTTGAAACGTTAACACTGTCGCCTATGGGAAACCATTTAGTTCAGTGATTCCTATACGACCTGACGATATGGAGCAAATACATATCGGCCGCATGTGTGGACCAAAGCACACCGATATATATGTGATAGCACCATATACAAATATCTGCCATTATCATGCATTTTAATTCGCCAGACACAACGAATGGTGAGGCGATCAGTATAAAAATTGCATTAGAGTAACAATTGTCGATGTCTGTAGTTGCTACTGCCCCCAAACCCATCAACTCCCTATACCCCCGCCATGGCTATATATACCACATACCGATGGTATACGAGTCATATCACACATGCAGGACGCATACAGGAAGCCGGAGTAGGTCACAATCAAGATGGCTGGCGGCAGCCATGTGTAATGACCGATTCACCCCAACCCATTGTTGTGTGACCCGTTAACTGTTTTAGCCAAAAAGATATCGTTTTCATCTACATGCCAATCTCAACGAACACTGCAGATTTCACGATGACCAGACGAACGGTGGCGGTATCTAGCCCGGCTATAGATTGAAATTTGAGATATATGATGGCCGCTGGCCATGTTTTTTGCCGACTGGCCCACAAATTTACTCGTTCCCAATCTACATGTGACCAATCTCAAAAGTCATGACAAATTTCATAATGATCCGACAAAAGTTACAACCTGCAGCCTATGCAATGGAAATTGTTGACGGGCATACATATGTTCGGACACCACTGACGATAGATATCAACCCATGGCAAATTGGCAATATCTCAACGTTTCATGTTCAATGGTTCACACTCCCTACGGGACCTCACACCCATGAATACATGCATGGGCAAATACTTAAGAATTCTTCTGTCCTGCGGTTTCAAGGCCGATGATGACGCGTGTGGTATATTTAGGTTATGGTATATTTAGGAGATAAACATACCCTGTTGAGTTGTACATTCTGGGATTCGAGTATGAAAACAGTTTGTGAACGAGCCGGCTTGCCGGCGAGTTCACAAACTGTTTTCATGCTCGAATCCCAGAATGTACAACGAAACAGGGTATGTTTATCTCCATTGTAATTCAATCTAGCAAGGAATTTGCAAAAAAACTGTATAAAAAGTATCATTTAGTCATTTTCATCACGAATCGAGACTTTCATTTCGCCGTTGTCACCGTGCACAAATCTTGGGTTTGTTCATTGCGTTACTCGGAACAGTGTTCCGTAACCATTTCCTGCGGGGCGGGTTGTCTCGTTTCGCTACTCCGTTCTGCGCCGATAAAATTGTACCGTGCGACATTCAGATTTGATGCACGCGGAAGCGGCCGATGAACGGTATCTATAGACAACAACGCGCGGGTGTGTTCGTTTCGCTACTCGTTCTGCGCCGATGCAAATTGACCATGCTACATTCAGATTTGATGCACGCTGAAGCGGCCGATGTCGGTGAATCGAAAACGAAAGTTAGCCTCTCTCGGCCAATCAGAATGCTTGTTTTTAGTGACAAATACTCAATTGAATTACAATGATTTATAAATGAAAGTATCGTAGGCATGCAGCATATTACTGTCATTTGAGTAGGAGTAATATGATAGTTACATACTACATAATTCGAAAACTTACTCATTCCAAGTCTTCAGTTTCTGTAACAGGGCGTGGCACATGCATTAAATGATAAATATACGCCCACGAAATCTAAACATCTGTACAGCATACCTCTATAGGGTTTTGAACGTGAATTTAAATAATATAAAATGTCATCAAACCATTTTATGGGTGAGTGATAAGTTAGCAATGAATAGCAATTGGACTCTAGACAGGTTGGTGTATATGTATTGATATATGAACTGTATTTGATTTTAGAAATACATTTTATGGTGAAAATTTCAATCTTTTTGGGATATTCGCACAAAAGCATGGATACAAAACATGATTTAAGTCATTTTTTTTACCAAATATTTAGCATATTAATACATTTCCATTGCGAGGTCTTTTATGAATACTGAATAGAACCTGGTGTAAAATTCACTACAGTGAGGGCTACGAGCGATTTTGTTTACCCATTCGCAATACAAACCAGTCGTAAGACCATGTATACCTGTACATAGCATCAATAGCTCGAAGATTCGCCACACAGTAGTATTTCAACCAGGCTCTGCTCATGATTTATTCCATGAACTGATAAGTTTACATACCTGTTACGAATTGATATAATATGTGTATAGCGATTCGCTTCAGACTTATTTTTATTGAAATTTCAACCCACAGCGACGAATCTTGGTCTGATATAATGATAATTGCATTTATCATTTCTATTAGCGTGCGATTCCATGTCTAAGCCAAGATAGCCACTCTGTACCAATTGAAATTGGTATCCAGAGAAGTCAGCCCCATGCGAAGTGACATAGTCGACCACATACGAAGACGACCCACGGCCTGCGTGAAGTCGCATTTTTCTGTTCACGGTGTAACGCGTCGTATTTCGTTGGTCTTGCTGCATTTCCCGGGACTTGCCGCGATGCGTATTGCATCGTGATAGTAAAATCACGAATAATCGCATCGTGAAGGTCTGAATCGTGACAGACTACCACACCTGTTCACATTCATGTTGTTGCAATGGGTGAATTGATAATGTGCCTGATCTATATATAGATCTGATAACCGTAATCAGACAATTATTACTGAGATACATTTGTTTGAACCACCCCCGCGTGTCGGCCACGATGCAATTTCGGAAATTGAAAATCTGTCTTAGAATTATTATCATTCATTCCTCATTAACATCTAAAATTAAGCCTACTACTAGTACTACTAGTACGTAGTTGTAGAAGTATATATCTGATGCCGAGCCCACTTGATAATCATATGTTCTTACTTTCAATAATTTTCTTCAATATTCAATATTTTCTTCAATATTCTTTCGTGAAATCTAATCGGATTAAATACACTGGACATTCTCCAGTATATATTTGCACGTTGTCCTAAGACGTTGACATCTCCCATGTACGGTGTCTGCTGTACACCACCGCAGATGGCGTCCTGCGTCTGTGTTATAATGCGTACTTAGAAATGAGAACTATATTTTGCAATTAAATGGTGCCAAAGTGAAGGAGAGATGTCACTTACCATGTTAACGAAATTTCGAACAAAGATATCTTAATATATCAATAAATACACATTTGTTACTCAATATCATCAATGCTCCTCAACCTTGGATTTTCCTTTTTCTATTTTGAACGCACGTGAGTGACATTTGGCCAGCAGTTTTGGGTCCGACTAATAGGCAATTATGTACCTTGCGAATATCCATTTTTTTTATTTATTTATTTATTTATTTTTTATAAATTTTTATTTGAAAAAAGACAAATACATTGTGATAATACATGAATTATATTACAGTTAATGGTTGGTAATTAAACAGTTTTTGTCTCTTTCGTTATTTTTTTTGGAGACTGTAGAAAGGTAGAAGAGAAAAAAGAGTGTGGAGTGAATGGTTTTATGAATGCTGTGTTATTTAGTTATATTAAATTTCCATTAGTTATAATAATAAATATAATGAATATAATGAAAATGAAATATTGGGTATATGTATTATTTGTAATTTTTTCTGAGTCCCTCACGTTATTAGGTATATATATGGTAATTACATAATGCAAAATATTAACATTGAGGGATTATTAATTAGTGTTAGCATCGAGCTAAAAGTCTTAAAATCTGGTATATTTACGTAACGTGATTATGTACGGCATGGATAGGTGGTATGCAATTAATTTTACTCACTATAGGATTCAAATAAGTAAGCATACTGTTAGGGTGGATACACACATGCATGTAATCTCTGTAATTATCGTGTATTTGGCGTTTTACATGGATCATACAGACCATGTAATATGTGTCCATTGACAACCCAATCATTACGGCTATGTTTGACCACAGTGAGCCAAGCTCTGAACGTGCAGAGAGCCATTGACTGAACGAGGTCGTCAGGCCGCTTAAAATAATTGTTCGCGCGATAATCCAAATGTTGGACTTTCTGTTTAAATCATTGTCAGTCTTCTCTTGATTTTTATACAGGTGATGGTCCCAGGATTTTCCCAACGCAGGGGCTATGATAATGATCCCCAACATGGGGGGGGGCAATATTATCAGGATTTCCTTACACAGGGGCTATATGATCCCGACTTGGGGCTATATATGATCCCGATCCCGAAAGCTACCAGGCGGGGGGCTAACTGAGCTATTGATGTAAAACATATTATTGTGTACCTTCTTGCCCAGATTATTCCGACCGATACATTCAACTAAGTCCCTTAGCGATTTGAAGCTTATATACCCCACGGCAAGCAAGCATCATGGTCGACAATGTGCTATATCAAGCCTGTATACACCAGATGTGTCGCTTCTGGTGTTCGTGCATTAATACAATGCCAGATATCACACAGACTTAACTAATTTCCACATCCGTAAGAGAAGACATGTTTTGGACTGGCCTGAAATGTCCCGATAGCAGAGACTTTGCCTTCGCTTATGACTACTCACTTGTGCGGCCTGTTAATAATGAACAGCTCGCGCGCAGGTGATTAATGCTGTCAATTATTGGTGTGGCCATGTAAAATACATGTATTTTACATACAGAGATTACATGCATGTGTGTATCCACCCTTAGGTAAGTCACACAACACGGCACATGTCTGGTCCACATTCGTGTTTAAACACAGTTTTTACAATACTAAATAATATTTACGGAATACTTGTGTGCCAGGCATGTGCAATGTTATGTACTACATTTCCATGTAAATATCTATAGTTATGTATGTGCTGTTTAACTGTACTAGTGTAACAGACCTTTCCATTTATCCCACCGATATTCGAACTCAGTATATCTAGATTTGCTGTAAAAAATCCATCTTTCAGTTTTTGCGTACATTCGTATTTCTGCTTGGATATTTTGCAATTTTGGTAATTCAGATCTCATCTTTGATCGGTATATATTATACTTAATTATGACAAAGATCGTTTGGAGGAGTGGACCAATTTTCAAAGTATCAGCTTTGCCAAATAAAATAGTGTTTGAATTAATTTCTAATTTATTTGAAGTCGTGTTAAATATCCATATACGAATCTCGTTCCACAGCGAAGCAATAATGTGACGTTGAAACATAAGATGGCTAATGGTCTCTTTTTCAATTTTACAAAAAGAACATGTATCATTTTCAGATCGACCCATTTTCTTTAGTACATTGTTAGTCCCTAATATTCTATTGTTTATCCGATATTGAAACCATACATATTTCGTGTCACAAAACTGAACAAAGGGAGTTTTAAAAACGTCTGACCACCAGTCTAATTCATGGTGCATATTTAGTTTCTTCTCCCATTTTGAGATGAGGTTCATGTTCATTTTGGGGTCTTGAATGCAATTGTATATATATTTCGAATTCGATTTGAGTAAGTGTTCGATCTGATACGGTAGTATTGGGTTGTTCAGTCGTTCGTTGTTACTTTGTTGATAGCTACTAGAGTTTTCCATTTTAGTTAGGTATTTTGTTATTGAAGAGATTATACCGTTGTATGTCAAAAAATCTGTTTTAATGCCATATAACCGCTTTGCTTCGGCATAGGACATTAATTTGTTATTATCACACATAAGATCGTTCACAAAATATATGCCACGAAGGGCCAACGATCTGTCATTAATTGCGTGTTTGTTTATTTTGAAAATATCGTTATTTACAATCGTCGATGAGAGCACATCACTGTGCGTTTTTGGGGCCATCTTTAAGTTTAATATTTTCCATGCATCTAGAACATCTATCCAGAATTGATTGATATATTTGCTTTTATATCTATTAAGGGCACATCCATTCGATAGATACCATTTGTCATTGTGTGTACACTCCATTTGATATCGGACGAGGTTTTGCCAAGAATCCGGTTGAGTTATGTAGCGTTTCACCCATGATATTTTCATTGAATGCATAAATGTTTGGATATCAATCATTTTACAACCTCCCATGGAATAGTCTTGTTGAAAATATTTCCTAGCAATTTTGTCAGGTTTTTTATCCCATATGAAATTATATATGTCTTTGTTTATGTCAGTTAAGAATGTTTTTGGTGGATTTGGAATTGTCATAAATAAAAACGAGAGTTTAGAGAGTACCAATGACTTGAATATTGTGACTCTCCCGATAACCGTCAGGTGTCTTTTAGACCACACAGAAAAAATTGTTCGTATCTGGTTGTACGCTGTGATGTAATTATTCGAAAATATATCATCGGCATCTAATTGGAAATTTACACCGAGAACTTTAAAACCATTTGATAGCCATCTTATTTTCCATCTGTCACATATAGAGTCAGTACAATCTCTTTTCTTACCAATCCATACCGCAACTGTTTTGTCGTAATTAATTTTTAAACCTGAAATAAGATAAAAGTCATGTAATAGCTCGAATGCATTGTCAAGGCTTTGGGGGTCACCATCAAGAAATAATGAGGTATCGTCAGCATATTGTGAAAGTTTAAATTCTGAATTCCCTATCTTAATACCCTTGATATTTTTCCGTTCCCGGAATCCTATACCTAATATTTCTACACACAATAAAAAAATGTAAGGCGAAATTGGATCATCTTGGCGACAGCCCCTCGAGATTCTGAAGCTACGAGACACATGCCCGTTGATATTGACATTTGACGATATACCGTTATACAAGCAATTAATGATTTTAATAAAATTATCCCCAAAGTTGAAGTATTTTAAGACTGACGACAAGAATGACCATGAGACCGAATCAAAAGCTTTTTCGAAGTCAAGGAGTACAAGTAGTCCAGGAATATTAGCAGATTTTGTTGTGGACAGGATGTCTGATATTAATCGTATATTTTCGCCAATGAATCTACCTTTTAAAAACCCACTCTGGTCATGATGAATAAGATCTTGAATTACACTTTTCAATCTTTCAGAAAGTATACCGGATAAAATTTTGTATGACACATTAAGAAGTGAAATAGGTCGCCAGTTTTTTAGGAATTGTTTTGGTTTGTTTTCTTTTGGAATCAGAGTAAGAATACCGTGTTTCTGTGTAACCGATAATTCACCTTTATCTAAGCCGTAGTTTAATGACCTAACTAGGAATTTACCAATTTTATTCCAAAACATTTTATAAAAATCACACGAGAAGCCACTGGAACCAGGGCTTTTGTTATTGCGCATATGTTTTAAATAGGCTAATGCCTCGTTTTCAGAAATACGTGATTCAAGGGTGTGAGAGATTTCTGGAGATAATTTATTTGGGAAATTATTTGTGTTATCATTTTGAACGCGAACAAATTGTTCAATGTCCGATACATTTGTGTTCTCGTGTCTATTTTCATATAATTTTTCGTATTATAGTTTGGCCTCTTCGAGAATATCATTTTGATCTGTAACCACTTTACCATCCTCTTTTTCAACCCGAAGAAGTGCTTTATTCATATAATGTCTTTTTTCTAAGTTAAGAAAATATTTAGTTGGTTTTTCCCCACCACTGACCCATCGAGCTCTTGAACGTATCATTGCGCCTTCTAATTTCTTTTTTCTTGTATCTTCTAATCGTAGTTTAAGTTGTTGTAATTTCTCAATACCATCATCATCAGTAAGCCGATTTTCTAACACTTCAATGTCTGCTTCAAGTAAAGATTCTTCTTGGCGTTTAGTATTTGCTAGTGCTTTTGAAAAAGTTAACGTCGTTTTTCTCATCTCCATGAGCAATGTTTCAAAGAATAATTGGTCGTTTATTCGAAACTTTGGACTCTCTTCGTTATCACATAGCGTGTCATTGTCCGACGATTTATACTGTTCGACAGTCGTCTTTACAGTTTCATTTATTTTATCGACAAAAGTTTTATTAGAAAGTAGAGAGTTATTAAATTTCCAATAGCCACGTCCGGGTTTCGTATCACATAATTTGAAATTCACAGTTACTATTGAATGATCGGTACGATAACCAGGTATTACGGAAGATGATTCAATAAAAGGCAAAATACAGTTTGATATGAGAAAATAATCTAAACGTGCTTGTTTAAACGGGGACTTTCTTCGCCAAGTATATCTTAGTTGTTCTGGGTTCTGATATCTCCATACATCAATGAGGTCTTTTTCGCCGATTAGTTTAAATAATTCCTTGCGAGCTTTCGGGTTATTGTCACCAACGTAATTAAAACAGTCTTTTGAAGGATTAAGGGCAATATTGTAATCACCACAAATAACAACGTTATCAGATATGATATCATCGGTTAGTATTTTGTAAATTTTTTCATATAAATACGGGGTATCTGCATTGGGTCCATATATATTTACTAATGTTAGCTTGAAATCATCTACATTAATTTCGGCTATGAGCATGTTCCCATTTGGGTCCGTATGTAATGCATTAATCTTTAGACCAAATGTATTATTGAATAAAATCGCGACGCCTCTACTTGATGATTTGAAAGAATTAAAACAGCAAGTATAACCCCACTCCGATTGAATAAGTCTCTCTTGATCGCGAGTAAAATGAACGTCTTGTAAACAGTAAATGTCATACTTCAACTTTTTAAGGTATGTGAAGACATCTCTCCGTTTTTTCTTATCCCCAAGTCCTTGACAATTCATTGAAAGAATTTTAACCGACATCTATTAATTGTAGATTGTTAGAGCAAACCCATATTTCATTTTCAAAATACATGTGAATGAGAAACAAACATAGTGCAAACCTTAGTAGAGGACAGAAATACATTAAAAAGAGGATTGTGTGAAAATGCTTCCTAGTTCGGGACAGGCAGTTCCAAAGCATATTGTTTGAATGTAATATTAAAGACAGTTATTTTTGTGTTTATTACACACCCGCATGCATATGTGCATATGGTCTATGTGTGTATGAAGGGTGTGTAGTGCACATTATTAACTCCGTAAACAGAATAGATAACTATTTGAATTTTAGGTCTAAATTCGTGACTAGAATTCAATGGTGTGGTCAATTCAGTAATGGGCTTTAATTCAGTGTGTTTGTATATACGTACGGCAACATGTGTATATACTTAACAATTTTAAAAGTCGACATTAATCGGTAACAAAAATACACAACCTGGTATTAATTAGCCAATGATTTGTCAATATAACTTAAACAATATTTGAGAACGCGAGATGTATTGCAATAAGACAATTAAAGTTCAGCCTGATATGTATATCTTCGCAAATTAATGTAAGGTGTGACATATATCGGACACGTCATGGCTGAGAAAAGTACAATCTATAAATAAAATCAATCGATATGTGTTTGGGCAATGCAGCTGAAAGGTACAGTCTATAAATAGAATCAATCGATATTCAGGTTGACAACAGGCGGTCAGTGAATGGTCAGATTAATAGTTAGGCCAGAGTAACATAATGTTCAGTTTGTCAAGGTATGCCTGTTAACTTCACTTGGTGGTGATTGGATTAGTTTATGCGCAAGTGTATAGTGCCATTGTTATGAACTATAATCTCGGCATATGTATTTAAAAAAATATTATTTCACTTATTGACACACGATATGTCAATAGGATAGGAAAACATATTGGCAGCGAAAAATGAATTATAAGAGGGGGTTCAGATCAGCTTAAACAGGACATTTTTAGTAGGGTGGTTGCAGACATTGAGCGAAAAAAGAAATTATAAGAGGAGATTCAGATCAGATTAAATTAAACAGGACGCTTTTAGTGGGGTGGTTACAGATTTTGAGTATCGTTGTAAAATTATGTGTCAGAAATGGGGAGAAAAAGAAAAAGAAATTGACATCGAAATATGAATTATAGGAGAAGTTTGCAAGTAGGTTTTATCAGGTTAATTTTAGCGGGGTGATGATGTTGGGCGGATGGGATATCAGGTCGATGTCAATAGAGCAGTTATGTACAAAGGTGAGAATAGTCATATCACAAGTCATTTTCTAGCGGTCGATCTTTTCGCAGTGTCTTTGAATAAGTGGTCCAGGTTTTCTAAAATGTCAACTTTAACATTCGTGTCGTTCTGCAGCTTTGCCCAAATAAACCCGTTCCTGTGGTATCCGTATTTGACCATCCTGTGGTCAAACAGTGAGTTCATCAGCTGCAGATTGTCCCTAGTTAAGTCGTCGCGCACTTTAACCGGTGCCATCGATCCGTCCGTCTTCTTCTGCTTCAGAACTTTTCTCTTTTGGAACACCATGTTCCGTGTATCGGCTCGCAGGAACTTCACGATACACGGGGGAGGCTGTGAGTTGGAAGGAAGTCGATGAGCCGCTACAATATCAGCCGTACTTATCTTAATTTCGGTCTGCGACTGATTTACAATGTTGCAAAATCTTTCTGCCAAAGTGTGATCATCATTTTCTGTGACCTGGATATCCAAAGCTCGTACACACGTTTTCCTGGAATATTGTTCTGCTTTATTTAATTGTTGCCTGAGATATTTTATGTCTGTCTTTAAATTGTCGTTTTCAGCACGATACACGTCAACTTCTTCTCGCAACAAATCTGCTTCCGTCTCGTAGTGATTTAATTTTGTCAGTCAAATCCTTTATGTGAACCGAAATATGCTTGTCGATATCAGCCTGCAGTTGCGTTTTGAAAGATTCAAACTTCTCTTCTATGCCTTTTGAAAGGAACTCTTCCATGAATTTCACTGGAGTGTGTCCATATGTGTTTCTAGTCGAGTAAGCTGTTCCGTCAGTCCCTTAAAGGCCTCGGACTCCATGAAAGAAGAATTGGCCCCAAGACTGTCTCTTTCCTCTCGAGCACGTTTCGACGCAGGTGCTTTGTCCTTCTGTGAATATCAATTTCACTATAGCTCAAATTTAAACATATGATACATAATCAGAATGTTTTTTTGTTTGTTAAACAATGTTCTCTTTCAGACCACAATTACTACAACATATTTTTTATATATAATTAAAACCCGATTTAAAAAATACATTAAACATTCAAAGAACATGACTATTGTTAGTGTTACTATTGTTAGTGTTACTATTGTTAGTGTTACTATTCATTGAGAAATCTCATAATTAAGATTGCACATCATAGTTTATTTCGATTTGTTACCATCATAAAATCGAAAAATCTTGAATTTCACTATCATCATCTTCACTGTATATAGAATCTAAGCAATTGATACATACGACATAAATATTTCCTTTGTTGTCCCTTTCGGTACCAAGAACTGCTAGAATAATTAATAACCAAATCACCAAAATAGCTCATTGGCTTCATTTGAATCATAATGTTGAGTTAGATTTTGTATTGCATAATATAGTATCACACCCCCATATATTATACTGAAGAATGAAGCAGTCACATAGAGTCCAGCCCAATGAAAACAAATGTTGCCATGCAGTGTGGTCTACTCAAGCAGAAGGCAATCCACTGGAATTAGGACACAGTGTTAAGAGATATGGTGGTCATCTTTAACTTGGTCACGTTTTATGAACCCATGATCCAGAACTCATCACAGCCCAATTTTTCATTGATCAACAGGCATGACATGAAAATTCACAAATATAGAAAATTATGTATGGGTAGTTGCCTTTCTAAATGAAAATAATCACAAAATTTCACGAATCAAGTATATATTTCTTTTATTTTTTAATTATAAAAAAGAATGACAAAGGAGGAAAAGACAAAAACGCACGCACATTCATTCTCTCAATCCAACGCTTGGGTGAGCGAAACTCTTTTTTCCCGAAAATGGGCTTTCTTTTGCTACAACAATGCTGATAAGAACAATACATTAGTCTTTTTATTCAAGAATATTTAAGTCTCCTATCATGATCTTCAGATATAAAATACATGAATAATTATATGAACTGCACTTTTGAAAAGAATCTATTTTACAGAAGTTCCTGGTACGTAAAAACAGTGACATTGTTAATATGTTTAAATCTATAAAAGTGAATTAAATGATGTTATAATATCCAATGGTTTGATGGTTTTTAAATATAGTGTCACAACAATCACTTTTACAAAATTGCACGAAGAAACTCCTGACAAATTTTGAAAAAATCCATTTTGAAATACAAGGAAAAGTTGGCAAAAAATGTGCGTCTGATCCTTAAATAAGTTATTGTAGAATGTTACACGAGCTATGATGCTTGCATCTTTGTACTTGTAATTTTGTACGACTTAAGGTCGCTACAAGACGTGAGACCTCAGTGGTCTCGAATTGATATTTTAAGCTCACGCGCGTAAACATCACGACATGCTGTGTAATTCATCTTGAGCTTTCGCAATCGAAATTGCGATAAATGTGTTTAAGTGATCGGTTTCTCTTTAATTTTTTGATAAATGTGCACTCTTGATTATGTTTCCAAGTATCATGTTGAAGCCACGCGATAAATAGATAAGAATATTAAGAAAATGTTAACTTTGTTACTTGTAAACGAAACTACTGGGCCAGATTCGACTCTATGGAGAAGATTACTGATCGTAAGAGTTAAATATTTAACTTACACGTTGTCCTACCCTGCGCAATGCTAACATGTCACATCGTAAAACAGTCATGGTGGGCCTCGGAAGAAAATAGAAGCCACGGCTACTGTAACATTTGTTATGAAAGTAGGAAATGTGGAGAAATTCACATGGAAGTTGTAACTTGGACGCTCTTTCCTAAGCCAAAAACAATCAGAAAAAAAAATGCGATTTATTGATTTAATAGTTGAATTATTGCCGGAACGAGAAATTAACTGTGGATAGCGTTAAACAAACTGACAACACGCATTGTGTTCCGTGGCCCCCACTAAGGAGTTCCCGGAACCAATTCCGACCACAAATACTCCCGAGCAAATTAGGAATTGTTTGCATATATAGACGTCAGACAAATACGAAAACGACTGTCAGATGATGTTACCAAAACGAAAAATACGACTGGATTCACCAAATTTGAACAATGATACCAGTGTATAAATTAAATTTATTTCAATTATTTATTTGTCAATAATATAAAGAAATGATAAAACATATATATATACATTTAATAATCACTATAGCACACCATTGGTGCGGAGCCAACCCACAGGAGATAAGCGGCGGATTCCCAACGGTTATCGCCAGACAATCATCTCCGATAAGAAGAACATTTGTAACGTTTAGTCATTTCTTCTCCGACAAGCTGGGGTAATCGATAAAGTTAGATGATAAAACTAATACCAGGAGAGGAATGAGAATATTCTACCGAGAAACGTTAATCTCCGAGCGTCACGGCATATAACTATGGATGTGCAAGCGTATTTCTGCGACGTTAAAGCGTGGTCTGAACTCTATAAGGAAACATCAGCCATGAACACGAGCCATAATGTTGTCATTTGTGCATGTGCAAGAATCCACCAATAACTATACTCCACAGATGCTCATCTCAGTCATCTGTGATTCAACATAATGTACCCGAATCTAACCCAAGTCACCACTGTGTTACCAATTGTAGGATTTAAGGCGAAATCTTAGGGTCTAAAATTTGGTATAGTAATATCTCCCTTGTTCACGTTCCGGATATCAAAATAGTCAACACGAAATAACCCAAAACAAATTGAATATTATAACTATATTCTAATTAACATATTAATAACGTTCCGGCATTGACATTGATATCATTGTCGATATGCGTACCAATAATACACGGGTGCCTTGCTAAACTATGAGGACGGTTTTAGGGGCTAATTATGTGATCAATCTACATCTACATCAATCCACACACTATAGACATACATATAGAATTAATGTAAACATTCACTACGCACAAATTAAATGCATTGCATGATTGGATCATAGATGTAAATGAAACAGTATCAAAAGAGTAGCGTTTATCACCGCTATTATTTTCCCTTTCCAGGAGACAGGTTATGACCTATATGGCATATATAGTCAAATTTTGCTACAAAGTATGTTACGTTCAATTTGGATGTCATCATCGCCTCTGTGCCTACAATGCAGAATTTGCCAGCATTGGTAATGCATGTGGTGTAACTATTTTTGTTTGAAGTGAAAAGTATGTGCGCTGGACCAAGGTGTGCCTAGGAATACCACAGATATTGTCCCAGAGAAAGTTCATCGTGCATGGTTTCGGTAAGATATACTTTATTGGCGTATGTATATAGACGTATGATTTTGTTGGCCCGGGAGCACGAATTGGCATCGAATTCTAATATTCCCTAATGAGAATGTCACGGAGAAACCAAACGTGATAGGGGTTAGATATAACCGCGGCCGAAATACTATGCCCTTGGGCAATCAAGGCTCGTATGCACTGAATCCTACGCATATTAAAGGGTCGACCCTGATCGATGCTAAACGAAACATCGCCCAGAGCCCCAATAGACCATTATCCCAAATCGGTCTTTGATTTTTATATCCCTGAACTTAAATGCTTCGCCAATAATAACTCGAAATTCTCCATATCGATGTGGCGATCATTCGTGAGATACGAAACGGCGAATCAACCGAGCCGTGTATAACTCTGTCAATAGGATGTGTCATCAATATGGCGATCATTCACGAGATACGAAACGGCGAATCAACCGAGCCGTGGATAACTCTTTCATTAAGAGGTGTCATCGCTGGTTGTATTGAACTAAACAAACTACAATACTCACGTACGGCGATTCATAATTAATACCAACCAGGGTTCAGTATAGTATAGGAAACTTCCACACGTGTTGTTTACGAGATAGTAAACATTCGAGTACCATTATCTTCGCACACCATCAATACATAGGTCACATGGTTAACAATCGTTGACATTGTATGGTAATATCTTTGAACTTGCAATTTACACGGTATAAAAGTCTTACAGAACTGAGTTCTGACCGAATATCAAAGCACTATAAGTCCAAACCGGTGGTCACGGAGGGGGGGGGGGGGGGGGGGGGGGGTCAATGTTGAAATTTCATACCTGAAACATACCTGTTCTAAAAACATTATTGGCGCCTTATCGCTGCCGAAGAAACTGTATTCTCGAAATTGTTTGTCCCAAAATAATGCTCGTGTATGTTGAGGAAAAATAACCAGAGGTCGGATTCCATGAACTCAGATATTCTTCCATGGTACCGACAGCCAGTGTGTACTGTATGCATAGGTTTTTTTTTTAAACGGTAAATGATGCTTCGCCATCTCCTTTTAGACTTGAATTGCCATTTTGACTATCCAGCCAACTGTTTGGTTCGACTAGGTGGAGATCATTTTGAGGGCAACTTACCACCCCTCCCCAGGACGCCCAAATCCTGCCTGACAGTCACAGAACTTGGTGTGTCTGATGCCCTCGTATCCTTGAGCAAAATGGTTTAAATACATTGAAGGGTCATAACTCTGGTATTTCGCAAAGGATTTAAAAATACTTTCAGTTACGGATTCAGTGTCAGAGAGAGAGAGAGAGAGAGAGAGAGAGAGAGAGAGAGAGAGAGAGAGAGAAATCCCCAGACGGGACATCTTAGCGGCGCGGTGGGTAATTGTGGCCTGGTGTCAAACTCGAATCACATTCACTCTCAACCATGGGAAGAGGCAATCAGTGTGCTGTAGAGTATACTCCATTGTGCTACTGATTTGATAAGAGTTGTACCAGGTGTGTTCCTTCAATGGCCATTGTCATTTTCGTACTGAAGTGACGATCAACACGACTGTGAAAACCAAATTCAGCCATCTGGAATGATACGGGAGAACAGCTGAGTACAATGAATTAGAGGTGTGTGCCTGTCTCCCGACGTAGAAGCGCGGACACGAGTTTTGATGCCCATGGTCATGCAGTTGGTAATACCGAGGTGTGCATATTGTCCAATTTTCGATGGTCCTCTCCACATAAAAGTCTGAGATCTTAAAATGACATTTTGTCAGATAAAGGAAGACAACTCCGCGAGGAAAATGCGGACAACATTCGTTATGCGACTTTTGGCTATAACTCGTGATCCAAAACATATGTACAAACTTTTAGTATGCTACTCCTCATACTTTCCGATATTCAGTGGTTGTAAATTAGTGTACAGGATAATAATAATGAAAAATATTCATAAAGGGAGATAACTTCGTGAAGAACCATTGGGCCGAAATCACGATACCTTCAATTTAAGTTTCCCGTATGCATATGAATGCGCGTCCCTATACTGCCATTAGTTTCTGATTATTTCCAATTAAACAGAAACCGACACAAATAGAAGAACAATACGCTTCCTTGGTTACACCATGGAAGTACAATTAATACCGTTAGTATAATGACTAAAACTATTTACGACACTCCTATGTGTGATTTCCCTTGATTTCTCGTGTGATTATAAACGATAATTTCACTAGTGAATTAACTAGCACGTTAAATATGCATGCGCGCTATCGAAATTTAAGCGTCGTGGGTATAATGGCGGACGAATCATGAGTATAATGGCGGATTTATGGTAAATCAGATGATTATAGTGGAATATAATGACAGAATAATCACTTGATTTAACAGGTGACGTGAACTACAACATTTATATTATCTAACAGTTACCAAATCGACTCATATCGTCAAAAATCGCGTGATAAATATTAATGTTGATGTTATTAGATATTCATACAAATCCAAATGATAGTGGTGTCGGATCGGATGCAAAATTAGTGTATAAATTAAAAGCAATAGCTTATCATTAACACTCCCCACCTCCCCTCCCTATACTGCATATCAGACTCACCCAATCGTTTGATATGTCACCTCACACTCTTGTCTATACATATCTATACTTCGTTCCCATATACTAAATCTATTTTCAATCAATTTCTTTCTTTATTACATAAGAAAAAAATTCTCATTTTGATATATCTATCGATCCAGCCCACACTGTGAGTAGCTGAGTAACATATATGCTAATACGATCTTCTAAAATTATTATGAACACAATTACCTAATGTTATGTCATCATTCTCACAGCGTGGGCTTATTCACACGTAAACGGAAACGACCCCCATAAGCTTTATGCTTGATGTCGGGTCCCCTCCATAAACCAATATTCATGATTCATATTTTGTAACATACACTGTATTTGAATTATATGGAATAAATACTGTTTACATCATATACAACATTTGAGACAGGGACTATTTTGTAAAACACTTGAGCGCAATTCACGTCACCAGTTTAATCAAGTGATTATTCTGTATATACATGTAAGTAGAGAATAAAGAGCAATACTTTAACGGAGGCAATAATATACATGTGAGATATGGGGACCTTGTATCTCGGAACATCTGATAACAGTTAACTTGGGAATCTATTAACCGTGCAGATGGTCCAGTATAATTGTCCGCTTAACCGGTCATAATGTCGCCCTGAACTTGCATGGAATCCGGATTCCATCATTACCTAGTGTAATATTTGACATAACAAATCAATAGTACACGAGCTCAGAAAGCTGCCCGTGTCCACGACAACGTAATTCTGTTGTTTGCTGAGACGGAATTGGTCTCCAGAGACAAATATATAGTCACTTCCGATCGACAAACACATACTGAACTGGGAATGGAAACTAAGAATAAAACTTAAATTGCTATAATGCTATTCTGAAAACGAAACTAATAATGTCGGTAGGCACCTCCGATACGCGTGGACGGGAATGTAACGGTGCACGAGATTTGCATGATATAGATATGTTTGTCATCAGAAAATTGACAATGTGTTTCTGTTGAATCAACATATTCCTCGCAGAAATACGCACATAATCGACCTATAATTTGAAATAGGTACATATATAATGCACATCATCGACCTATAATCTGAAATAGGTACATATATAATGTGATTATTTGATTCTAAAATAAGCAGATAATGGACTCTTACCCGCTATTTCGTTTTATGGTGCGGACCAGAGTGAAAACACATTTTAAAGAGCGTACACGCGCAAAGTCCGTTGAGTCGGCTTTATTTGGTGCCATTATGCGTACATAATCTGCTTAGAATCGCCTCATTATGAGTCGATAATATTAATAACATTGTCCTTATTTTTCAGCACATTATCGATTCATAATGAGGCGATTCTATGCAGATTATCAACCTAAAACAAGTTTTTTATAGCAGATAATGTACTGCTTTTCGGGAGAACAGGCTGGTTGAATTGGTATTAAAGACATAGTATGGACTTGTTCGGATGCCGTGAAACTGATAAATTAGTTCTCAGCCGCTATGCCAACTGGGGGAATGTAGCATTCTACTAACATCGTCCAAAAATCACAAAGAAATGGACCCTACACCTCCATAGAAACACCGTCCGAACTACTCTCAATTGTAAATATTTACATTTCGATTCGGGACACAACAATCGACGATAAACTAATGCGAATGATTTCGCCATCGATAACTCATTGCATTTAATAAATATATAAGACTGACGGTTAGTATTGTAAATTTGGGTTAATATTCAAAAAAATAACTACTTTGAGCAATATTATTCTCCATTTCTATTTAATCACCCAACCGGAGTGTTTCACATCACTTTAACTAATTGATGACATTGATCAGATGACTATAAACTTTCTCAAATTACGAACGGAATTACGATTATTAGAGCTGTCACTAATTGAGTGAACATTTTTCTGAATACTAGTTTCGTTGCAATTTGACCAGTACAATTATTAGAACCTTTGAATATATTTGAGAGAAATTATTGGTGTGTAATTATTGATACAATTTACTTATCTATGGTTGAGACTATAAAGTTCCGCTTGGAAGAGAATGGCGTAAAACGTCACCCGTTATGCCGTAGTCCCAAATATCCTGAAAAGCTTATTTGGACAAATGGGTGAATGGAGCCTCGTCGATGGGAAACAATTTTTATCAACACTCTTAGGCAATATTTTATCCAGACACTTCAGGGGGGGGGTCGGAAAAAAATTCCAGGCACGTATGATCATTTTAATTTTTTCCGGCCACGGGGGGGGGGGGGGGGGGGGGGGGGGGGGGGGGCCCACCCACCCAATTTCTTCCATTTCCGGCCTTTTTTTCCAGGCAATTTTGGACACCCACCCTTTTTTTCCGTTTCAGGAAGTTTTTTCTGGTCAGTTTTTGGACACCCACCCCCCTTAAATTTGAGAAAAATTATCAATTGAGCAAGCAAATAGCTGATTATTCTGCATTATCATAATTTATTGCGCGATATTTGAATAGAACAGTGCATAATGAGATAACTATACTATTTGAATTTATCATATAAGTGTCATTAATCAAGAAAAAAAATGTGTCAACATAATCACATTTCTAGGGATATATAGGCAGAGTGCCAAGGTTTTTATTAACATTCATTTTCATAATATATAGTCACATGATCTAGTCACATAATCACATTTGAGTATTCTACAGAATACATGGTACCGGTACAACAAATTTCAGATTATGTGATATTTTGATATTTGCTATGTGATATACAGTAATGTCCTAATTAATCGACTCCATAACCACAGCAGAATAATGGGTAATTTAATTTTAATTTCTGACTAAATCCTGAAAAAATACCCATTATTCTGCTGTGGTTATGGAGTCGTTTAATTAGGGCATTACTGTATTGCTGGAATCAAATTGTTTATCAAAACATGTGGAAATACAACTGTTCATCCCAGTTCATCCCAGTTTGAAGAATAATTCTAATACCAAACATAACCATGATATACATGCGTGACTCTTCTTGGGGCATCTCAGAAACCAGAACTGAGGAAACATGTTATAGCGTGTAATGGCAGGCTGGTAGCCACTGCCTGAAGTAATAGGCTTCGTAATAATTGGGAATAATATGGATGGATAGCCCAATTTCACTTCTTTTTTGCTCACGATATCAGTGACGATAAAATCTTCGTTACTGTGATTAATATTACAAGCTGATCCACATTAACATGGAAAACAATGTGAAATTGTTCAAGCTGGCCCGGCTGGCCTTCAATTTATTTGTTAAGATTTTATGTTTTACGTTGTCAACAGTCTATTTTATTCCATTATTTATTATATCTTTATTTCCATGTCACATATGGTCAAGTGTGCTTTCATTTTATTGCTTATTTTCAGCTGAGTTCTGCATAGTTATTCTTATTTTGTTGTATCAGTAGATGGAATCCTGATTAAATTTTATTTTTCCAATAGCGCAGTGTCTAGTTCTATCAAGTTGAATTTGGGTTATTGTTGGCCATTGTGCAACTGATCCAACTTCTGATAACCTCTATGGAAAAAACTGTTTTTTGAACCCAAGAGACACCCACCCACCCCATCATACGTGCCTGGAATTTTTTTTTCGACCCCCCCCCCCCCCCCCGCTGGACACTTCTTAAAAAAATTTGATATTTATTGAAATACCACAGACAATTCCGGTACCCGGTATATATAATATATAGTATCGAAATTGGAGAATCAGATCTTTCAAAACATTTATGAGACAAACTATTTACAATCTTATGACAGGCCCTGAGAGAACTCGTCCTTTTTCGGGCGGGTTAGAGACAACTTAAAGACATATTATGGACTTGTTCATGTGCTTGAAACTGATAAGTTAGTTTTCTAGCACTATGCCAACTGGAGGAATGCAGGATTCTTCTCACATCGCCGAAAATCTCAAGCAACTCAATTGTACCACACCATAGAAAACATCGTCCGAACTACGCTCAATTGTAAATATTTACTTCTCGGTTCGGGACACAACTATCGGAGATAAACTAACGAAACATATTAGGACATCGAGAGTCACTGCATTTAATTAACATATAATAAGAATGACGGTGTGTGTTGTCAATTTGGATATAAATTTGTAAAAATAAATGTCTACTTTGAGCAAGATTATTCTCCATTTCTATTTTATCACCCTGCCGGAGTGTTTCACATCACTTTAAGGTAAGTGGTGATGTCATCATTTGCCGAATTCCGGAAATGGGCGAGTTATCGTTCTTGTCCAGGGTTGTCTATTGCTATGTGGTATGATTGTTTCAAAATGAGAACAGTTTAAGATATAACAGTGTAAGGATCGATTCTCCAAACCCAGCACTTGAATAGTTTGAATGGCATGATGACTCATTAAATGGGGTGATTTCAACACAAATCGTGATAACTTATTATCGTTTGAACATTGATATATATTGTTTGTTTAATTGTTGCTGTTATTACATGCGTATATTGTATGTTATTTATTATTATTATTATTTTACTTCAATTAAAAACAACAAAGTACCGGTACATATCCTAGTTTTCTATCTATAGTTATACCAACGACAAGATCATAGATTAACCAGCCTAATTGCACATATGATAATCCTTTCACATCTCCTAATTACCAATATAATTTTAGGCGGTCGGGTTTTACCGCAGAGAAATGGGTGGGTAGTCACGAACACTTATCGTCTGATTATTCAATTAATGGAATATGGATTTTGTCAACTATAAAAATTAGTACACTACTTAATTTAGTATTTCTAATATATGTACTTCAAACAGCTGCCTTCATAGAAAAACATAACTTGTCTCGACATAAGTTAAGCATAATTTGAATAAGACTTGAAGTTGAGATGTTGAGTTAGACAGAACAAAGAATTCCAAACAAGATAAAATATAATTAATTATGGAATGATCCAAAATAAAGTGCCTTATTAATACCTAGGTCTTCTCAATCAACCAAAATTATTCAAATAAAACGAAAATCTCAGCAGAAAGACATCACTTTTCACTTAAAATACATTTGTTTTCATGTGGGCGGCCATTTTTAAATCATGTGACTATCAGCTGGTAATATAGTGATCTCCCCTGGCAATTAATAAATTGATTTTTTTTCCCTTTGAACCGCTGACAATCGCAATGATCTTAATACGGCTTTTTATTGCTAATTGTTCACTTTATAACTTCCCAGTGAGGAATAAAGCATAATCGTGCGTAGTCGAAACTTTCAAATTTAGAGTAATTTTCGCAAATTTAAGAAAAATCGTTTCTGAAATATAAGCGCAGATTTCAGTTTAGTAAACAAAGGATATTCTATTCGAATTGTTCGAATTGTTCTATTTTTATTGGGAAAATGACGCGTAGTTAAAATAGCGATGTTACATCATCTATACCGTGACCAAGCTCACGGAGATTTCCTGGTGATGTCATCATTTGCCGAATTCCGGAAATGGGCGAGTTATCGTTCTTGTCCAGGGTTGTCTATTGCTATGTGGTATGATTGTTTCAAAATGAGAACAGTTTCAGATATAACAGTGTAAGGATCGATTCTCCAAACGCAGCACTTGAATAGTTTGTTCATCTTCCTTATTGATTTTTACGCGCAATAGTTCATACCCGGACAGATACACGGTATATCTCAATGTTACACTAATATCTGCAGTCACAATTCATGCATTTGACTTTCTGAACTGTTTAACGATTTCCCACATTTCTATAATCTTGTGAAAAGATCATGTGAAAAGATCATGATCAGTTTATTAATATATCTCATTTGTTAGCAGCAAACCAGCAGCGCAGATTATGTAGGTACCCATGCACTTGTTCATCCGGAGACATTCAATTAAATCCAAACATAGACGCAAAGGCAGTAAGGCAAACCAATGAGCTTAATATACATTCAAGGAATCTCATGAGCAATTTGTCCAATATGAGATTTAACTCAATCAAATGTAGAAATATTTGGGTTTGAGTCATTCCATTCGATTAAGAATGACTTATGAATGTTGTTCTTTCATCGACTAGGTTCCTGTTCCCTTTGAGTGTTAGCCCAGAGAGCCACCTTATAGGGCTGGTTGTGCTCACTCGAATTAATTAGATACTATCAATACCAAATCAGAAATTGGTTATTAGATAATATCAATACCAAATCAGAAATTCGTTATTCGTTATAAGAGCAGACATCAGCCAAAGCTCGAGACATCTCCTGCCTATCGGGGAAGGACGTAATCCTGTCAGTGTACGTAGGACGTGTCAAAGAACTACCAGTAAAGCTGCATTTTTGAACTCCGATGATGCTGTATATATTGATGTTTCGTGCAAAGGGATGGTATCCATACCATTAACATTGTGACCAGTATTTTTACTCCACAAATAACGCAGGTATCATAAGCGGTATAGCCATTTCTGATGAAAACAACATGAAATCGTGTGCCCACGTAAGAAATACTTGTATATCTCGAGTCTTGCTTATCACAACACTTATCTTATAATATCTAATATCTTATATATAGGTAAATTTGCGCCTTTATAAATTTATATTCCACATTTGTAGAGTATGTGGTCGCATAAGAATACAATATAATTTATAAAATCGTACACATGCTATTAAAAATTGGGAGATGATAACAAATATAGGCGCCATTGGTTGTTCTAAATATAAGTGAAACGACTGTTTGACGATATCACGAAGACTGAGAGTTATTCGTGTGATGAATGGTATAACATTGTAATGTTTATTAATTCCAGTCCCATTAATGACTTATGTCCTCCGGGGTCTCGTATCTCCCGACCGAACAAATTATATCGGACTTCGTCATTTCATGACCAATGACTCGTCGACAACAAACTATAGTGCGCGTGTCTGGACCGATCTCATGAGAACGGATTGGGCAAATTGTTTTCGTGGGCTTTCATGTTTTATTCACCGATAACACGATCATAATTTGACTTCAGTTGATTTCCTTGTTGGAGCAGAGGGTCGAGTATTTATTTAGATTATACACAGTGGACAAACACGGACCACTATTGTATACATTAATTCTTTTGATGTCAAAATAAAGCGAGTACAGACAGATTGTTATGCATGTAAGATAAGTGTTCATCACTTGAAGGCGACTGCATATAAGTCTTTGGTGCGGTCATTAATGGAATATGCACCGGCTGTATGGGAACCATATACTGACAAGAATGTAGATACATATGCCCACAATAAATACAGAAGAACATCCAGCGTATCAGAAACGATAGACCAACTGAGATGGTACACTTTAGAGCACTGGGGCTAGATTATTCATGATGCCCAAAATCCACCATCAACAGACTGCAGTCAATATAGATGAGTATGAAGAACATGGGAATCCTGGCACACTAATGGTATCTAATTCCACACCAACTACGATTACCACAAATTGTCTTTCTTCCCCTCGACAATAAAATATAGGAATACCATACCAACTGAAATAGTTCCATCAGTCCAGTTGATGAGTTCAGGACCAGATGGCGAATCAACTATCTCCATGCTGGCCGTCAAATCAACCAATCATGACATTCCAAATTCAAATCAACTTAATTATTACATATCCTAATCATGTACCGAAAATACCGTAGTGTGCTTTTTGGACTCGGCAAAAGCCTTCGATCGTGTCAGGCATGAAGTGCTCTTTGTGAAACTTCACCTATGCTTCTGTGGAAGGATACTACTTGTCGTGACTAACATGTACTTAGACTGCTCTAATCGCGTGTTGTATAAAACAGATCTCTCGAATACATAAACAAGGAACAATGCAGGGCGACATGTGTTCACCGTTCTTCTACATGGTGTACATAAATGACTTGCTGAATCAATTATATTCCTCGAACTGCAATTTTTCAATTGGATCTGTACCTTGATTCGCCCCGACAGAAGCAGGCGACAGTGCTCTTCTCTCATTATCAGAATCTGGGATGGTCAGTCTTCTAGACCTATGTTTCATATACAGCCGAATATGGCACTTTAATTTCTCCAAGACAAAAGGTGTGGTTATCGATTTCAATGAGACGAAGCGTCAAGACGAAAATCACGACAGAAACTGGCTCTTGTGAGATCAACAAATCGAAACTTCTTTCTGTGTTCATCTCGGAATTCTGCACAAGTATTAAAATGAGTTATCCACGAAACTGTGAAAAACTTGCTTCGCCTTAGCTGGAAAGCAGCCTTTCAAATCGTGCTCTCCCCTGACGAAGGGGTTTATGCTGAAGTATGTTGTTATATCCGTTATTTGGATGCGTTATATGGGTGCGAGCTCACACAAGTCAGTGACTCAGTGTCCGTTCTATGCGCACCTCACTAGAACGAGCCTTCCGACGCTGTGTGAAACACATATAAACTCTTCCTTAACAGACATCAACTGACATCGCTCTCAGCTTTTTTGGGACTCCTGCCTCTTGAGTCCGAAATCCACATAAAAAGTTGAACTTCCTCGACCATCTGATTCACCTCCCCCCCAGGGACATCAGGTGCCGTTAAAGGTCTTCCTCTTACGATTCTTTAAATACACTCTGTTCAATAGACATACAACTGGATTTGTGTCAGACATTCTTCCTATTCTTCAGCAATATAAACTCTAAGATTACATTGCTTATTACGATTACATAACTATGGTACATGGTTTTAAAGTAGCCATGTGCGTGTGAGACGAGTGTCTATACTATAGTTGTTATAACTTGATGTGTAATATTATATTACAACGACACATAGCGAGCAAGTAGGTCGATGAGTCAATAATAATAATAACTAGAGGTCAGATTCCATGGAATCAGATATACTTCCATTGCATCCCATTCCATGTGTGTTATGCGTTTAGGTGTGTTCCTCTTCATGCGAATGCATATTGGTGCTTTGTGATCTGATGGTGGACTAGCATTGAAATTTCTAAATAAGATATATATTCCAAAGGTTTATGTCATTTGGTTCGACCCAGCGTGGATGATTAATGACAGTCTAATGCATCTTGATCCTGACCAACTGAGCCACCATTCACCCCAGCCAATCGGTTCATTTTATTCAGTAGGGATGCATTTAGGGATAATTATAACCCCTCCACAGGACACCCAAATCATGTTCAAAGGTCACGAAATTTGGCGTGTCTGATTATATCGTAATCGACAGGTAGATCAAAAGGGTGTAAAGCATGAACTGTACCATAACTCTGTTATTTCGAATTTATTGGATAGTTCTTTCAGTTTCGGTTTCAGAATCTTTTAGTTTTAATGGCGGAGGAAAGACCGCTTAGTTAATTAATTAATTAGTATGTCAGTACGTCATCGCTAAATCTATAGTCATTAACGTCTTTGTAATAGAGTTAACTGTAATCGAGAGATAACTATATCACAATCGATAATGCTAGCTGGTGTTTACCCGTCCGCTCTAAAACTAATGTTGTCCGTATATACTACCAAGGACATGCAGTGTTAAAAATATAAAACATTTGATTCGCGATTTTCCATTTATTTCCCGTTTACTAGTTTCGGTGTAATTTGCCAAAAGTCTCGACCATCCCCGGGTCGTACGCCCCCTCTCTGTTGGGCAGGTTACTTTAATAGTATATCGGTGAACATATTCATGCATTAGCCTTGCTCCTTGATAAGACCGTTTTAATTTGTGTCAGGAAGAGTGGGTTTGAATTTCTGTAATATATATCACCCGTTAATAACGTTACACACTGCCAGGGTTAAACCGTCCACTCTAAAACTTGAAAATCGTACTAATCTTGCGCGTGGATACTACTAACCACATCCACTCGTCTAAAAATAGGTTAGTGATAGACTGCTTAATTAAGTATACATATTTATGTTATATAGCGTTGTCACGAGTAAATCGTTCCATCTGAAAATTAGAAAATCGCACTCTAGATGCGCGTGAGCAATACCCATCAGATGTACTCGTCAATTTGTTTTTATCTCGATGTTTAAATTTTGTACTTTTGTGATTTTTGTGGAATTTTGTGAGATTTCGCGTTCCTACTGCAATTTGTTTCCGAGTATTTCCAAATAAACGGAAAACAGCCACAATAGAAAAACAATATACTTCCTTGGTTACACCATGGAAGAATAATAATATGCTTCATTGGATACAAGACTTCGTCAGGAGGGGTAACGACCTCTGCCCCAAGAAGGAAATACCATAGAGTAGACTCACTGATTGTGTCCAGGTGCAGGTAAGTTGCTATCCCATAGTGGTTGAGTGTGTTGTCGAAGTAACCTTTCCTCATATAGATGATGTGATCGGAAATTCATAACACCTCTGACAAGCGTAACACACAAGGTTATTGCTATGTGTCGTTTTGTTCAGTAGCAATCCCAGATTGTTTACGTTTTCGCCACGATGAGGATATTTCCTCATTAGTAACTATATGCTAAAGATTGCTGGTTGTTTGAATGCATTGTCTTGAATATTTTAAGAATGGTGTCCCCGGTGTTCTCTCTCACAACTGTCCAAATTGACAGTGATCACGGGTCCATATGTTGAGAATAACGATATAAGATCAGAGATATCTTCGAGACAATTATTTGAAATGATGGTCACGGTGGTTTGAACTCGGCAGGTATGTTTGTAGAATAGTCAAAATCACAGTCGTGCTGAAATCTTTAAGTATATTTGGGATCTATTTTGAAATGTATTATGATTTTACTATTGAATTACATGATGTAGTTCATTGAAATGCATGGTACGCTATTGAAGACTACTGCTCCATATGTATACATATCATGCATATTACTTTTCAGGTGACTCAAGAGATGAAACTCTATCTTCGATATAAGTACAAAAACCATTTCAAATAAATTTAAGTAAACATAATATACTAATGTAGAATTAAACATATTGAAAATCATAAAACCTCAAGCTTTGAATGTATCAGTGGAGTGATTTGCTGATTTAAGCGGTAGGAAATATGCATGTTCAAAATCGACATCCCATGACACCTCTCTTAACGGGGTACTTCCGTACACAGTTTTTCAGATCGATATTATGATCAGAAGACGTATCTAGGGACAGTGAACCATAAACTACAGTTTAACTATCGTTGTTTCTCCAGTTAACGAACATTGACAATTGCGATATTGTGGTCACAATTGTGACACAATATGACTTATCCACACATATCTTAGCCAAGTCTACTTATGTGGACATATGTGATTTTATTGGACACTGTGTCAAAATGGTCACGAATAACGTAATCATATATAAACGTCATAACGTCGGGACGTAGAAGGCAGGAACGGAAATTGCTCCGTGAAATTTCTGTCTCTTCGGAAAATCAATGTCGGTGATTTTTAACTAACTATTTCGGCGGGTCATTACAAACTTGATGTGCAGAAAGTGGAAAAAAGAAGAATAACGGTATGAAGGACGAATATGAGAAAATCGAAGTAAAAAACAGAGGTAAATGTATTACTATTGAACTAGACACTATGAAATTCGAATGTTACCGGAAAGGTGTTACTGCTAAATATTGGGACAGCCGGAAATTAATGGAAAAATCTGGAGCTGTATGGCGATGTGTTAGCGATACTGGTAAGAATATTGTGGAGGACATTGTCAATGTACCAACGAAAACAAAATCGAGACGAGTCACAATTCATTTAATTAGGACCCAAAACAAAATTATGCTACAGGGTACAAAGGCCAATATTTCATGGTGGATTCAAAATGTTCTTCCAGCAGTTTATGAGACTGGATTCGGCTCTGTAGTTATACCTGGAACATTCAAGGATATAAATGATGCCATTGATTGGGAGAAAGCGGAAGAAACTGTGAATAAGGATCCCAGCGGTGCAGATGGAGAGGAAGAGATCACTGACGATAAAGCTATATCTGGACACGACGAGAGCGTGGTGCAGTGTGGTGAGGTGAATAAGAAAGAGGTGTTATTTGTGACTCCTCAGAGGAAGCGTGGTGTGTCCACAGCTCGAAAGGCAAATTCTGGAACATTGAATTTTCTGTCAACCGTATCTATCAAACGGTCAGTGGATGAGATGCAGCTCATGGTTGAGCAAACTAAACTGGAACAAAATGAAATGAATGACTATCTCCACGAAGCAATCGCGGGTATATTTCACGGGAACTGAAAGAGGATATGGACAAAAAGACATCCGAAATAACATGTAAAATACGGAATAGTTTCGAAATTAAAACAACAGAGTTGGAGGATAAAATCGCAAAGTTAGATAAAGAATGCAAGGAACTGAAGCGACACAATGGTCGACTTGCTAATCAGGTTTCTTCATTGAAGAGGTCTATAAAAGGACATGAATGCCCGGTCGCTGATATTGAAGAAACCGCTACTCCAAATTCGGAACCAGGAAATGTGAAATCTAAGGAATGCAAAGAAATCACAGCTGGCGATTGTGATTCAGAGGAACATATTCTAGACGACAGCGTGGTCGTCTCAACTAAATTCGACGCCTTATCATTTATAAATGAAAGCTTGCAGTCGATTCCAGGAGAGTGTGACATTGATTATTCTGATGCGAAGCATGAAAATGGGACATCGGAATCAGACAATTACAGCCACCTGAAATTTACTAAAACGTCTTCACTCCAAACACCAATTCATCTCATCCTTGGTGATTCTGTTTTAAGAAAGCTCGATCCAAATAGGATGGCGTTAGTAGGTGAGCGTGCGGAGATAGTGTTCCAACCAGGTCAGAGGATTGCCGGCTTAATGAGATGGCTGGACGATGACAATACTGTAAAGTTCAATAATGTACATAAAGTTACTGTACATATTGGCATCAACAGGTGTCGGTATGGTATTCAGACGTCGAGAGAGGAAATTTCGGACTTGATAGGGAAACTTCGAGAAAAATTACCTGCAGCAAAGATAAGTTATTCTTCAATTCTCCCTACGCTGCATTCGGACCGCATCAATGAATTGGTTCTGGAAACAAATAACCTTATTCGTGAGGTGTGTCAAAATAATGGGTGTCATTTCATTGACAACTCGCCTGGATTTGTGAATTTGAACACATCTGAGATCTACAGAGACTTGTATTGGGACAATTGGCACCCTAGTTATTCGGGAGTCAGGGTCTTACATGTAGCTAAGAACATTAAATATACGAAGAATACTCCACAACCAGGACAATTTCAAAGTAAATTCCAACAAGTTCGTGATAATAGATGGTACAACCGAGAGAACTTCTCACATAATCAGTACAGAGGAGACGCTCACAGCGGGAGAGTTATACAGGACCAGAGATTTGGAGCAGCTTACGCCGGTCCGTTTAAGCCGCGACAGCCAAGCGTTTCAAATCCCAATGTGACACAGAATAAGAGTGCACGTGCTGACTCTTCTCTGAGAGATGACTTGAGGGTATTCACCAGTCAACTTATGAAATTTTCAGAAGCAATCATTCAGTAGAACAGTCAATGCTTAGAAATTGGGATACAATTTAGTTCATATTCATGTGTATATATGTTATTTAATGTATGTCATATATATATATGTTAATGTTGAAATCACACGAACAATTTATATATCCGATGATCGTTAACAGGTCTATTGTAAATTCACGAAAAGGAAAATTGTATATTAACTATAGATTTGAGTATTGAAAGACTCCTCTCTATCTCCGATGGCCGCGGAATACTTATATTTATATAATATTTATATTTATATAATTCCGATGTTTAAAGTTCTCAACTCAGACACACACAGCGTGTGCTATTCGTCGTGGAATGCACAGGGTCTTGTAAATAAAGTAAAAGCTCTTGAATTCACTGCACTTTTAAATCGTTATGACTTTATTACAATAACTGCAACGTGGCACACCGATGCTGCATTGATACAATTGCCTAACTATAGATGTATAGAACTATGTCGCGATACACACAAAAACGAATTAAAACACATATTTGAATGGTGTTGTTGTAACAAACTGTCAATCAATACAGCTAAAAGTAAATTCATGTTAATCCACCCTAAAGGCAATGAAGAAAAGTGGAGAAAATTTACACTTAAAATGAATGGCATAGAATTAGTTAGGGTAGGGAATCAAATGCAAGTACAGTCCATCAAATTCCTAGGTATTATCATGGATGAAAACTTAACGTTTAAAACCCACATATCAATGATACAAAGGAAGCTGAACCACACCCTCTACTGCTTGAACAAAGTTAAAAACATTTTACCAAAAGAATCACGAAAAATTCTATACCACTCTTTAGTCCATAGCCATCTTCTTTACTGTCTCCCAGTATGGGGACATTCATGTCATGCTAATGTGTTATCAACCTTACAACAAAGAGCAATTCGTATTCTATGCAAATCTAAATATAATAGCCACACAGAACCCCTTTTCAAACAAGAGAATATTCTAATGTTCAAAGATCTCTACACCATGCACGCGGCGCTCTTTATGTACAACTGGTCTAAAAGAAATCTCCCAAAATCATTTGAAAAAATGTTCACTTTCTCCCTCGGTGTAAATACAAGACAGGCGAATAAACTAAGAAGCAAAACACCAAGAACATGTTTTTCAGAAAATCTACCAACACATACTTTTCCCAATGTGTGGAATTCGATTAACTCCAAAATAAAAATTTGTAAGTTTAATTATGTATTCAAAAAATTATTATCTACTGAACTAATAGGTAAATATTCGGCTACATGTAACATCAAATCATGCTACATTTGCGATAGATAATCATCATATCACTTGCCTCAAGCAACTTACAACTTAGAGTTATCACCTGAACATCCGCCCTTCCAGACAGCCCTGTGATATACACGGCGGCGTCCGTGAATTTTTAAATTGAAATGTTATATATGATAAGGCAAATTATGTACGGCATTATGCTGTCATAACCAAATCTAACTTATTGCCTGGTATCCGCCGTCCACTCTGATTATTTCAAAAACTACATTATATAGGGCCGTCGCGACCTCACAATGTTATTCCGATTTAGCTTTTCTAACTTGTCCATCAAACGCAATAGTATATAAGATATATACTCTTAAGTTCACAATTTATACCATTTTCAATTAAAATTATAAATATAGTTAAATTATTTAACATTAACACCAACCAGCAAACCTGAAACTACATATGCCATCATATTTTCTTATTGTATTATTGATTGAGGGGCAGCAGGAAGACGGCCAGTAGGTCATGCTGCTCCTGTACAATACCATTAATTCATATATCAATGCTTTGTTATCTATTCTTATCTATTGTACAAATAAACATCTATATCTACATCTACAAATGCAAGAGGCGGCGTAACTTTCTATTGGCGCTTGAAATATGAAAAGTTCATAAAACGTACTGAATATATTAACGATGTGGCTTTATCAATAGAATTTGATGGTAAGATGTTCAACATTGACGAGAATATCATATTTATATCCGTTTACATTCCACCAGAAAATTCTAGTTATTGGAAAACAAACGATAAGAATGAACTTGTTTTTACTAACATTGAAGAGTATATCGCTAGTTTGGAGCCTAATCAGTTAGTTATAATGGGGGGGGGGGGTGATTTCAACGCACACACAGGTGAACAACCGGACTATGTTGCGCAGGACGATGATTCTCATGTCACACTTTCTGAAAACTATATTTTAGATACAGTTAGAGATAGGTTGAGCTTAGATAAAAATTGTAACGGTTTTGGAAAGCAGCTCCTGTCGATGTGCCAATCGACCGGAATGCGAATATTAAATGGAAGGAAATTTGGTGATTTGCTTGGAAATTTCACGAGTTACCATTTACAATGGAACTAGCGTCGTTGATTACATACTTATTAAAGAACGCCATTTGTCTGATATAAGCTATTTTTGTGTCAAATCACCAACAGAATATTCAGATCATTGCCAGCTGGCAATGCACATAAAATTAAATAAAAATTGACCGACTAAAAAGCGACTAAAATATAAGTATAACGTGTGTTCATCACAGACGAAATGGTACACAGAAAGTAGTGAAAGAGCAAAGCAAGCTGTTTTTCAACCGCACGTGCGAAGTAAACTTATGAAGTTCCAAATGTCTTCGTACGGGCTAGATCCCACAGATACGGAAATGGCGATTCGAGATTTAAATGAAATACTCCAGTTAATAAATAATGCATCAACAAAAGTATTTTCCCTTAATAAACATAGGTGCAGACGTAAACGACTATGGTTTGATAATGAATGCAAAAGTCTTAAAAAAGAAATGGAAAATGTCATTGAGGAAATGAAAAGAAAACCACATGATAGATCTCTGACATTGAAATTTTTCACAGCAAAAAAAAGCATATAAACGGGAGACAAAAAGAAATCTCGCATTTTCCACCAAAATATTGTCAGCAGTATGGAATTTTGCGGAGAACATCTTTTGTGATTCTGGCCATATTATTGAAAGGAAATGGGCAGAACTTTGAGACGGAACTGAGATGAACCATAATATGTGGCTATTCTGGCCCATTATGATAAAAAGTGATCAACTGGATAAAAGATAGATGCCAAGATGGCAGCCAGGAAGTTACTGTATGATCATAGGTGATGTGAATAGTTATACAGGGAGTTACTGTATGGTCATGAGTGATGTGAATAGATATACAAGGAGTGACTATATGGTTATGAGTGGGGTGTCCATGGTGAGATGCATAGTAATATAAGGAGTGGCTGTATGGGCATGTGTGAGGTGAATCGGTATACATGTAGTGACTGTTCGGTGTATTGTTGTATGTGGCCGATGTGACCGTATGGGCATTGCTGTTGTGTATATATGTAACGAGAGTAGCCATCATGAGCAATTTGGTCTATAAACACCGTAGTGTGACACATTTAAGATAGACCAAAACAATAAATACCTTTGATACCAATAACAAAACAAAAAATTAAAATAAAAAAAAATATTGTCGACGAGCTATCAAATCTCGAAACCAGTGACCCCTCGAAATATTGGAGAATCGTGAATAATATGCGACCGAAGAAGGAAAACTCTAATAATTTAGACCCGATGAAAGAATCGATTTTTTCGATAAACTGCTATGTCCAAAAATCGAATCAACTGAAAAGCAATTAAAATCCGTGAAACAAAGTACCGTTGTGACAAATTTCAACAATGATGATATAACTAAAGGCGAGATATTAGATAACCTGTATCAACTTAAAAATAACAAAGCTAGTGGACCAGATAACATTTCAAATGAATTATTAAAATCAGTAATTCCATTTATGTTGGACGAGGTCACAAAATTTTTCAACACAGTTTTACACTCAGGTCATTACCCTGTATGCTGGAGCGAGTCAACAATCAAAACCCTATATAAAAAGTGCAATAGACATGACCCTAACAATTATAGACCTATTGCTTTAAGTAGTAATTTTGGTAAGTTATTCAACAAAGTTATAAACACACGAGTAAACTGTTATCTTGAAGCAAATGACTTAATTAGTGACAAGCAATTCGGATTTAGGAAAAATCGGAGTACAATTTATAGCGCTTTTATATTGCGAACTATCGTTAATAGGTATAAAGAAAACAAAAAACCTATATATGCAGCTTTTGTTGATTTTCAGAAAGCATTTGATTCAGTTGATAGATCGTTGTTATTCGAAAAATTGCAACGTGTAGGAATTAATGGTCATATATATGACGCGTTATCTTCTCTTTACAAATCAAGTTACTATTCTGTTAAAACAACGGCGGGAATTGGTCCCCCTATATTGTCTACAATAGGTGTCCGTCAAGGGTATTCTCTATCCCCTACGTTGTTCAAGATTTTCATTGATGATATAGCTAATATTTTTGACGAAACATGTGACCCCCGTACACGTTCATGATCATAACCTCAATCATTTGCTTTTAGTAGACGATCTGGTGATATTATCTGAATCACCGACAGGTTTACAATCGTGAATTAAGAAGTTAGAGCAATGCGCGCTTGACAATGGACTAACTGTTAATGTAAGCAAAACAAAATGTATGATCTTTCGTTCAAGGAAAACAAAACATGGTCCTGTATTTAACATTAATGATATGCCAATAGAAGTAGTGGATGAATATAAATATTTAGGACTAATTTTCACATCTAATGGAAAAATGAAAAAAAATACAGGATAATCTGTGCGCAAAAGCATCAAAAGCCATGTTCTTTTTAACAAATTTAACAAAAACAACACCGGTGTTACCTATCGCCATTAAATGCAAACTATTCGATAAACTAATTAAGCCTATTTTATTGTATGGATGTGAGATATGGTCCACTGACCTTAATTTGCCATTCAAAGATACCATACCATATGAACAAACACATCTAAAGTTTTGTAAACGGGCTCTATGTTTGAATAGAAAGGCCTCAAATCACGCTTCTAGAGCAGAGTTAGGCCGTTTCCCTATCGCGAATGATGCCATTTTACAACTCTTCAGGTACATGCTAAAACTATCAAAAGTAGATGACCATAATATCTTATCCGCATGCTACAAAGAATCTCTGAATTGTAAATTACCTTTAACATGGCTCACCCAATTGTCGCGTTATAACATTGTAATCAATAACGCAGGCCAACTATCAGGGCAGCGTGAACAGATGCTGACTAAGACATTGAAATCAGAACACATGGAAGTGTTTCGCAATGATATATTCAATGACGATAGACCGACAGGGAAAAATAAACTACGAACCTATAGGATATTTAAAGATGAATACAAAATTGAGCCATATGTCATTCACACACGATCACAAATTGCTTGCGAAATGTTTTCTAGATTGCGCGTGAGCAACCACATATTGGCAATAGAAAAAGGGAGGCATAGACAACCAGTAATACCATTAGAACATCGGCTGTGTTCCATGTGTGATAAACAATGTGTCGAATCTGAAATGCATTTTATCATTGAATGTAACGCATACGATGATTTAAGATCTAATTTATTCAGCGAAATTGAGAAACACGATAGTGAATTAAATAATTTGAATGATGCAGATAAATTTGCACTGATTATGAGAAATGATAACATTAAATTAATTAACAAGGTCTGCAACATAGTCCGGCTATTCTTCCTTCGGCGGAATAATAAAACTTGAAGAAATTGTTGAGGGAATGTTGATAAGAACTGTGTTTGTTATAATAATTTTGTTATGTATTGCTTATTTATGTATATGATATTCATCAGTATCTTGCAACTGCCCATTGGGGTGTTTTGCAATAAATTTTTGTATCTTGTATCTTGTATATATTTCAGCTGCGCTAATCTTAAACATTTGTCTGGGAGTCTCTGCCGAAAAATTCCAACCCAAGAAGTAAAACTCAAAGCTAGCACTTGTTGGACTTTTCTGGACTAGCCAGTCGATATTCATGTAGTGATACCCAAGGAGGCACTCGCAGTCACGACTACTTCGTCACATCACAGCAAATATAAGGCGGTGATACAAATACGACCTCTAGTTTTTGTTAGTAAATTCCCACGTATACAAAATTTCATCACATAATATAACATACAGCCCCACCCACAAATACAGTTTTGTTACTTGCGGAGTCGAATAAAAGTCGCTAATTGTTAATAACAATACCTTTGTTTGATTCAGGCAGAGTCTACAAGTTCAATGGCGTGACATTTCGAAGATATAGTTATGTTTAAATGGGTAGAAAGGAACATATCATTACTGTAAGATTCCTGTACAACGTCGCAACTGGTGATTGTCGTCGTACACAACTAGGCGTACAGAGACTGACGAGTGGGATGTTCACATAGATAGTGTCTACTTCCAGATTGTGAATACACCCGTGCCAAGATAATATTAATATATGTTGCACACATAACGGCCTGTCCGTTGCAATGTAGTGGGATTTCCGACAGATGCTATATATGTGTTAAAATTTGAAGAGGGATTTTTGCAAGAAAATTATTTTCTGAAGTTATCAAAGGCCGTTTTTATCTACAAAAGAGAGTCCTTCGCTCAAATGGAGACCGCTTGCGATCGCCAAATGTGTATGTACAATATATACTTACGTTTACAGCTGTTGGGAAACCGTCTATCCGGTCTGAAAACTGTTTTTATGGTGTTGTTTAGATCCTTTTGTAGTATATATATTCCAAAAATAGAATTTTAAAGCCTTGGTGAAAGCGACTTCCGATTATATGTTCGTATGGTTTATCCGTTATGGCACTCTTCACATCGAAGTTGCTCCGATTAACAGGACTGGTGTGGAAATCTAATTATGAAAATGATTGTGGTTACAACGAATCTCCATTTATAGAAGGAGATTAGACTTAGAATCGCGGCCTTGTTGCCTGCTATATCATCTGATGTTATTACAAATTGTAAAACTAATATTTTTATTAGACCACACAATAAGCAACTCTAAGATACACGTTGGTATATTATGTTAAATTGATTTTTTGCATATACAATTTCTAGCTAACTAGTGGCAAGCCACCATATTTAATATATTCAATATGCATTCGAACTCCATTCTCAGGTTGGAGTTAGTCCTAAATTAGCATAGCTTGAAAGGTATAACTCGTGGGATATAGAGGATCTCACATGAGTTTCTATTTTATACGGAATTTATCAACCGAGTTCACTAAATTAGATTTGAGCCAGGTTTACCGAGGCTCAAATAGAATTTAGAGGACGAGGTTGATAAATTACGTATAAAATAGGACGAGTGTGAGATACCTTTTATCACATGATCAAATAAACCCGAAGCAAAGCGAAATATTCATCGAAAACAACAATCATAAACTACAGCGATCGCAAGTTATTTGAAGAACGCCGTGACGTCATCGCATGCGCTGATATTAAACGTGTCTATTACCGATAATTATGAAACTGCTTTTATGGCCAAATTATGTGATAAATATGGATACTACCTCACTGACTTTTAAACCAGCGTTACCTTCTATTATTGAGTTTAAGGCGATTAGCGCCAATTTCCACCAAATTGATACACATTCTTATCCATGTTATGAGCAATCTAATCGTGTGATTTTAAAGACGTCATATTGGTGCTGTTTTGGTGAGAGATGGGGTGGGGTGGGGTAGGCACTAAATTTGATAAAAATTTGTTTAGTCGCGGATTAGCACCAAACTTACAAATAATAATCTCCATTATATCAGTAGTCTAATTGTGTGGTTTAAAGATGTCAAAAGTGGGACCACCTGTTTGATAAATATTCTTCTACGTGATACAAATAATCTAATCGTGTGGTTTAAATGCGCCAAATTGGTGCCTTTTGTGTGAGAGATATGCAATGGTGTCCCTAAATTTGATACGAATTTGTATACTCGCCGATTTTCAGAAATTTTATATATATTCATCTCTATAATGAGTCTAAGTATGTGGTTTAATGATGTCAAAAGTGGCGCCGCTTGAGTCCGAAATAGGGACGGGAGGGTCACCAAAACTTATAAAAATATGTTTATTGCCAATTACCATCAAACTCATACACGTTCTTCTCAAATGATACAATGATTCAAATATTTGCGAATATCTGTCTGTGTTCTAATATAACTTTAAGGGTACAACCGAGATGGCAACAAGGCGGTCTAACAGGGGTAACTTTTTACGAGTAAGATAATGGTGCGGGTTAAAATTTTCTAAAGTGACGTTGTATGTGTCAGGGGAGGGGCTATTTTTAGCGCAGATTTCGACCAAATTGATATATTATTAAAGACGCGAAATTGGAGCCGTTTGGGTGAGAGATGGGGGGGGGGTAATAACTATGATAAGCATTACCACCAAACTTATATATAATTAGCTCCATTATATAATGCATGCATGAGTCTAATAGACGTGGGTTAAATATGACAAAAGTGGCGCGGTTCAAGTCATGCATGAGGGGAGTTGCACCAAAGTTGATACAAATATATTTAGGGCTGATTCAACCAAATTCTTGCACGTTCTTCTCTAATGATATGATGAATTAAATCACATTTGGGGTCGTTTGGGTCATGGATGGCGAGAGGAGATTAACTAGCATTTATAAGATTGTTCAATTCGTCGATATCCCAGGCCATCTCCATGTCGTTCTAAGGAGATTTTGGCATTCCAATTTCACAATCTCGACAAATGGTGACCGAATTAAGTCACTTGAACAATTATATCTTCTCAACTGTCATATGTATATGGGGATGGAAATCAGATCATTCCTATAATGATCTAGAAAGACAGATACATAGAAGAAAGCATTAAAAGTATAGTTATATCAATCTATTTAAGAGATACATATATGCATTCAAACTGAGGGACCTTGAATCGTCAGAGGATTGCATATTAGAATGGCGCATGCATATAGTATAACACGATTGAGTCTTTCCCATTCAATATAGTTTCCACAAAAAAAGAGTTACAATTACCAAGAGATATGGAAATGTAGAGCAGGCCTGTTCAAAAATAGTGGCCACAGTGTGCAGTCAAATATGGTTACATCTGAGATAAAGGAAAACGCAGTCCGTAGCACATGAATTTTCAGGATCCTCCTATAGTGACATCTGACAAGGGTATATCTGCCAGATACAGAGGATTTCTTTCATTTTTTAGAACCGACTCATCGCCTAACATAAACAACTCCAAATCTTGCTGTGTCGGGCACATGTAGCTGCTATACGTGCATAACATCCTTTCTTTTAACCTGAAAATTATTAGCCAGTATATAGCACCAGAACAGAGGAGCACCTGGACATATCTTTAAAACATCTGTATCTTCATGAAGATATGATAAACTAGATTGATTGATTGATTGATTGATACATCTCTATGTAAAACACAATTGTCGTCTTTTATTTTTTCGAACTAATGTGTTTATGATGTTCATGATTCATGCTATAACGTCTGAAGTATACACAGTTGTAAATAAATAAATACTTCTTTATTGGTGGGACGGATTAAACGCGATAAACAAAATGATAATCGCTCCGACCTGACAAGGTGAGCCACTACTTATATTCCATGTGTAAGAATCATGTTTTGTGATGCCATTTGGATATACAATTTATGAGAATATACGTGTAACGCTTTGAGAGCAAGAGTATTCTCTATTCCCACCAAATATCCACAGAGGGTTTCACATCATTTTAACCTGGGCAACGCCGGGTAACCCTGCTAATATTTAATATAAACAATATAAACAATTCCATTTGACGAAGATAAACAGTGAAGTATAACAAAGCTGATGGTTTGAACATTGTTAAACCACTGCAGAATCTGTATGTACGCAGTCTTAGGATAATGATATTTTCATTAATAAAATCAAAGCACAAATGGCTAATTGGCTTCCCTCTAATTAGAGGCCTACAGATTGATTAATATTTAATACGCCGCCAAAATATCATCATACTGCAAGTCTGCCACAGATTACATTGAAGACTTTAGTACATGCAGACAGATGCCCAAGCCAGCCAATCAGAGATGTAGAAAAATCAACCAAACAATGGTAACAGACGTTTGAAAAGTTGGGTGGCTACTGTGGATTAAGCTATAACTTAGCGGAATTTATATGTGACCTTTGACTCCACTTATCCAAATAATTCACTCATCAATAGACATGGCATGATATTTATAAAATATATGAAATCAATATACTGTGGTTGGTTCTCGTTCTTAATTAAATATATAACGACATCGTTCGAACCAAGTAAATAAAGTCGCCTTTGAAGCTGACTTGTGGAATTGATGAACGCTATTGTATTGCGTACTCTGTTTTAATGGAGCCGATTACTGAGGCCGATGTGAGAACAAGGTGTGTTATAACTCATTGTTTTATCATATAAATGCTACATGTAGTCTACTGGTTCATGTTCAATCCATGTCCGAGAAGACCACCTACGGTGTTATTTACTAACTTTGAACCGGTTCGAATCTTGATCTCTTCATTACAGTTCGATCCCATCTCATTAGTTCGCACCTTACCAGCATATCCGTAGTGTATAGACGGGATAATATTAGAAAACCAACGACAAAGTGCGCGAGGAGTCATCTCCTTTTGGTTCAATGCGATTATTGGCTTGACCATATCTCCCATGATGTGTGACTTATCGCTCTTGATGGATGACGTCTGTACGATAGTGACGTATTCATTATTTGAGTGGGGGCACTTGTTTGCCATGCCTTTCGCTCGGAATACGAAATCGTGTACACTCACGATGATGGACGACTGATAGCATCAGAAATCAACACGACGGATGTAATTCATCACTACAAACTTCTATTATGTACAAGCTATATCGTTCTTTTTGAAAAAATTCAATTATCTTTCTATATTTCTAACCTATAAGTGGGAGGCATGAATGACAAATGCAGCACAAACCAATAACGGGACGAGTAATTGTCATGCCATGTTATTATTGTATTCTTCTTTTCTCTAAATGGGTATCTCTTATCATCTATATTGAAACAATGGATACCCAATAGGTTAATAAAGGCCGTGTTCACACGTATAAAGAGAGATTACAACACAAAGCGAATATTGTACATGAATTTAACAACGTCATAAAATATCGTTTCCCGCGACGAATCAATATTAGTTTTCAGAAATGATTGCCTTGTTGGCTATAATGTATCCGCTTGCATGCATTGTAAATTTGATTATCAACGTGTCGCAGTGCCGACTTGCGTATGAATATGACTATGCTTATTTATTCATGACTCAATTTAATTTTTTAAAACTCATTTAATTAAATTATAATCAGATCTCTCAATATTAATAATGATGTTGGTCATAAGCTGCTGATTATAGTTATATGACGTCCCTGCGTCCCCAAGATATGGGATGGGCCTTTAGAGTAATAGTGATTAGGCACAAGGCGCCCAAGGTGGTCGAAAATATTAAGAGATCTTCTCCTCCACTTTAGTGCCACCGCAAAGGCGAGTGTGAGATACTTTTTATCACATGATCAAATAAACGCGAAGCAATGCGAAATATCCATCGAAAACAACGATAATAAACTGCAGCGATCGCAAGTCATTTGAAGAACGGTGTGACGTCATCGCACGCGCTGATATTAAACGTGTCTCTTATCGATAATTATGAAACTGCTTTTATGGGCAAATTATGTGACAAAAATAAATCATATATATATTTTTTAATTATTAAAACAAATATATAACTCAGTTTTTACGTTTGTTTTGAAAAGAAATAACATTCTTACATCAGTGTGTATATATGTGAATACCGCGCGTATGATCACTCTATTGTAGGACATAGTTGACCTGTTTAACATATTCTATACTAAATTGGATTCTCCCATTCAGTTAAAACAGTATACATTGAATGGTTTGCTATTCATTTCGGGGATGTTAAGGATATATGAACAGACCACAGCCATACAAAAAAAAATGATAATGCATTGCAGAAGAATTCATATTCATTGGTTCATGGGAAATGCCTAAATAATAAGTTGAACATTTCCTAGGGAATTACTCGGCAATGAGTACTTAGTATGGTAAGGGTTAAGCAGTCTGTTACCCCATGCATATAGTATCCCGTATCTCCTATGTTATTCACCCGATCGTTTAAAAAAACATTTGCGAATTGAGAACATGGGAAATTCATAATATTCTGGGGGTTAATTATCCCAATGGTTTTCTAATCTTCTGAATGTCGCTTGATTGGAAAATTTGTCATTTTCAAAAATCACACTTTTAACTCAACAGAATTGCGTGTCAATGTATTTCTCTGATCCTCAAATTAATATAAATACAAGTGCAATGTAGCTACACATTCAAGTACAATGTATAATTAAGGGGCTGTGCTGTGCAATTGTTATTTTGGTGTTGAATGGTTAGCTGTGTGATCAGTGAATTGCTAAGTGTCACCGGCCTAATTACTGCTTTGGATTTTCTTGAACTGAACCAAGTGTCACTCTGAGGGATTATGGGGCAAGATTTTGAACTACCCCATATCTGGTTCTCTGCATTCACTCGAAATAATCCCTGTCCCGTATGGCGGACCACGCAAGGGTTATATCCATATATGTTTTGGACGCAAGCACCCCCGTGACGCACATATCGCTCGTAGAATGGGGTTTTTCACCTGATGCGATAAGAAAACTAATTTTCAAGAAACTGGCTATGTGAAGATTGTCCCATTTTGAAGCGTTCTTTCGCATAGCCAGTTTCTTGAAATGTGGCGAGTTTTCTTGTCGCTTTAGGTCACAGACATTCTCGAGCGGCCTGCATTATTGGGTTGTTTGTCTTCAATAAATATACAAGAAAACCAATGTCAGAAATGGTAACGCGCTCAAGATCATATATTATATACCCATGTTTGTAATAATAGAATATAAAATATATTGGTTTCGCGAATGACCAAATCTCACGCAGTAAGGTTAGAAAGCTATTGCCATAATTAAATGCACGGTGATGTTCGTCGCAGAAATATTTATATTTGTTCAAATCGCCATCAACAGAAGGAACACCAAAATATATACAGTTCCGCCCATATGCCAAACATAATCAGCGCGTAAACAGTATATTGTCGTCAAGACGTACGATGTTGTACGTAAACAAGAGCCTTCTCGTGTTACAGAAGTTGATTTCCCCGATAGGCATTACGATTCTTATGTTTTAGAATGATCGAAATTAGCAATAACTGGGCGATAACATAGCGAATGGCGACAATGTCTCATAACCACACATTTCAATGAAAATTGACGAACATGGGGTGAATCGGTCCGTAATTGTAATAGTTGTACTTGTAAGTAGGAATTGTATAGATATGTGATCATCCGTCACTGCGCGGCATCAATTCATTGTTTACCGTGTTGTTGTTGTTATCGAAGCTCTTGTGAATTACTCTGGTGCGTACAGTATAGCCTCTCGTGTTGAATGGTCAAGTTAAAAACTGACAACACTGTCAACATTCTAATAGTGTTGTTGTTATTATTGTCACTAGTGGTTGACATCGAAGCTACTGTGAATTACTCTAGCAGGTGTACCTGTATCTTGTTGTGCCAGAAAATGTATCTGTGTTTTATTATACTTTAATTTCCTCCAATATCATGAAGAGTCACAAACATATATACAGGCTAAACATATATATATAAAGGTTTTGGATGTATAAATATACACCTAACAATATTCTATATGCACGTACATGGGGCCATCCTAGATCACACCCACCACAATACGTGCAACAAATGAACGAACCAGAGCAGAGCCATGGAAACCAATGCAAGCCATACTCATGCGCTCCCTCAACGATGCAAACAACATGTCAACTATACAATGCAAATGAGTTTATGACTCGAGTCATAAACCCATCCCCACCACAATCACCATGCCGCCCGCACCGCACATAGAGCCCACGAGCGCACTCCACACCAATCCACGGCCCAAACCCATCTACCAACTGCACACATTCTGCCCAGTACAAAAGGTGACGGTCCCACATAATAATAATATTGAAAGAAGGTATTTGTCATTTTGTTAACATGTTCACAGTATGTATCGACTGATGTGATGAGCAAACCACTAGCCTGGTTCGATGTGATAAAATTTCCAAATATTTGGAGTCACTCTGACAAAAAAGATGACAAGATCCCTGCAATCCGAGTCAACTGGAATATCGGATGGGTGATGACAAAGGAAGCAGGCCAGTAGCTCTTCATATTCCAGTCCGTCTACATGCAGGGAGGCCTCAATCCCAAACTGGTCAAGAAAATCCTGCCAGACACAGTTCCGTAATTCAGCAAGGAAGATAGAATCAATAAATATGTGCATAAATACGACATTGGTATGGTATGCCACACTTTAACAAATGCCACTATCGCGATATGCTGTATGTGGGAGCAAGCGAGCTGCCAGTAAGAAAGTGAATTTTTCCTTTGGGTAGTCCCTGCATGTTACACATAAAGGAGATATGCAAAGTGATGGATGTGCATGCAGTGGCAAATACTGATAATTTCGGGTCAGTAGTCACAGAAGAAATCCAAAAAAATCCTTTCAAATTCGGATATTTGAGTCTGCACCAAGTTTTTCCACCAAGATTTGGAAGGGAATAAGCCAGATATTTCAAAGTTATATACATGCTCTAAAAGAGAGAATTTAGCTAAGATATGATATATGTCAGATAGTCACAGCTAGCACTGTCAATTTCAACATGAACACTGAGATGAATGAAAACAAGTCATAGGCGACAGCTCGAAATGGCACCTGGAAGGAAAATATCAATGATTAAGCCGGTTTTAGCAGATCTGGAATTTGTCCGTTAGGAACCGAAGTCAGACAGTTTTAACAGTCCACAACTTTATAGATAACATTTTCCCAAAAATCTATTGTGTTTTCAGCGTGGCGATGACACGGAAAAAGAAATTCGTGAGTGATACAAGTAACAGCTCATCAAAAATAACTGCACACATTCTGCCCAGTACAAAAGGTGACGGTCCCACATAATAATAATATTGAAAGAAGGTATTTGTCATTTTGTTAAAATGTTCACAGTATGTATCGACTGATGTGATGAGCAAACCACTAGCCTGGTTCGATGTGATAAAATTTCCAAATATTCGGAGTCACTCTGACAAAAAAGATGACAAGATCCCTCCAATCCGAGTCAACTGGAATATCGGATGGTGGTGATAATGATTACGAAAATGGCGGAACAGATGACGATGACATTGATGGTGATGAGGAGGATGTTGTTATTATTGATATAGGTGATTATTCTTATTACTATTATGATTATAACTGTGGTGACGACGATGAGAATGAAGATGGTGAAGACAATGATATTTATGATGATGCTGCTGATGAAGATGACGACGACGATGATGATGCTGCTGATGATGGTGATGATGATGATGGTGATGATGGCAATGATAATGATGATGATGATGATGATGACGATGAGTATGTCGAGGAGGATGGAGACGAGGACGATGATGCCGAGGAGGATGCATGTGACGACGACGATGATGATGAAGGTATTGATAGCAAATATGATGATGCCGGCTATGCCGACACGAAAAACATTAATATTCTAGGTTTGAACGTATGCGGGTTAGAATCCCGTTTGATATATCGGGAGTTCGCCCAACTTATAGAACGCTTTGATGTCGTTTGTTTCTCTGAAACGAAAACACTACATGATAGCATCGTGATTATACCAGGCTTTACAGTTTTTCCTACTAACGGTAGGGGGATGGCGGGATGTGTTTCGGTGGCATTATCACTGCCATCAAGGAGGGGTTGGAAAACTATGTACACCCTATATCTTCAAAGTCAAATTTGGTACGATGGGTTAGAATAGATTATGGCTATATGGGTACAGGGCGCGATCTTGTAATTGGGGCGATGTATGTACCTCCGACTAATACGAAGGGGAGCTTAGGAAAGTAAAAAACAATAACGATGTTCTCTTAGTGGGCGACTTTAATTCCAGAACATCCCGCCTTGAGGAATTCGTGGACGATAGGGCCCTAGTGGATGTTCGCTATGTAACAGACTACAATGGTCTTCGAGAATATATCTTAGATGGAAAGTACGATTCTAAATTTGGACGGCGCTCGACTGAGGATCAGGGGAAGGCAAGTTCATATGGCTATAGACTGATTGACATGTGCAGCACTGAAGAAATGGTTATTCTTAATGGGCGAGTAGGAAGCGATCGAGAACATGCGAAATTAACCTGCCGAGACCGGAGCGTTATCGATTATGGTATTTGCAGTCACGGGTTCTTTGACCATGTAAATGATTTTTGTGTTGGAGAATTGAGTAAATTTTATTCAGACGCGCATTGTCCCATTAAAATATCTTTGAATAGAAACACTGTAACAAAACCACTCAAAAGCAACCCAGGGGGTCATAGCTTGGGTAATAAACCACGGAAGTGGAATCACGAAAAGGAACACATATTGGTCGACAAAGTTGCCAGTATTGTCCAAGACGTAATTGATCCCATTTCAAATAGAATCGGCAATGAGAACGAAATTAACGAATTATGTGAAGCAATTGAACACATGTTTACGTCATCAGCTGTGGAGGCATTCGGTGTATACAAGGGTGGGGGAGTTTCGCGGATTAGTAAACGGGAGGAACAGAAAGAATGGTATGACTGCGAATGCGATCGAATGCGAAATGTTTTTCATAAATCGAGGAAAAAATATCGGCGACAGAAAACATCGCACAATCGCACTCTCATGAACGCGTCAGCGCGGAACTATACAGATGCGTAATTAAAAGGAAAATCGCGGAACATAACCAAAAGAGATGTAATCAACTACGCAATGCATGTAGAAATCCGAGTGAGTTCTGGAAAACATTAAAAGATATGAAAGGGAAACATACCGGGCCCAAGAAAGAACCTACGATATCAACTGACATATTCTATGAACATTTCAAAGGCCTCGCCGATTCACATGACGACGACAATGTAAGTATGCTACTTGAAAACATGTTTGATATTGATGCACAAGGTCCTTTAAATTGTCCTATCACTAGCGACGAAATATTATTGGCTGTTGATAAACTTAAACTTGGTAAATCGTCGGGTCTAGATAATATATGCCCAGAATACCTAAAACACACTATACATGTAATGTCTAAAATTTACTGTAAGCTATTTAACGCAATTTTAGATACAGGTTGCTTCCCATCTAGATGGACCGAAGGTATGATTCAGTCAATTTATAAACGAAAGGGCGACACGAGTAACCCCGATTCATACAGAGGGATAACCCTTCTCAGTTTACTTGGCAAACTATTTACATCCGTCCTGAATAATTGACTCACAAAATTTTGTGAGGGTGAGGACATACTAACCCAGTTTCAGGCAGGATTCCGTAGAAGTCACTCAACTACCGACAATATATTCATCATGAAAAGTCTTATTGACTTTTATCTTGCAAGAGGAAAACAAATATACTGCTGTTTTATCGATTTTAAGAAGGCATTCGACACAGTATGGAGGGAGGGACTTTGGATTAAACTTATGACATCCAGAATAACGGAAAAACTATTAAGAGTTATTCGTAGCATGTACGGAAACATAAAATCTTGTGTAGTTCAGAATAGCAAGCGGTCAGAATTTTTTACTTGCAGTGCGGGTGTTAGACAATGGGTTATTGACTTTTATCTTGCAAGAGGAAAACAGATATACTGCTGTTTTATCGAATTTAAGAAGGCATTCGACACAGTATGGAGGGAGGGACTTTGGATTAAACTTATGACATCCAGAATAACGGAAAAACTATTAAGAGTTATTCGTAGCATGTACGGAAACATAAAATCTTGTGTAGTTCAGAATAGCAAGCGGTCAGAATTTTTTACTTGCAGTGCGGGTGTTAGACAATGGGAAATACTATCTCCATTATTGATCTCGCTGTTTATAAATGACCTCGAACCATTCCTCAAACATTGTGCTATCGACGGGTTGAAATTCCTAGGCGATCAATTCACACAAAAACTAGGAGTATACATTAGAATCATGTATTTGTTGTATGCGGATGATACCGTGTTGTTTGACGACAACCAGGCAAGTATGCAAAGAGCCATCGACGCGTTTGGGGATTATACATCGTCGTGGAAACTAAACGTAAACAGTTCAAAAACAAAAGCAATTCTTTTCTGCAACCGAAAACCAGAAGATTTTGACGATCTGTACCTAGGTGGCAATAAAATAGAATATGTTGACACTATGAATTATCTCGGAATCGAGTTATTTTACACAGGCAGATTTTGCAAAGCAGTCAAAGCCATATCGGTGATTGGGAATAAAGCGATGCATGGGTTTTAGGGAATATCAACAACCTAAATTTGACCAACGACCTACTATTAACGCTTTTCGACAAAACTATAGAACCAATTCTTCTATATGGAAGTGAAATATGGGGTATAGAAAACACATCAGAAATAGACAAAGTATCCTGAGATTTTATAAGCATATTCTCTATATGAAAACCAGCACTCCCACGTTCGTGGTGTACGGAGAAATTGGCAGATATCCAGTCAGTATCAGATGTAAGATGAGAATTATTCAATATTGGAACCGCATACTAAAGGGCAAGAGTTCGCCTCTAGCTCGGGAACTTTATCTACTTTTCGTCAGATTGGGGGAGCTGGGTAGGACGAACAAGGTGAAAACGTGGATTCAATCAGTTAAAGGCATATTGGATTCCGTCGGCATGAGTTATATATGGACATGTCAGAACATTTCATCCGAAGAAATAATGGCCATCGAAAGCACACCCAAAGATCATTTTATTCAGACTTGGTGGTGGGACATGTACAACTCCTATCGTGGTAAATTATACATGAACTTTAAACGGACAATGAAATATGAATCCTATTTACAAAATCTACCGCGTGATCTAGCCCAAGAACTATTACGACTAAGAACATGTAATCACAAACTGCGTTGTGAGTCTGGGAGGTGGAGTAAAAATAAAGAAAAATCCCGAGCCTGTCAAAAATGCAGGACCCACATAGAAGACGAGTACCACGTTGTGATGATTTGTCCAAAATACTTGGATCTAAGAATGAGATATATCCCGGCTAACTTTTGGCAAGAGCCATCTAGAGCACGATTTTATATTTACTCGGTAGCCAAACCCCAGCTATTCAGAAAAGTTTAGCGATATTTGTTAAGGCGTGTATGAAGATTCACGAAAAAACAAGAGATGACACAACATGATTCGATTAACAACATGTACACATGCTGGCATTACACATGTGTAATGTCAGCATGTGTACCTTGTCTAGATAATGAGAAAACAAAAATTACGGCGATTTTGGCGACGACATTGATGACGATTGACGACGACGACGATAACAACGTTGACGATGTTGATGATGTGATAATGATGACGATAGATGATGACGAAGATGTATAAAGACGGCGACAAAAATACGGATGATGAAGATGATGATGACGATGGTGTTGATGATGACGATTATGATGATGATGATGATGATGATGAAGGTGATGACGATGGTGTTGATGATGATGGTGTTGGTGATGATGACGATGATGATGGTGATGATGATGCAGATGCTTAATGATGATGATGATGATGTCGACGACGATGATGACGATGAGGATGTTGACGATGGTGATGATGATGACGATGTAAGTGACCCCATTGTATATATGTACATATCCATGTTCTGCATTAATTTGCAGCGTTAACAATTAAACCATACAGCATGGGTGATGACAACGGAAGCAGGCCAGTAGCTCTTCCTATTCCAGTCCGTCGACATGCAGGGAGGCCTCAATCCCAAACTGGTCAAGAAAATCCTGCCAGACACAGTTCCGTAATTCTGTTGAGCTGTCTTCTTCAAAGCCACCAAATGAAACGATTTCCGAATGCACAACAGATGGGTTTTCAGAAAGGTATCAGCTGTTCGATGACGTCATTCATTCTCATGGAATCTGTATCATATGCCAAAGACAATAACTCCAATTTATATGTTGCCTTCCTTGACTCAAAGAAAGCCTTTGATAAAGTATGGCACACTGGCCTCCTGTACAAATTCATTCAGCTCGGATTTTCGCCACACCTTGTCAGTTTGTTGGAGAACATCCATTCGGATGTGACTAGCAAAGTACTATATGACGGCCGCATGTCGCAAAGTTTCAAAATACTGAAATCTGCCCGTCAAGGTAGCGTTCTGTCACCTCTCTGCTATCTCGTCTTCATCGACGACATACTTAACGAACTAGCAACTTCTCCATACGGACTAAGAATCTGCAATATCCCATGTTGCGCTCCTACTACTGCCGACGACATCGCTCTTCTGTCGCTATCGAAATCCGGTATCGACTCCTTGTTGAACATATGTGTGAAATATAGCAGGTGGTGGCGATTCGAATTCTCCTCCACGAAGAGCAAAATTGTTGTATTCAACGAGAATAAAAACTCATATGACCGGTCGGAAGGATATGGAGGTTGGGCAATCAAACTATTCAGGAAGTTACAGAATGTGCCCATCTTGGTTTAATTCAGGACAAGTTTGCGAAGCAGGTCAATTTCGCCTCTTCTGTGTCGACAAAAATGAGGAATAACTTTTTCAATATCATGGGTAACAAACTTATGAAATCCACTACACCCATCACCATGACAAATGTTCTCAAAACTGTTGTTCTACCGAGAGCTCTCTACGGTGTCGATGTGGTTCCTTTTGATCAAAGTTCCGCCATCACCATTATGAACAAAGCCGCCAGAATATGTCTCAAATACGCACAATCCCTCCCAAAAACGAGCGTCAACTAGGCTATCGCTAGGTCTTCTCGGATTTCTACCAATTGAATATCAACTGCATATCAAAAAACTTTGCTTTCTGGGACGTCTTATCCATCTACCGTTCGGTCATCAATTACCATTACGACTGTTTGTCCTGAAAGCACACCTGTGCAGACTATACAATCGCTCCAGTGGTTTTGTACAGGAAATGTTCTCCATATTAGCCAAATACGATCTTTTGAACTATTTGAACGACTACCTGGACATTGGGGTCTTCCCAAATCTGTCAACGTGGATAACTCTTGTGAAGGCAGCTGTCAGGGGAACGTTCATTTCCTCGTGGCAGACCAAAGTTTCGTCCGATCCATCCTTGCGAATTCTGTGGAAAGTTCACCATAATCCCCTATCAAACTGGGCAGTCTGGAAACTTCTCCATGGAAACGCTCACATGTTGAAATATCTCAAAAACTTAGTACTGCTTCTCAACAGGACTACCTATGCCAACAATTTAGTGTGTCATCTCTGCAGCGAAGTGTACTCGAACGAAATCGACCACGCCATGTTCGTATGCTCTTCTCCAGCCGCACTCATTATTAGAAACTCTTTTTGGGAAGGGATTTTCTCTCGTTTCGGCATACCCGAATATTTTCACCTTGCGTCGTTAGCCAGAGATGACCTGGTAGCAACCCTCCTCGGAAATTCTCTGGAAACCCTAACAGAACACATATCTCACTGCCTCAAGGAACTAGTACTATATTCTGCGAAGTCCCTGTACGTTCTCAGCACAATGATAAGGAATGGCGTACAGCAATCCGTGTCACGTCCATTGTAATTATCTTCTCGACACCCACGCATGTTGCAACGACTAACTTTCATATCTGTTGGACAAATAAGATTTTCCTGCAACAAAAGCTGTAGTGAACATTCAAATGCATATATGCTTCACTCTCGTGGTTTCCAACACCTCTCCATACTTGTACATAACGGCCCACCACACTGGCCAGGGGAGCCCACTTAAATCCAACTGTATTTATATGTCATGTATATCGATCTCTCCTACACTTGGAGGTAATAAAGATATCTCGCACTATCGCGATATGCTGTATGTGGGAGCAAGCGAGCTGCCAATAAGACAGTGAATTTTTCCTTTGGGTAGTCCCTACATGTTACCCATAAAGGAGATATGCAAAGTGATGGATGTGCAGTGGCAGTAGTCACAGAAGAAATCCAAAAAATCCTTTCAAATTCGGATATTTGAGTCTGCACCAAGTTTTTCCACCAAGATTTGGAAGGGAATAAGCCAGATATTTCAAAGTTATATACATGCTCTAAAAGAGAGAATTTAGCTAAGATATGATATATGTCAGATAGTCACAGCTAGCACTGTCAATTTCAACATGAACACTGAGATGAATGAAAACAAGTCATAGCCGACAGCTCGAAATGGCACCTGGAAGGAAAATATCAATGATTAAGCCGGTTTTCGCAGATTGGGAAGTTGTCCGTTCATATAGGAACCGAAGTCAGACAGTTTTAACATTCCACAACTTTATAGATAACATTTTCCCAAAAATCTATTGTGTTTTCAGCGTGGCGATGACACGGAAAAAGAAATTCGTGAGTGATACAAGTAACAGCTCATCAAAAATAACGTAATCACGGACGCAAGACAAGATGGATCTGTGCATTGCACAGAATGAATACCGGATCATTGCACTGAATACAAACAATAAATAATAAATAATAAATATCAGCAGAGTCAGATTCAGTCATACTGTATGGAGTCACTGTCGTATATAATTTGGTCACCGATAAATATATTGTTGAATTTTGACGGCATGAACTTGGAAACACGCACATTTTGAACTTTCATGGGGCTCATAAAACAACGGTCCGACACCGTCAAACCGACAGTATTTTCTAAGTGTACGTGTATAGCTGTAGAGCCACGAATTTACAGTATTTTCTAAGTGTACATGTATAGCTGTAGAGCCACGAATTTACAATATTTTCTAAGTGTACATGTATAGCTGTAGAGCCACGAATTTACAGTATTGAGCATCTTGAGTGCATGTTTTGAGCCAACACTACATGGGGAGATTCAAAGAATGTAAGGTAGCCCCGTGATGTTTGTAAAATGTGTTGACAAAACTCTCTTTAAAAATTCCACTAGATTCCCCAGATGTGGTCTCATCGTCACACAAGTCACCGTTAACAGGTCTTCATGCGACTGATTTTTGTCCCTTTTTTTTAGAATTTTGCGGAATGGGAAAGAACAAGGGAGATTACCATGGTCAGGTCATCGTCATTATTAATTATGTAATTAAGCCACGTTATTTGCAGCTCTATTTGTGGAAATGCTCAGCCATGCAGCTTTGATCAACTTTATTTACATTGTATATAATTAGCGGTCGAATATGTGCTCATGAATGCGAACACTGTAATATATAAGACATCAGGCATAATACTTTATCTTTGTCTAACATTAATTTCAATTGGCGCTTGTGCAAACATAATTTTTTGTCGGAGTGCGACTGTGAAGATCTTATCAAATGAATGCTGGAATTTATCTCAACGTTTCGTATTTTCATTTTCCACCATGTTGGAAGTTTGCCACGAAAACACCACCGTGTATTCACCACAGAGGTGCGCTTAAGAATGGTTGCCACACCTGTATGTTTGATATCGTAACGTGGTGTTTATTTTTCGTCTTAATAAGAGAAAAAAAGAAGGATTGGAAATCACGTCGGAAATGAAGACCCAGAAAATAACAGAAGATGTTCATGCATTTGTTTTGGCGCAACTCAATGATGTTTTGGTAGCGCGCATGCACCCAGTTCCCCCGAAGATTCCATTCTATACCAGATGCGGATTATATCTTACACTGTGATATCACTGTTTAGTATTTCAAATATCACATTAATTATCGGCTATATACAGACACCCTTCGATCCGTAATCCGGTTATGCACGAGGCGTGGTGCTCATGACGTAGCACAGATTTTCCCCATCAATAATGTACCGAGATTACACGACCCTGCATGTAGAAAAATGCATCTCGGGACTCTCACCCACCGGACCATGTATACTGGAAACATGTTGTGACCCCCCCCCCCACGCCTGATTATTATTATTATTATTATTATTACGCCACAAGGTGGTGTAAGTTGTTTTACAGTTTTTCATATCGCCTGTATCACTGTGGGAAAATTATGTTTTGTACTCTGGCTCAATCGTACCGATATGCTCCGTTGGTTCAGAGTGCCGGGATGAAGATAATTAAAAGATTGTGTTTATCACCGAATGCGTTAACTGCCAAACTCCATTAAGCGCCCTCTACACTGTCGCTCCGAAACGATGAGCTACCTCTGTCTGGAGTTTGGTTATCTGCTTCGCCTTTGGCTTTGAAAAGCAGACGAAATTCATAAACGATGTGTACATCTGTTAGAAATTTCGTCGGCTTTTCAAAGAGACATGTAGGCTATTTGGCCATGCGTTTGTCACAAGACAACATACCTGTTTCTTGCGTGCATGCATAATTCGTGTTTTATTGATAGTAATGATGAAAAGAGTAACGACTTGTATTAATCGAATAATAAAAATGAAATTAGTTTGCCGTATCGTAATCAGGATGGACTTTATTTTACCTACGGACTGTCCATTCTTGAAAGTGCAGCCTACTCGTATAGTAAAACTGGGAAATATGCTTGATTCATATCAAGGCGACGTCCAGTCGCGGGATGTTGGCCAGTTTCTGTGCCGATGCCACGGGCGTACACTGGCGATGGCGGGGTTGTTGACGGGGGTGTCAGGCGTGCAAATGTAGAGTCGCATATTAGCATTAACTTTTACCTAATAAAAATAAATTGAGTTCGTGTGTCTGTCAGGCTAAAGGCGACAAAACGACTGAAAATGTGTACATGGGGTCATAGCATGCACGTAACCCGGGGATTCAGGGCGCTAATAATGTTTATAACTTTTGCTATAAATTATATAGGCGATCAAACGGACGGGCATGCAGATCGGCAGATGTTTTAAAAATTTGGGAAAAGATTTTTAAAACTTGTTTTGCTTTATTCTATTTTATGGATGTTAGTTTTGAAGACTATTATAATATTTAAGAAAGGGGCAGTCCTGTCAACACATTTGGTATTTTGAAAAAATAGTGATTTTGAAGCCATTTTCACGAAGCTTGGTATTATTTCTTTAAAATGGGGAATGTGACCCTAATAATATAATAAAAAAAATCCCAGACCCCTGTGTCTTATATATATGTACTTTTAGTATTATGACCAATTTGTGCCAGGGGCCGGTGGTTGTACTATTCATGTGTGTTTCCGAATACGTTGATCGAATAAATAGGATTATCATTATTTGTGGCTGAGACATGATAAGCTACATAATTTTATATGTAATTGCCACAGGTGTGATATGTTCTTGTCCAATGGGGGATTGCATTATGGGTAATTAGGTAGTGTCGTAACTGACTCAATCGTACCGATAGAGTCACGTACATTACTTTCCTTTGAAATTGCAACACGCGTCTCAGTCATTACATACCTCACAGCAGAGTCATGTGTTGGGTGCTGATATTGATATTACCACACCCTTTGGAAAGCATGCGATCGTGTGGTAATCAAAGATGGATTTCGACGAAATTTGACATTTAGAGGTACTTGAGTCCGGGGAGTGTTTTGGACGGGTCAAACCGTGACCCCGACCTTACCTTGACAATTGACAAGGTCAAATTGGGTAAAACGGACGGATTTCGACGAAATTTGATACATATGGCTACTTTTATCCGGGGAGTGTTTTGGACAGGTCAAATCGTGACCACTGGCATGACCTTGACCTTCAATATGGCAAATCAAAGGTCAAATCAGGTAAGACGGATTGATTTCGACGAAATTTGATACCTAGGGTACTTTTGTCAGGGGGTGTTTTGGACGGGTCAAATCGTGACCCCGACCTGACCTTGACCTTCGAAATGGTCAATTCAAGGTCAAATAGGGTAAAACGGACTGATTTCGACGAAATTTTATACCTAGGGGTACTTTTCTCCGGGTAGTGTTTTGGACGGGTCAAATCATGACCCCGACCTTACCTTGACTTTCAAAATAGTCAATTCAAAGTCAAATCGCGCCTTTCGCCGGAAATCAGATGGGAAACAGCCCGGACGAAATCGGGCCCACCAGCTAGTGTAATAAAAAAGACAGCTTGAAGAATGTAATGCATAACACGAGAAACGGGGAAAACTTGATATATGGAAGTATCCAAATTTCCCACATGGGATTTGAGAGCTAGTTTATATCATATTATTATAATTTCTATTTATGGCTAATAATATGATCTTGGTGGCGTTACCATTTCTGACTATGGTTTTCTTGTTCACATTTGTAGAGCTGCTATTTCACAAAATTGTGTTCATATGCGCTTCATAATATACACGGGCGGTCAATTGTATATACATCTACCGATTTGGACATGTCTTATTACCATCCACCAGGCAAGGGTTATATTATCCGTCGTTGTTTGTAGTGCTGAGCAGTTTCCAAAACTATATCTAAACTAATTAGCCTTTCAGTCAGTTCAGGCAGAAGTTTGAAACAAAGTGACGTCCCCAAAACCAAGGTTCTTCTACCTTTGCCATGCAGGTCGGCATCTTATGTGTTGTTGTACCCTTCGTTTGTTTTGGTATCAGTACCATCACACCTATCCTCCAAATATATTATATAGATAATGCATGGCTTGGAGTGGGCTATGCCAAAATAGGGGTCAGAGAGGAGGAATAGTCCACGAGCCGCATGAAACTATTTTGGCATAGTCAACGACAGGACATGCATTATTTATTATATTATATCGAACGTTGATGTCAATTCTCACACAATTTCTGTGTCCGATATTGTCACATTTTTATTTACCGTGAATTTTGGCAATCGGTCTCAGATTTTACAGATTACAGGGGAGCATAACTAAGTTATTAGTTACACCTAACAGCATCTCTTCATGCTTGATTCGTGCATTCTATAAACGCGTCATTAGCAAAGACATTTTTTGCAAGATAACACTGAATTGTTATTTGGTGGGAGAATCTGGATTCAGAATCCTAAACCGGTTACGGGGCGGGGCTAAATCGAGATTACACGGATTCTAGGTCAGATTTTGAAATCCACGTGGTCTCCGATAATATGTTTAATGTTCTCCCAGCGTCAACATGTCTCATGTATTTGACACAAGTATCATTTTGTTTATCTTATATTTATAAAGTTCATGTTTGTTGTGAAAGTCATGCTTTTCTTCTATATGTATATACATGGCACCTAATTAGCCGCCAATCCCACTTTATCGCATCTGTTTTCAAGTTAAAGTGTCTTTATTGTTGAGGGCAAGCATTTCTAACAGCTCTAGGTCTCCTGAATCAAATTCAGAAGACGTTGTGGAGAACACACGAAACTTATCAGTTGTACAGGGACGTGGCGACAGGGGTTGGTTGGGGTGTCTCGACCCCCCGAACTTTGATACAATTTCTTAGCTGTACAGTCATTCATACGTGAGGCAAATCAGGATTCTTTTGACTAACTGTTCCAAATAATGATACGTACGTACGTTCAACTTGTTTTGGTAGTCATGTTGCTTTGCTATTACTAATTATTTATTTTTCAGTGTAATAACATATGGGAGAGGGGGTACCCTTAAGTGTGTCAGCACTTGTCCTCCAATCCCATTGTCTGTATAAACAAATGTATATGTTATATATCATGTGTTATCTAAATATGATAAATATTTGAAATAAATATGTCTAAACTTAACTTTGGTACATTTTCAGCAAGCCAGCAAACGCAACAAACAAACCGGATTTGAAATAAATACATATACAAACTTATGACTAACTCGGGGAGGGGTGACCGGTGATCACAGCAATACCAGCCGCCAGCTCTTAACGTATCTTTAATGGCATGGAATTTACGTTTTAAACACCAATGACACTTGCACCAGCAGCAGGTCTCCTGGTCTGTATACGGCACGTCCAAATGTTATAGAACGTAGAACAGTAGAAACACAGTTTACTTCTCCACCAAGTTGGAAACAATATTTTATCTATTATATATTTTTGGAAGATCTGTTTGTGTGTTTGTGTGTTTGTGTGTTTGTGTGTAATCGATGGACTCGAAAATGGCCCAGCCGATTTCGATGAAACTTCGTATGTGGGGGTATTTTCGGGTCAGGACTAACATAGGCCTATTAATTTGTCCGTGCGAGGTCAACTTTTCACGTGCCGAGGTCAAATCTGTTTTTACGCCGTTTTGCGCTAATATATTTCAGTTCGGTGCTTACAAATCGATTCGAAACAGCGCGAATAATAACAAGCCAGTCATAATAATGACACTATGAGAATCTTTCGTGTTTCCTCTTTCCAACGATATATAATATGTATGTATCCGTTTTAGTTATCTGCCTCAATTATTAAGAAGAAGTGGTACGATCTTCTATCAGGGTAAAAACAATGCGTAACTTCTATGACGTCGTTAGAGGTCATAAAGTTAGATCACGTTAACTCTTACCCGGCCGATGCATTTGACTGTTTCAGACGTCTTGGCGATATCTCGGGCACCGATGGTAATTTATCTTTACGTTGAAACTTGAGGCGCGTTTATATACTTCAGTGGAAATCAAATCGGGTTAAACTGGCGGATTTTTACGGACGAAATTTGATGCATAGGGTATCTCGGTATCCGCTGGGCCGATTTCCCGGTATCCGCTGGGCCGATTTCCACCATTTTTGGGGTGTTGGTGTTTGACCCCACCTGACCTTGACCTTCAAAATGGTCAATTCAAGGTCAAATCGGGTAAAACCGGATGGATTTCGACGGGTACTTTTGTCGGGTACTTTTGTTCGGGCACTGTGTTTTGGACGGGTCAAATCGTGACCCCACTTGACCTTGGCCTTCAACATAGACAATTCAAGGTCAAAGCCCGGACGAAGTCGGGTCACCTTCTAGTCTATTATATATTTTGGAAGATCTGTTTGTGTGTTTGTGTGTTTGTGTGTTTGTGTGTAATCGATGGACTCGAAAATGGCCCAGCCGATTTCGATGAAACTTCGTATGTGGGGGTATTTTCGGGTCAGGACTAACATAGGCCTATTAATTTGTCCGTGCGAGGTCAACTTTTCACGTGCCGAGGTCAAATCTGTTTTTACGCCGTTTTGCGCTAATATATTTCAGTTCGGTGCTTACAAATCGATTCGAAACAGCGCGAATAATAACATGCCAGTCATAATAATCTTTCGTGTTTCCTCTTTCCAACGATATATAATATGTATGTATCCGTTTTAGTTATCTGCCTCAATTATTAAGAAGAAGTGGTACGATCTTCTATCAGTGTAAAAACAATGCGTAACTTCTATGACGTCGTTAGAGGTCATACAGTTAGATCACGTTAACTCTTCTCCGGCCGATGCATTTGACTGTTTCAGACGTCTTGGCGATATATCGGGCACCGATGGTAATTTATCTTTACGTTGAAACTTGATAATTAATGAGCGTGTGTATATGAGGCGCGTTTATATACTTGAGTGGAAATCAAATCGGGTTAAACTGGCGGATTTTTACGGACGATGCATTTGATGCATAGGGTATCTCGGTATCCGCTGGGCCGATTTCCCGGTATCCGCTGGGCCGATTTCCACCATTTTTGGGGTGTTGGTCCACCTGACCTTGACCTTCAAAATGATCAATTCAAGGTCAAATCGGGTAAAACCGGATGGATTTCGACGGGTACTTTTGTCGGGTACTTTTGTTCGGGCACTGTGTTTTGGACGGGTCAAATCGTGACCCCACTTGACCTTGGCCTTCAAAATAGACAATTCAATGTCAAAGCCCGGACGAAGTCGGGTCACCTTCTAGTACTATATATATACGTTTATATATTACAGATAAAAGTGGAACTTTTTGCGAAGTTGTTCAACAGAAACTATATAATTATGTTAGACACACAAGGGGATTCTCATTATGGACATGACTATTCTTATGTTTATCACTGATCAGATAATCTTTTTTAGAAGATGCGAAATCTGAGCTAACGGAACTTATTTTGTCCGACGAGTGCTATCTTTACTGAACTTCATCTACTGTGCGTTATTGGACACTGTCTAGTCAATGAAAGCGGCGATGATGATTTAGGATTTGGAATAAAACAAAGCGTACGTACATTTTTTGTTCGAATACTGAATTATCTCATGAGTGTCTGGAAATTATTTCTTTCCAGACACGAATGAGATGTTTCAGGTATTCAAACAAAACACTGTAGGTACTTTTTTATTACATGCCTCTTATTAATGTCCAATGTTGCGAAGTTAACTCTTATTTAATTACATTATTAACTTAAATTAATGCAACGATGAATATAATTTACGTCCACGATTAAAGAGCGCGTGTCAGTGTTTCCAAACTGGCAAGAGCCTGGGCCTAAAGTTGAAATTGACACGTTGTAGAATTATCGATTGACCAAATGGCGTCTTAAATTTGTCGCTTTGGTTAGCTAGTGGACAATTTACACACATTGATCACTCGGCGGCACGTGTATTCCTGGTATCTGTTAGTTTCAAGTAGGCGAGCTACAGTGAAATATCGGAACATACAGTGAAATAAAAAAAAAACGTGATTTCACCGTATAGCTTCGAAGAGATAGATACGACGTTATGGTAACTTTCCGCTATTTTATAGGCAAGCATATAATAAACTTGTCTATGTGTTATCACGGCCTTCTTCTGTTCGCCGAAGCTATTATCCCCACTTCGTCAGCAATGGCATATTTATCAGAATAATGGAGGAATTGACTCGGTATGAGTATGATTGCTTCAATTGTGCTTGCTTCAGTTAGTGTGAACAAGTTCCCATTTCTTATCGAAATGGTCAGTTATTAATGGTATCCACGACTTATCAACCTCATACGTACCATCATATTACTTACCACGCGGAATAATATCCATTGAGAACTATACTCACTTTCTAGTTTCGGGTTTAAGTAATTTCATATTGATTATGTCAAATGTCACTGGCATAAACAACAAACCGACATTAAATTTTTACTGTGTACTCTGTTGTTTGTTTTAAACGATCCTGTTCATTTACAAGTACCTCGTTCAAATTGCCGCCGATTTAAAGAAACCCGGATTACTTGATAACGATTGCTCATGGCTGTAATATTCGTCTATCATGGGCACCATTCTGGGAGCCATTTTAAATAGAATTGCTCATGTCACATAGAATGATGCAATGAATATAATACTATGGGGTGTATGGAACATTGCATGGCGGCGATGATGGCGTTGAAGTGAAACATGATATATTTCACTATGTTTTCTGACTACCATATTGGTAGCCATCTTATGGTTAGTATGGTTACCCAAAATGACACAACATTATCTTACACACCAAATATCTAACCATACTACATTATGTGTTTTATGTCTTCCGAAAAGATGACAAAAGATGGCTTTAGATTATTTTTGGAGAAAAAATACCTCAATTTGATAAAAAATTGGTGCCAGGGGGTGCATTGTGTAAAAATTTCACTTTAATGTTCGAGTTTTTGTAGATCAGGATCTATATCTTAAACCACAGTTTAGCAGTTTATCAACGGCTGTTGTGTTAGTTAAGCAAATTAAGCAAGTAATCGTGCGTGCTTACATATTTCACAATTTCCACCTACAGTATATACCGGCCACCAAATTGGCAGCCATCTTTTGGTTAGTTGGCTATTTTTTTAATCCAAGACGGAATGAAATTGCAGTATTCACCAAATTACCGCAACCCTTACTGCATTCTTTTCATTGTTTGCATTCCGAAATATGACAAAATGTGTTTAGATTATTTTTTTTGGGGAACAGATATAAAATTGATTAAAATTTCGAGTCAGGAGGTACATTATAATTATTTTTACTTTAATGTTCGAGTCTGTAGATCGAAACATATACATCAAACAATGTTTTAGCAGTCGGTCGTTGTGATCAGTACGCCACACTGTAATCAATTGGGCGTTCTGTCTGCCTTATGCCACAACCTGGCGCTTCTATCTTTTGGAGGGAGGGTTGATTTTTCTGTATTTGATAAAAATATAATGAGGCCAAACGGGTGGGGGGTGGGGGTGTAATAAAATAGATGCCTGGGCGGGTTCAATAGAAATTAGAACAGGTATTTTCGTACTCGGATGGACTAAGCGTGATTAGAATCGTACTCGGTATTTGCGTACTTGAACCATGTAACGAAGATCGAGAGCTTTTTGGCCTGATTATTATTCTGTATGCTATTGCATGCACTATTCATATCTCTATTTCAATAGAAATTAGAACAAATAACAAAGAAATGATACATGCCAGATACATTTAAAATACAATTTAAATGTCGTAGAAGAGAACCGAGAAACCAACAGTTTAGTGTAAATGGCAGCGCGTCGACACAGTAACGTGTCAATCGTCTAGGAGTTCGTCACTTCTTTGGTAATGAGTGTGTGGTTATTGATGTATCAATGCAATGGCCATTGCATGTTTGGCGATGAACATTTCAGAATATATATGCGCCCTTTGTGAACTCATATCATGTGGTGTGTACATATTTCAAAATAAACTTTAGTTGGCACGTCCGATTTTAAAAATGCTTTCACATCCTTTCTCATGCACCACGGGTACAGTTTACGCAAATACACAAAATATTACATATAATCAACTACATAGGCGTTACATATATACACGTATTTTCCAATCACTACACTAAAGTTCGAATATCTATATCTATATTTGCGAATGTATGTCTGTCTGTGTTCTATAGAAATTCACAGGGGACCACCTAGATGGCACAGAAGTGGTCTAATATGGGTAACTTTTTACGAGAAAGATAATGGCGAGGGTTAGAATTTTCTAAAGTGGCGCCGTTGTTGTCACGGGCAGAAAAGGGGAGGGGCAGAAAAATAACTTGTCGCCGATTGCCACCAAACATATATAATATATAATCATCCCCATAATATGAGGAATCTAATGGTGTGGTTTAAATATGTCAAAATTCCCGCAGTTCGCGTCAGGGATGCCCGGAAGGGGAGAGGGGCACCAAAATTGATCAAATATAATTTTAGCGCCGAGGTCTTCTCAATGATACAAGGAATCTTATTGTGTGATTTAAAGACGCCAAATTGGTGTCGTTGGGATGAGAGATTGGGGGGGGGGCGGTGGTGGGTACTAAATGTGATAAGAATTGGTTTAGTCGCTGATTGCCACCAAACTTATACAAATTCATCACCATGGTATGAGGTGTCTAATGGCGTGACTTAAAGCTGTCAAAAGTGGCGTCCATTCGAGTCAGGGGGTGCACTGAATGGGAGAGGGGCACCAAAATTGATACACAATATTTTTAGCGCCAATTTCCACCAAATTGATACATATTCTTATCCATATGAGGAATCTAGCCGTGTGATTTTAAAGACGTCATATTGGTGCTGCTTTGGTGAAAGATGGGGGTGGGTTTGGCACTATATTTGATAAAAAAAAATTTAGTCGCGGATTAGCACCAAACTTACAAATAATAATCTCCATGATTTTCATAAATTTTATATATATTCATCTCTATAATGAGTCTAAGTGTGTGGTTTAATGATGTCAAAAGTGGCGCCGCTTGAGTCCGAAATAGGGACGGGAGGGTCACCAAAAACTTATACAAATATGTTTAGTGCCAATTACCATCAAACTCATACACGTTCTTCTCAAATGATACAATGAATCAAATATTTGCGAATATATGTCTGTGTTCTATATATAACTTTAAGGGTACAATCGAGATGGCACAAGGCGGTCTAACAGGGGTAACTTTTTACGAGTAAGATAATGGTGCGGGTTAAAATTTTCTAAAGTGACGTTGTTGGTGTCAGGGGAGGGGCTATTTTTAGCGCAGATTTCGACCGAATTGATATATTATTCTTCTCCGTGATACGAGGAATATAAACGTGTGATTTAAAGACGCAAAATTGGTGCCGTTTGGTGAGATATGGGGGGGGGGGTAATAACTATGATAAGAATTTGTTTAGTTGCCGATTACTACCAAACTTATTTATAATCATCCCCATTATATAAAGCATACATGAGTCTAATAGACGTGGTTTAAATATGACAAAAGTGGCGGTTCAAGTCATGCATGAGGGGAGTCGCACCAAATTTCATACAAATATATTTTGCACTAATTCCACCAAATTCATGCACGTTCTTCTCTAATAATATGATGAATTAAATCACATTTGGGGTCGTTTGGGTCATGGATGGCGAGAGGAGATTCACTAAGATTGTTCAAATGCGTCGATATCCAACAAAGTTATATATAATCATCTGCCTGGGCATCTCCATTTCGTTCTAAGGAGTTTTTTGGCATTCTAATTTCACAATCTCGACAAATGGTGACCGAGTTAAGTCACTTGAACAATTATATCTTCTCAACTGTCATATTTATATGGGGATGTAAATTAGGGCATTACTATAATGATCTAGCAACACAGATACATAGAAGAAAGCATTAAAAGTATATTTATATCAATCTATTTAAGAGATACATATATTCATTCAAACTGAGGGACCTTGAATCGTCAAAGGATTGCATATCAGAATGGCTCATATATATATTATAACACGATTGAGTCTGTCCCATTCAATATAGTTTCCACAAACAAAGTTACAATTGCCAAGAGATATGGAAATGTAGAGCAGGCCTGTTCAAAAATGGTGGTCACAGTGTGCAGTCAAATATGGTTACTTCTGATATAAAGGAAAACGCAGTCCGTAGCACATGACTTTTCAGGATCCTCCAATTGTGACATCTGACAAGGGTATATCTGCCCGATACAGAGAATTTCACCTAAGACTCATCACCTAACATAAACAACTCAAAATCTCGCTGTGTCGGCACATGTAGCTGCTATACGTGCATAACATCATTTCTATTAAACTGAAAATGATTAGCCAGTATATAGCACCAGAACAGAGGAGCACCTGGACATATCTTTAAAACATCTGTATCTTCATGAAGATATGATAAACTACATGGATTGATTGATTCATTGATACATCTATATGTAAAACACAATTGTCGTCTTTTATTTTTTCGAACTAATGTGTTTATGATGTTCATGATTCATGCTATAACGTCTGAAGTATACGCAGTTGTAAATAAATAAATACTTCTTTATCGGTGGGACGGATTAAACGCGAACAAACTGAACAAAATGATAATCGCTCCGACCTGACAAGGTGAGCCACTACTTATATTCCATGTGTAAGAATCATGTTTTGTGATGCCATTTGGATATACAATTTATGAGAATACGTGTAACACTTTGAGAGCAAGAGTATTCTCTATTCCCACCAAATATCCACAGAGGGTTTCACATCACTTTAACCTGGGCAACGCCGGGTAACCCTGCTAGTATTTTATATATGCCTAATAATATGATCTTGATGGCGTTACTATTTCTGACAATGGTTTTCCAAACTGCAAGCAGTGTTTACCTCCCTTGATGACTCGGTAAGAAAGGAAGTGTGACTGGTGCTATCCGGTAGAGATTGATGGTTTTCTTGTTTATTCTGTTAGTGTGTTTTTGGGGAAAATGTGATTAAATACGTACTCGCTATGTGCGTACCGGTTCTAAAGACCTTTTCTAGGATGTATGTATTCGGCGGATGTCTCATTGATGCAGAATGTAACTGTTATGGCCGCGTTAATTGCTTTCGATATATAGGTTGATCTGGTGGTGTAATAGGGGGAAATATGATTAATACGTACTCGATCGCTATGTGCGTACCGGTCAGACTTTTTGCAGGATGTATGTATTCGCGGATGTATCTTCGCGGATGTCTCATTGATGCAGTATGTAACTTTTATGACCGCGTTAATTGCTTTTGATATGTATTTGTGAACAATGGCTGGAAAACTCTTGGAGATTTTATTGCGGGAATACAATGCATACTATAACAGATAGCATTGCTGAATTGTATCTCAGTTGGAATGTAGACTAATGGTAGTATTTCGAAATATCAAGGTTGTATTTAATCCGATTAGTATATTTTTGGTCCGTCTTTAGAGGCCTTTCTTGTGTGGTGAATGACAATCCTTCAATATCCGTAGAATCCCCAGTTGTTGTAATAATTTGAAGGATTATAGTTGCTTTTATGGAATTCTGATGTTGTTTAATAATGGGTGGTGAATGAAACCTTGTCGGAAGTTATTGATAACTAGTCTCGAGATAGTTTGTAAACCATTCAGTGTTCTGCCGCCGTAGATTGGCTTCTGTCAGTAAATTTTTTTTTTTTAAATAGTATGTTCATCGGGAAGCAGTATTTTTGGCGTACTTGGATGAAACAAACACGATTAGAAACGTACTCGGTATTTGCGTACTTAAACGATGTAACGAAGATCGACAATTTCGGCCTGATTATTATTCTGCATGCTATTTCATACACTATTCAGACCTCTATTTCAAAAGAAATTAGAACAAATAACAAAGAAATTATACATGCCAGGCGAAAACAATTCAAATGTCGCATACGAGAACTGAGAAACTAACAAATTAGTGTATTTGCCTCGAGATTGCAGCGCGTCAACATAATAACGTGCCAATCGTCAAGGCGTTAACCACATTTTTGGCATTGGATGTATGGTTATTGGCGAATCAATGCAATGTCCGTTGCATGTTTGGCGATGAATCTTTCAACCAATTGGAACGTGTGTGCCATTTTTGAACACATATGCGTGGTGGGTAATTATTTCATAATTATCACAACTTTAATAATATGATCTTGAGATCGTTACCATTTCTCACTAAGTATTTCTTGTACACATAAATGTATGTCTGTATGCACGAAACAATGTTACATATATCACATGCATGCCCGTGTGATCGCTGATGAGTGTCACTAAGGAATATCTCACAAATATTTCCGTACAAACTCGTACTTGTTTTCCACGGCAAATGGTGATTAGTATACATTTTAACTTGGTGGAACATGAGCTAAATATGCGTTTAACCGTCATAACAGCAAAACTGTACTTGAATATATGGGCACCAAATACTATATATCATTGCTTACGTACAGTGCTATGTCTTGATTTTTGGATAATCCGTGAGTTGTGTTCCCTTCGCGCTTTGGGTTCCTCTTATCTGTTTACATAGCGATATAGCTAATATACAAGCGAAGTGTTTCCTTTCATGGGTCGATACAGCACGCAAGTAAATAGGAAATGACAGTGTGTTTGATTTGGCCACCATACAGTGCTAAGCTCGTGCCAACATTCGACAAGTCTCCGTCATGGTTCAGGTATATATACATAGTTCGTTGGCTACGTTGTCAGATGTATACACTAAATTAGCGCCTCAACTCATGTATGCATGAACAATGTAATCCATATATATATGCATTAACTATACATAGTATCACATACTGGACATATATCCAAGTATACGACTATAGTATTTAAGGTATGCGTGGTATCGAGTGGTTCCAGACAACGATAAGTGTTCGCGGAACAAATTTACGATCATTTCAAAATAACTAATCTGACTCGTTCTGATAACGGCGTGCTGAATTTATCCCGAAACGATTGCCATGTGTCAAACATTACATTTGTGTCAAACATTACATTTGTGTCAAACATTACATTTGGCTGAATGATCATTACGAGGATCTTTCCCGTGAGATTTGACGCCCGGCATTCACGTACATGCATAATAACTGTATTGTGTCTACTCTTGTACGCTGGCATCAGTATTTATCGTGTAATCACATGAAAAAGCGACGGGGAAGCTGGTTCTGCATGTTCATGATATGACCTATTTGTGTCGACAGAAAGTTGGGTGTAAACTTACTTGATGACATGCAAGTTTGTCAGTTGATTAGCGGGGTCGTGTGTGATTTCTACATGCAGTGAAATGATTTTTGATGGAATAATCTTATGCGCGGTCTCCCCAGGGGGGGGGGGGGGGGGGGGGGGGGGGGGGGGTCGGAAAAAATTTCCAGGCACGTATGATGATTTTTATTTTTTCCGGCCTCGGAACACCCACCCACCCAATTTCTTCCGTTTCCGGTCTTTTTTTCCAGGCAATTTTGGACACCCACCCTTTTTTTTCCGTTTCAGGAAGTTTTTTCCGGTCAGTTTTGGACACCCACCCCCCTAAATTTGAGAAAATTATCAATTGAGCAACCAAATAGCTGATTATCCTGCATTATCATAATTTATTGCGCGATATTTGAATAGAACAGTGCATAATGAGATAACGATACTATTTGAATTTATTATATAAGTGTCATTAATCAAGAAATGTGTCAACATAATCACATTTCAAGGGATATATAGACAGAGTGCCAAAGTTTTTATTAACATTCATTTTCATAATATATAGTCACATGATCTAGTCACATAATCACATTTGAGTATTCTACATAATACATGGTACCGGTACAACAAATTTCAGATTATTTGATATTTTGATATTTGCTATGTGATATACAGTAATGCCCTAATTAATCGACTCCATAAACACAGCAGAATAATAGGTAATTTTTCAGGATTTAGTCGGAAATATGGCTTGTTGTCATTCATCGGAAAGCTCTCGGTGAGAGCTTTCCAATGAATGACAACAAGCCATATTTCCGACTAAATTGTGAAAAATTACTCATTATTCTGCTGTGGTTATGGAGTCGTTTAATTAGGGCATTACTGTATTGCTGGAATCAAATTGTTTATCAAAACATGTGGAAATACAACTGTTCATCCCAGTTCATCCCAGTTTGAAGAATAATGCTAATACCAAACATAACCATGATATAACCGCGCTACTCTTCTTGGGGCATCTCAGAAACCAGAACTGAGGAAACATGTTATAGCGTGTAATGGCAGGCTGGTAGCCACTGCCTGAAGTACTAGGCTTCGTAATAATTGGGAATAATATGGATGGATAGCCCAATTTCACTTCTTTTTTTGCTCACGATATCAGTGACGATAAAATCTTCGTTACTGTGATTAACATTACAAGCTGATCCACATTAACATGGAAAACAATGTGAAATTGTTCAAGCTGGCCTGGCTGGTCTTCAATTTATTTGTTAAGATTTTATGTTTTACGTTGTCAAAAGTCTATTTTATTCCATTATTTATTATATCTTTATTTCCATGTCACATATGGTCAAGTGTGCTTTCATTTTATTACTTATTTTCAGCTGAGTTCTGCATAGTTATTCTTATTTTGTTGTATCAGTAGATGGAATCCTGATTAAATTTTATTTTTCCAATAGCGCAGTTTCTAGTTCTATCAAGTTGAATTTGGGTTATTGTTGGCCATTGTGCAACTGATCCAACTTCTGATAACCTCTATATGTAGCATAGCATTACAATTAACTATATATGACCCGTTTCTGTTCAAAACACATCAAAATAAGACTCAATAGCAGGAATGGAAAAAAAAATTTGGCATATGGAAAAAACTGCTTTTTGGACCCAAGAGACACCCACCCACCCCATCATACGTGCCTGGAAAAAAATTCCGACCCCCCCCCTGGTCTCCCCAGCAAAACTGACAAGGTCCTAATCTGACCTACAGCTCGTGAAAACTCGACAAACAACTAGGCTGGATTCTTCATCTCGGTTCAATCCTGGTTTTTACATAAACCTATAGGTTATAAACCGCCTTTGACATCTAATTCCGTGGTCAAAACCAGATATCGCCGGTCTAAGTGGCGCATTCGTTATCTCTGGTCTAAATATGGTCCAGTGAGACCCATGGTTTAACAGTAGTGTCTCTATATATCGTCGAGCCAACTAATCGTATATATATTCCTGGTGCGGACCGCCGCGTTCTATGGGCAGCGAAAAGCGATAATTACGACGAGCATAATTTGATTTCAAATTTATAATCGAAAAGAGCTAACACGTGTAAAGTGTGAGGAGATACGTTTTTTTGTTGTTGGTAAATTGCGATCACAAAACCATATAATTCGACGGCCCATCTAAACCCGGTTTAGGGAGGTTAGACATGAAATGACAAATCCGTCTTTTCTGGGCCGCGGTTTACATGGGTGGATATGTACAGAATATCGACTGACGGCACGTCTATATAGTGTGAGAGTGGCGGCTTGGCATTGTCATGTCATAAATGACTCATTCTCACACGAGGGTTGTGAGCTTGATCGCGTTATTTGAGGGCGGGTCAATAATTATTCTACCGGCCTGCCTGTTGTCCGCCTGTTAACCAGGTGGTTTGATGTTTGATGTTAGATGTTTTATTCACACAATAAATAAATTACAGCAAAGCATCAATAATAATTCAAAAGTATGGTGCAATTATTGTGATGGAGTGGATTAACCAGGATTGTCGGTCTTTCTGTCACTACCGGTGTTAATATAATAAATAGTTTCTCAATGACACAATCTTGAGGTGATAATATCGAAATGCTAGAATTTATAATATCAAAATATTGGCTTCTGTACATATGCACGTATAAATATATACACATGGTTATGTGTTGTGCACGGCAATTAAAAAAATACTATTTCATATTAAGTTGGACCCTGCTTAAGTAACGCTGTTGGGCATGTGATACAGAGACCGTGTAAGCAGGGTCCGATCAGGGCGAGGTTTCAGTGTAGTTAGCACTCACAAAGGGGGTTAGTAGCTTCTGAATTATTAATACGAGTTAAGTATATATCAATTAATTATGATTTTTGGGGTTGAAAACATTGTCTGCAAGTTTTGATTTTTAAATTAAAGTTGGCATCGTAAGCGTTAAGAACCTTGGCCTTTAGTCGATCTTTAAAGCTCTGTCGGCTTTCAGACTCATTTAGTGCCGGCGACGAGATATCTCGTCACCCGAAAAACTCCATCCAACACACCATGTTTATAACATGCTGCATACTGAGCGGAACTCACAATTTAAATGTGGGTAAGGGGGTGGTCAGGAAAAAAATTCCAGACACTAGGAGATTTTTTATTATTTCCGCCCTCTGGGTACCCACCACCCCCTAATTTTTATTTTTTCAGATTCTGGGATAGGGACCCACTCCCTTCAAACTGCTTCAAATGACTATTTTACTCACTTTTTATTTACCAACAAGACTGTAAAGTTTCAAAACAATTTCCACTAAATGTGAGTTGATGGATTGACATTTGAAATCCAAGATGGCTGCTGGTGGCCATGTTTGTTTTATAAAAATATTTGGGGAAAAAATGGAGGTTCCCATCCAGAGGTCACTTTGAAGATCCATATGAAGTTTGTAGAGTCTTGTAGAATTCAAACTCTCTGAGAGGTCAACGTATACAATGTACATATATGTTAAATGGAAACCGATTGTTATTGTGTAAAGGTCGATTCCTACCAAGTCGGGCATGCACTGATACATCATAGACTTGGTTTGGTATTTTGACATTTTTTGATGCGCTGAATCAGATATAATTGTCACCGGGTTAATTCGATGGCCCAAAATGTGTATTTGATACCGTATACGTAACTACAGCACGAACTAGAAGTACGCCGCAATGCGGATAGTGCGACTGCTGTGGGTCTATAAAACGCAAACAGTTCATTTCCATCAAATAGTTTTCAATTTTGTTATCTTCTTTTCTCGGAGATCGTTTTTTGTAAATTCCCATTTAGTTTGGTCTCATCGATTAGCCCCCCCCCCCCCCCCCCACACACACACTCGCATCCTTGCAATAACAAAATGATATTTTGTTCCACCAGCAAAATTAATGTTCAAAACAACACTAAACAAATGATTTAATTGGCCACATAACACAACAAATTTGTAATTTAACACAATCGGTGTCAATTTTAAGTTATCGTTGCCATGGCAACATAAAATTTTTGACCTATGATGGCCCTCTACAGTACCGGACATGGAGTTTCAAAGCAGTTCATGGGTAATCCCTGATGTCAATTCGATTATTTCTAATTCGAATAACCAATCTAAATATATAATTAGTGAAAATAGTGTTTTTTCCCCAGGAGAGCTGGTTCACAGATATCGGTTCCCCCAGGAGACATGGCACTGGATGAGTTAAGTCAGTTTCATTCCTTAACCTTGGAAATGAATGTCTGAGCAAAAGCTCCGATAATTTCGTTTTTCGTTATATAATTTTCTTTAATTGTCTAATGTTTGATCGGCACAATTCTATCATCATTTGGAACTAGATACTTATTGCCAAATGATGATAGAAATCGTACCGGTATAGATGTGTCCGGTCATATATAAATAGGCTAACATGAGAGATATTGAGATCTTTGAATTTCAAAATGTTTTTTTTTTTAATAAGGCTGTGTGACTATTATATTTGGCATAGCTTATTGTTCTGATAGCTCTTTTTGTAGTATTTGATGATACTGAGTGGCCCAAAATTTGAATTCCACAGACAAGGTGGCTTTGAATTAAAGCATTGTGTTCGAAGAATATTTCCTGGGGAAAAATTCTCATCTTGTTCCATTTTGGAACATATCACCGAGGTAATGTTTTCATCGATTTCTATTCCGATAAATGTACCGTCGATGTAGGTTTAAACTCGGAGGGTTAAACTGGAATTGAATTTAGAATTCGGCCCAGGAATTCAACAAGCCAGTCACAACGTCTCATTGTATGAATAACCATATTTGCGAAACACATTTGTTGTTAATGCCTTCCCGTTTGTGGTTCTTGTCTGTATATGTTAAGTGAAAATGCAATTTGTGTCGGCAGAACCTTTTTTTTGGTCCTTTATGTGTCTCAGTACATTAGTACAGACCGCTAGTATATACATGTACATGTTATATCTGACAGCTAACTTCGGTGTGTTTGGGTGAAACAATTCCTGGAAACATCACAGATAGTCGAATTCCAACACATTTCTCTTTGATTACATAGTGCTATTACGAGATGGGTTTGCGATAAGTTCCTGCTGGGAACCTGTCTAGTGTGCTGATAAGGTCCCGTATGGATCCGTGTTTACATCGCCGCTGTACTTCAGTTATCTCATGCACGACCAAGCTGTCATCATAATGCAATCAACGCTGTTATGTTTGTCGGGTAAAGTCCGTGTGCACTCTCTTACTTTTATAATAGTTCTCCACCAACCCTATTTTGAGTATACGATATACCAGTGCTTAAGTTACTTAACCCAACTTTCCTTCAAATGCGCCAGTCAGGCAGAAATTGCCCGGGAAGTACTTGCGTTTCTGGTGACAGGAGACATGGAGGGTATTCACGTTCAATAACAAATACAAAAGCAAACCATATGAAACATCATAAGCTCGGAATACTTATAGGTTATATACACGCAGTGGTGTAAGTAATGTCCATAGGAATCAGTTGTGTAAGTAATCGCCATAGGAATCGGTACAAATATTTAGGTATACTATATTCAATATAATATTCAGTGTTCCTAAAGGGTGATAGAGAATCTTTTGGATTAATATTGCGTCGAATCTCCATTTATATCATGTGTTCTCGTAACTATAGGGTAAATTGCGCGCTAATATGTCATTTTTGACACTATAGACCACGGAATTTAAACTGCCACATACAATCTACAAATGGTTAACTTCTGTGATACTGGCTATTTTACATGTGAGGATTTATAACAGATGTTCGTGCTGTATTTTTATATAAAACAAAACAGACAAGGCTATTCATCAATCAGAGCCCAGTGCCTATTTTATTTTCCACCCCGCGTCCACTGGAGGGGGCTTGCACACATATTTACACCATGTATATACTGTAGGTAATGTCATAATCATCGTCCGTGTCAGCGAGTGTTGCCTGTGTGTTCAACTATTAATTTGTTGGCAAGGAACTCGAAACCTTTACAATAAGATTAACCATGGTGTTATCCACTTCTCAGCCATCAAGGCACCAGCTGTTTACGCATTTTTATCACGTCGCTCAATGCCATCTCGTTCGAGCATTAATAAGAAAATTTGAATTCGTTATTAACAGTCGCAAGAGAGAATATGTCAATACCTTCGCTGCGAATCTGTAAGTGAGTTAGCGAGGTCTTATAATTGAATTGTAACCTCCCGTGACTATACACGTTACTGTCCGTATACCTCGTAAAAACGCTGTGTTACCGTCGATGAATACATTCGATCGAATCATACAGCTAGATGGCGATTAAATTTTAGTTCGCGAGATTAAAGTGATGTGAAACACTCTGGTATGTTGATCAAATAGAAATAAAGCAGTTATATTTACAAATAACATATCCAAATTGACAACACACACCATCATTGTTATTATTAATTAATTGCAGCGACTACCGATGGCGAAATTGTTTTCGTTAGTTTATCACCGATTGTTGCGTCCCGAATCGAGACATAAATATTTACAATTGAGCGTATTTTAGACTATGTTTTTTATGGACTGGTATAGTCGATTTGCTTGAGATTTTCGGTGATGTTAGTAGAATGCTACATTTCTCCAGTTGGCATAGCGCATGAGTACTAACTTGTCAGTTTCACACATCCGGACAAGTACATAATATGTCTTTAATCAGTAAAAGTTATATATATATACATACTGTGTTTACGGGCCATGTAATTTAAAGTTTGTTGGTTCAACCTAACTTTGCGAATCACGCAATATGTTCATCTAAATTTGTGGAGGTGGGAGATGGCTCATATAAAATTTTATCTGTATGCGTATACAGTCTTACTGCGGTATTTTCCCAAACAGAGAAATTATCAAGATTCTAATAACTTTACTACACAAGCGATGTTCTTAGTACTCTTACCCGTAATGAATCTATCGCGCTTTATATATCATGACAGGAACGGCATGTTTCTGAACCTCGATCGATCCGACTCAAATTTGGTATGCAAGCCTACTTTGATACCGGGAACAATATGGGCGGGTCCAATTTTACGTGCGGTAGTGTCCTTCACCTTGACCTCGCTCATATACGCTTATATCGGCATGTTTCTCGACCGATCGAGCAATAGTTTTTTTCTTTCTCCTAATACTGTTCAACGTTGTTCCCTAAATAACATGGGAGAAGAGAACATGGTTGAGGTTGGTGCATGAGAAAGAGAGTTTGGAGCAAGTAGCGATGAGCACGATGAGAACACTACACTAGTGCAAAACAAATGAGGTGATTGAAGTGATGAAAACAATGCATAAATGGGTCCTACTAAAAGCCGACCGCACCAGCCCGCACCCGACCGCACCTCCACCAGGGGTCCGAGCGTAATGGGGTTTGCACTATCGTGCATAACAAACCTGTATATACCAAAGTTCCAATCCCCAAGTCGATAGCTCGAGCGGACACGGCACTGTTAACCCCTAACTTGTGGCCGGTTCCGTCAGGTACGCACAATCCAAAAAGGCACCGACCGCACCTCCCCTGGCTGCGTGACCACGGCAATGGACAATCGTATCACGCAGCGAATACCCATATGCATACAAGGGCGATCAGACATGTCGCTAGAAGCAGCGGAAGTGAATGAATTAACCCATTAGCTGCTACCGAATTCGCTATGAATGTACGCAAAACACCGAAAATAACACCCACCGACCGCACCGCCACACGAGAACCGACCGAAATCGGGCATGTCCTATCGTGCATAATAGACATGTATATATACCAAAGTTCCAATCCCCAAGTCGATAGCTCGAGCGGACACGGCACTATTAACCCATATCTTGCGGCCGGTTTTACGTACATTCATAGCGAATTCGGCAGCAGCATATGGGTTAATGTATTCACTTCAGCTGCAGCTAGTGACTTGCCCGATCGCCCATGGATGCATAGGGGTATTCGCTGCATGATATGTCCATTTCCTTGGTCATGCAGGCAGCGAGAAGAGGTGCGGTCGGTGCCTTTTTGGATTTTGCGTGACTGCACGTAACCGGCCGCAAGATAGGGGTTAACAGTGCCGTGTCCGCTCGAGATATCGACTTGGGGTTGAAACTTTGGTACATTCAGGTATATTCTGCACGATAGGGTATGCCCCATTTCGCTCGGTCTCCTGGGGCCGGTGCGGTCGGCGGTGTTATTTTGGGCGTTTTTGCGTACATCCATGCATGCCTCCATATCTCTAAGATATATACTGAGTATGTGCATGCCTCCATATCTCTAACATATATATTGTACTTATATATTTTCAAAGATTGATGCAGTGAAGTTGTGAACTGTTTATACTCTATAAATAGGCCTATATTCTAGCTATAGTGAATATTAACATACTAAATAATGTGAATTTGATTTGAACATACTAACTATATAGTGATTACTACATTACTAAATATAGTAAATATCACCGTCCTAACTATGATATTGAATATTACCATACTAACTATATAATGAATATTACCATACTAAATATAGAGTATACTAGCTGATGTACCCGACTTCGTCCGTGCACATATGCTTTCAGACAATTGTGATTATTGGTGTCGGTTCGTTCTTTCATCTGACTTCTCTCCATCTCACGTAACCTATTCTCTAACGCTAACGACCTATTCTCTAATGCTATCGCTCTATGTAATTCTTTCTCTAATGTCTGTAATACTTTCTCGAGCTCTGACTTACTCACGTTTTCTGTCTCTATCGCTCTCTCTGTCGCTTTTCTTTCAATTTGTTCTGTTCCCGCATCTGAATTCACCGACACATCTCTGCGTTTCTTATCTCGTGGTTTAGTCATTTTCCACAAATTTGTGGATGGGGTACCCAGGAATAAATCTGCTCACTGATAATCTTTGACTTGATTTTGTCTTGTTTACAAACTAAAATCCCAGCCGCTTGCCACCACCTTTGTAACGCGGAAGGGTAGGGGTGTCTTAACAATAATATTTAAGACTGGTATAGGTCGAACGGATTTATGTTCCCAACCCGTTACAAATTAGAGCGTCTTTATACAGGAGATGTTTCTTTATGTCGTGAATTGTCTTCCGCGTTACAATAGGTTCAATCATTTTGTCGAATAAAATAAATGTTATGTCATGAGATAGATCTATACGCCCGTTGTATTCTAAAGTCCAAAGAATGATTTCGTCCCAATGGTTTGGGTCCGTTTTAATGATCTACAAAATCTGCCATTTGAGAAAAATTGTATACCCAAGTACATGCATGTCATTTAAGCAACCGTTTCCAGTCTGTGTTCCTTCAAACGTAAACGTTACTGGTTGTTTTGCCTTTCGATTTACAAATATCAGTATCTTTGTTATTTATATATGTATCCCCAGTCGCCAAGCATCTGTATAATCCGCACATGTGTTTAAAGCTCTTTGCATACAATTTACAGATATTTTCCAAGTTAGCCGCCAAAAGCCCAAAAATCATTTCAATTACATCCGTCTATAACACATGGGTTAATAGCATCGTACACACTTCTTATTATATGGTATACTTTGCCCCAATTTTGTTTTGAACAAGCTTTTTTTCTGACACTAAACCTTCAATCAATCATACCATATGCGCCCCCCACCATCGCCAGACCATTTCTTTTAAAAACCATTACTGATCGAATCGTGACATGTGGGGTACCTTTTCCGTGTAGTCCCTACCGTCCACGTACAAAACAACAAGACGAAAATTCTATCGGATGATGACCATGGCCATCTTTTTTTGTATCTTCGACTTCAATTAGTAGGACATTTTGCTTTGAACTGCATCATTAACAACTATTATGTCAAGTCAAGAGGCGTTTCTGTTTCACGGTTGTTCGATCGATATATCTAATCCATTTGATGTTATCACAGTCACACTATTCCCGTCGCGAGTGAGTAGAACATTAACAGCTAAATCGTTAATTACGCTATGCGATTTATCACTAGACAAAGATAACAGCCAATCGATAAGCTAAAAAACATTTCCCGTTTTATCAAATAACATCGCAGCAAATTATTTGACGTATCTGATATGAAGTTTCTGTCATTTTGAATCTTGTTTTCCTGCTGGTGTGGATCAAGGCGAATGGTCATAAACATATAATAAAATCCGGTTGGAGTGCAATTCCTCAGTCATTGGAACTGACGGGCGTCACATTAAGCGATGTATCTGATGACTGATTTGGCGTCACCAGAAGGTCAAAATATAATGGTATTTTACTACGCGCTGTGTTTAATGACCGTACAGTAACCACTTAAACATTGCTATGCATGATTTGGGGTTATTTGCAGAAAAAGTGTGCATGCAACGGCATTATATACCCACCACGAGGTTACACAGCATATCAGACAATGAGGTTGCTGTTAGATACCTGGGTACGTGGAATGATGATGAGACTTGAATAGCGGGAATAAAATCAATGTTAGATCAAATTAATTTCACTTAGCAAAACTTTACAACTTGCAAGCATATAAACTCTGTTGACACAGCGATGCAATGGTTGGTATACCTTTACCGACAAGGAAGATATATAGTCATAATTATGTCGAAGCGTGCGTATAAAGTGTATGTAAATTAATTTACTAATTATGTCCGAAGCTCAAAAATAATGTTAAGATAAATTTCGTCGATATATTCAATTTCGAAAGCCGGATGTGAGGCCTATAAGTAACATTTAGTTAAAACATGGATATGACGTCACTCTTTGTTCGTCGAGTCCAGTAAGATTTAGTGAATGATTTCATTTTGTATGACCATGTATGATGCCATAACATATGCACATATCGATCTAGACAACGACTGTCAAGTATATATCGCTCTGATTGATAGCTAGACACATAACAGAAGGGATTATACTTATAGAGCCTTGTCACTCGGGTGGGGTGCGGTGTGTAACTTCAAATTCCAGGCATGTTGTTTCACGTATATAGGCATTGAATTTTAAACTTAAAATTTGTCGAATCTAATTTCGTTCCCGGGTGGTATGTTTAACACCCATCACGACAAAACCTAAACTAACATCGTAATTTATATGTCAATGTAATCCTTCGATCTTCAATAACGTTTGCAAGCTACACAAGATCGTCAAATCTCCGATTATGCATACCGAGCGAGCCATGTCCTCCAAATCTAAAATATGCCGCAGAAATCATTTAATACAATTCCCGAAAGTAAGGGCAAAACTCAGAAGTTGTTAATCTATCGCAGGAGCCCATTGCCATTGCCATCATCCGTGTAACCACATGGTACAAATCAGGTGTCTTGACCCAGTTTCTGGTTAATTCATACTGATCAGAGGTGATCGGCGCTTTTGACTCAGACAGTACATTACAACAATCTCGGCATGGGGCTGAAATAATGTACAGTTTCAGCCATGCATTATCCTATATACCATATGATTTATTCTCTTGATCGAGATGTCGTATAATTATATGAACAATGATAAAAGCAAATTGTAGTTGATTTTTTTTTTAAATGACACAGGAAAAATAAAGAAAGACATCACATATATACATGGTTTTGTTCTCATTCATCGTCATCCTCATCGTCATCACCATCATAATCATCATCATCATCATCAGCATCATCTTCATCATCATCATCATCAGCATACACATTATAATTCTCAGATGGCATCAAGCGTAGTTAAATAATAATACCAACCACCTGGTCAATTAATTTAAATTTTGTTGGAACATTTAAATCCGACGCAACACCACGTCACGGCATTGCAAGAGACAATTTTTCTCAATCATAGCAGAAATAATTAATTTTGATGCATCTCACATCATTATGTGTGGGTCATATTATTCAATCAACGCACCAACACACATTTGCTGTGGGATATCGCAGAAAGAAAACAGGATGATAGAAGTGCTCAAGTGATCTATACAAGTTTCTTTTCACCTCCCTCATATTATATCATTCTATCTCGATGGAGCTGGTATATCCCAAGTTTCGGCTATTATAGTATAGAGTGCACAGAGTGCAAACAATTTAATTGCGTCTCTGAGCCAATCATTACACGGACATGCTCATAAGGCGTAGTATATTTAGATACGATCCATAAGGCGGCAAGATCAATCAACAAGAGATCGCGAGTATTGATTCACCTGTGTGCGTCAAGCGCCGGAAATAAACTCACACCTGGGTTCACATTTCAATAACCCCCCCCCCCCCACTTACACAGCGATTCGCACCGCTCTTCCATTGTGAGAGAAGGTCATGGAAGTCACTGTGGTATTTAATATATCTACACGATCTGCTATCGATAAGAAAACTGTGGAGCTTTATCTTCCACAACATTCTCAAAATTTCAGAGATTTCATACCACTCGAGTATGAAAGTTTGCTAGAGAATATCGAGACGATGTACTCCTCAATGTTTAATTGCGTGCGTGTAGCTTTATCTCGTGTAACTTCCCACAACATATATAAATATATTGATATTCTGTTACCATCTCAATAAACATTCTATGAATTATAGATGAAATAATATAGTATATATCATTGTGAGTGGCTAAAATCATCCAAACATAGCTGAAAAATGAGTTGTTAATAGTCTTTGATCAAGATTAAGATATTGTGCATGAAAGTCGGCAGTGTATAATACATGCTGTGATATGGTACGCTTCAAATTCCGCTGCGGACAAAACGACGCTGTTTACATTCCTAGAGATCAAAGTGCGACGCAGTCGGATATCGACCTGGCTATTAAATATTAACTAGACTTCAAGACAACAAACACCATTTACCATTTGTTCGGCTTCGAGAGTAAAAAAAACTATTTTGTTTTGAGTCGAGGAAGTGACATTTCGCAGTTCAGCGCTATAAGATTCCGATTTAAAAAAATTGTTTATTGCCTCATCCATGGCGGATAGTGAGTGTGACCCGATTCCGTTCCAGACCACAAATTACCCACAGCGCCTCTGAGATATCACATATGGAGGGATTTCGCTTCCCCCAGCTTATATTACACACGGGCTGTATAACACGTGTAACGAATGTTACACAGTACACGTCAACATGTATCAAATACGCCTCAAAACTCTGGTGTGGAACCCAAAAACTTAATTTATTTAAGGCAACCCACCTGACGGAGAGTAACACTTTCTAGTGGCTAAAGTCCCATTAGCAAAATTTCTAAATCTGAATTAAGCGAAAAGTCTCATAAAGCTTAGTCGGCATGCGGGAGCTGCAGCTGCACCTTAACCAACACTTGTTTTCCCATCACCAGTCTCGGTGGAGGGGAGCATCATTGTCCTTGTTGTTGAGTCGTTTCCGGTCGAAGGTCGGTTAGGATGGTCGGACTGCAGTGTGCAAGTCCCTTCACCCTTCCTTTGTTTTCCGATGGAAATCGGTCATTTTGGCTGTTGTAGGTGCTGTGGTTGGAGGCAAGGAGGCGAAAGCGTGGTGGATGAGTCTTAGCGGCGGTTGTTTTGTTTCTTTCTATATCTCTTTTTTGGCGGTGGTTCGGATGGTGATGTTTGCGAACTTGGAGTCGGACGATTAGTGAGATCTGCGGTCTTTTTGAAGATTTCGGCTTGTTGTAAATCAGATTGTCTTAATGTTTCTTGTGGTCTCGCTAAAAGTTCCATTCTGTGCGCTAGTCTTTCTTCTTCTTCTTCTTCTTCAATGTGCACACCTCGATAAGCCCTACTGACAATATGCACACATCGATAAGCCCTACTGACAATATGCACACATCGATAAGTCCTACTGACAATGTGCACACATCGATAAGCCCTACTAACAATATGCACACCTCGATAAACCCTACTAACAATATGCACACCTCGATAAGCCATACTAACAATATGCACACATCGATAAGCCCTACTGACAATATGCACACATCGATAAGCCCTACTGACAATATGCACACCTCGATAAGCCCTACTAACAATATGCACACCTCGATAAGCCCTACTGACAATATGCACACCTCGATAAGCCCTACTAACAATATGCACACCTCGATAAGCCCTACTGACAATATGCACACCTCGATAAGCCCCAGAGTTACCGCCCATAGATAGGCACACCTCTATTCAAATCTTATCAGGTATTTTACCAGTCCAGCAAAAGACACTCAACGACTAAAGAAACAGACATCCAGACTGCTACTGACACGGACATCTCTGACAGCGACTTCGCCATCTTCTACAACAACAACAACAAGAAACGTAAAGCCAACGACATCCCCGAAATAATCAGCCCGATAAGCACGCCGCAAAAAAAAAGAAAAGAAGATGCACCAGTAAGAAGCAACCCACCTACCACCCGACCTGTCACCCGACCTGACAACAAACCAGCCAACCACGACGTACACAAACGAATAGTCACCATAGTAGCAGAAAACCTGACACAAGAAATGAAACAGAGCCCTCACTTCCTGCACCGCACTATCACAACGAAATATCCTATAAGAACATCAACGACCAGAGCCGGAACTGTCCTGATATATCCGCAAAACGAGGAAACTAAGCACTACCTACTGACTAAAGCCAAAGAAATACCGACCTTCAAAGATAACAACATTACTTTCAGACTCACACACGGCAGCAACAGACCAAACCAAGCAACCCATCGAGCCGTTATCTGCGGGGTACCACCTACAGTCACAGAAGACGAGATAAAGCAAGACAAAGATTCAAAAGCTCCTATAACGACCAACCGACCTGGAAAATCAAAGTAACCTGCCCAGACAAAGAATCCAAGCAACAACTGATGAAGGGAGTCCGCCTAGGGTCCAACATCAACAAATACAAAGTTATTGACTACAAGGAACAACCACACGTCACCCAATGCTACAAATGTCAGAGATTTAATCACACCGCAGAATTCGGTAAAAACAACAACATCATATGCAAGAACTGCGCAGGAAATCATAAACACCAAGATTGTACCACCGACATAAAAAGATGTGCCAACTGTGACAATGACCACCACTCAGCCTACAAAGGATGCAGAGTGTACAAACAAGAAGTAATAACAAAAGAGACAAAAAAACTGACATATGCAGCAGCCACCAGCAAACCCGCCGAAATCACAGACACACTCAAACTTGCCGCAGTAATCACAACATCATTAGTCAAAGTTCTCACAGCATCAGATGAAAACAAACAAGATCTCAACAGAAGTGTCAATCAACACGTTAGCGAAGCTGTCAACACCTTCTACAGAACACAACTCAGCGCAGACGCCATACAACAATTCACATTCAGACGTTAAAACAACACCAACACCTAACAAGATCCAATTTCAACACCTACAATGACTGACACGACTCACTCCAAGAACAACAGGAAATTGCCTGATTGCCTGTTGCACCTGCTCCACATAAACATCAACGGATTAACAGACAAGCGCCAAATCTTACAAGAATACATCACCGACCATCAACCAGATATAATCGCCATTAATGAGACCAAGCTCGACGACAATAGCCGGATCAACTTCACTAATTACAAAATCGCGCGCCGGGACCGGACACCCAAGGGGGGGGGGGGGGTGTTGCATTACTCATACACAAAGACCTGAAACACGCCATGCTGAACACAGAAGACATAGACGAAGAGACCTTGGCAGTTGAGATAACATACGTGGCATCAAGACTGCCATTGTAGCTACATACAACCCACCATCCACATAACTCAACAGATCCTCCTTCAACCGCTTCAAATCTACACATCGACAATGCATTTCCATCGGAGATTACAACGCGAAACACACCATCTACGGCTGCAACCTGACCAACACTAATGGCGACCGAATGTTTGACATCATCGAAGATTTAGATCTAATCATATTGAACCACGAAGACGAACCAACACATTGCCACGCTCCAACCAACACATGGGACATCCTCGATCTAGCCATCGCCACCCCATCCACCATCGGAATAGCTTGTATCTTGCTCAACCCCCATAGCAAAATTAACAAACTGTACGGTCTTTTTTCCACTATTAAAACTACTTAAAGACACTGAAATAATTTTCAAAATCCGTTGCGAAATACCAGAGTAATGGCCCCTCAATGTGTTTTATACCACTTTGATCTAGGTTACGAGGGCATCAGGCACCCCAAGATCAGTGACTGTCGGACATGATTTGAGCGTCCTGGGAAGGGTTGGTAAGTAGCCCTATATAAAATTTCTCTCCACTCAATCGAACCAGAAATTTGGCTGGGTGACACCGATGGCTCAGGTGGTTAGGCACATGACGCAGTTGACTGGCATAAACCACACAGAAGCCAACCATTCATTACCATGAACTGTCTTGTCGAACCTTGGCTTTTACAAATAGTTCCATTGTTGCTTGGTGGGAAAAGAACCGGTGTTCATGTATATCAAAATGTAGCCCAGATGATCACACTTCAAAGGCACGACGACGGCCCCGAATCCGGATGGATTACTTCCAAAGAAGAAATGTTGATGTAGTTTCAACACAAACATTTCGAGTGGAGTCTGATTGCTATTCGGTATGTGAATGAAACTTACAATAAGTACGCGTTTCCTCAAGGGAAGTTCCCTTTCAACCGACAAAAGACACATACAACCGATTGCGACGTTGGTGCTTGTTGTGGTTGTGAAATTTTCAGAATGTTGCACGCATGAGCGTAAAAATGTATATAATGTACGGATGGCATATATGTTTCCGAATGGAGATATCTCGGTACCATGGAGACAAAATAACAGTTGTGACATAGTTGTAGTGACATAGTTGTAGTTGTTCACGATTTTACCCTGTCTATAATAAAACATCATTGACGAGTAGTTATCCCACAGGAAATAATCAGATATAATAAGTTCAACAAACAACCATAAGTCGTTTGTTGAAATTATTATCTAAACATTTTCTTCATTAAATAGGGCTCATGTTGCACTGTCATTTATCTGTCGTCTGCTTGTATCACCTTACCATTCCTATATATCAATAATACATCATTCCGATGTACACTTTTAACTTAATGGGAGAATCCATATAGTATTTATAAATGGTTAAGGTATTACTTTCCAGCAAATGAGAAGTATATATATATGTAGGGCGCAGGTTGTCTGACATGTGGTCTGCCAAGGTGCATGGTCGCGGATTTTATCTGCATAATTCCAAGGTGAGTACATTATGTTATTTCCGTGATATATGTGTTGTCAAGACTCCACAATCTAGAGTGGAGTTGACGTTGATTTACAGATTCAATAAAAAAAATGTGGTATAGAAGGGAATATTTTGACATTATTGTCTAGCTACTTGGCAAAGGGTATGCATTGAAGGGGTGCAATCATCATGGAAACCCGTCCTGGCAGGTGTCCCTCAAGGGTAAATACTAAGCCCTCTTTTATTCCTAGTTTACATAAATGATATTGTGAATGACCTCACATGTAATATAAAGCTCTTCGCGGACGACACATCAATTTATCTATCAATAGAAGATCCAGATTTAGCGGCTGATGTCATGAATTCTGAGGTGGTCCAAACAGTGGAACGTCAAATTTAGTGCCCCTAAGACAAAATCAATGATAATATCGCGAAAAGATAACAAACCTATACACAAACCTTTAATAATGGGCGACGAAGTAATAGAAACTGTGTCTAATTATAAACATCTAGGACTGACATTCAACAACAATGGTAACTGGAGCCATCATGTAACTGAAATTCAAAAGAGAGCAGCCAAAAAAGTGGCTTTGCTTGCAAAGAACAAATTTGTCCTAGACAGGAGAACCCTTGAAAGAATTTATTTTGTTTATATACGTCCTATTTTAGAATATGCTTCTCCTGTTTGGGACAATTGTACTAATGGCGAAAGCGACTTGCTCGAAAAGGTGCAATATGAGGCAGCGAGAATAGTAACTGGAGCAACAAAAAGCTGCAGTAATGAAAACCTCATACAGGAAACTGGATGGGAAAAATTGTCAGAACGTCGGAAAATCTCCAAATTATGCCAATTCTACAAAATGTTCTATAAAATGACACCCCAATATCTATATACCTTAGTTCCGAGATCAACAGAGAATATGCACCGATATCCACTGAGAAAGCATCACCTAACTAACCCTTCTCGTGATACTGCGTCATACGAAAAGTCCTTTCTTCCCTCAGCCGTTGAGACGTGGAACACACTCCCAGACAATGTGCGGAAGTGTGAAACATTGTGTGACTTTCAGTCGGCAATAGGAAGCACGGATAATAACCGCAGAGAACCTTATATTTACCACTATTACTATTACTCACGCCCAGCGCAAATACATCACTGCAGATTGCGACTTGGTTGTAGTTTTCTTAATAAAGACCTGTGTGAAAATTTTCTCAGATCAAGTCCTCATTGTGTGTGTGGAAGTGATGAAACGGCGAATCATTTCTTATTCCACTGCCCATTATACAGTAGACAAAGAAACAAATGTCGTTCTGGTAGTTTGGAGAGAACAACCATTGAGAGCGCACTGAACGGCACGATTTCAAATAGTCTGAGCGAAAATATTTCTCCATTTAAAACAGTCCAGAAATTCATAATCATGACAGAACGCTTTTCGAGCTAACATATATACAGATTATATGGCACTGTCCAATAATAATTACATTAAGTAAATATCTAATATATGGACATATTGAAATAGCTGATGACCGACACGACAGGTGACACACACATGTTGTATATATGCTTGTGTCTGTATTGCTCTTACGAACCCATTCTATGAAACCCATACTATAATATATTAGACATGGTGTAAACATTTAGTACATGAATATACCAATTCATTACCTGTCTCCGACAACTCCACGACGGGACGCGACTCGAGTAATGCAAGCATAATATTGCTTGCTTTGTCGCACCATTTTATATTTTGTCCACCGATGATAAGGTCACTTGTGGAGACGGCATATATAAGCCATATAGGCTTACAGCCGAATCCACTCCCATACACAAGGAACATGGTAACATGAATTACCAATATATCATATTGTAACAATTATTATTGGGAATAAATATTATTAAACCAATAAAGATTACCACTTGGCTTTTTGAAGGAGAACGTATTCAGTCAAATATCCAAAGGCTCCGATATATACAGTACACACATTGAATATAACTCGACTATATTACAGCCCGTATACCGGAGCCCAAAATGGCAAACCTTAATCGAACGCTTTCTGTGAATCTAAAGGGCATGTGTATACTCGAGAATCGTTGTTCTTCGCGAAGCTGATTCCTTCTTGTACATGTAATAAGAAAGCGGTCATTAAACAATTTACTCCTTGTTGAAAACCGTGCTGAAGACTATGTGGGAATTCAGAGAAGATAGGACTCGAGTGTATTATGTACATCATGCAGGCCGCATTCAAATATTTTATAGAGAATTTGTATCATCGTATAATGGCACGATAGCTGTCTGGTTTTTGTTTTGGCTTTGGGTCACCTTTCGAAAACGGGATTACCCGGCCTATTATCAAAGGAATGTACTCCAACAACGGGATATAACACTGTGATTGGACTGACTGCAGTGTATAACATGTACGTTCACCAATCCATTTATACCTCCTGATTTGTTTCATGTCATTACATTAAATATTTCAATGAATTAATAATATCTTAAAATAGCAGATTATGCACTTGCAAATCAACGGTCTGCTCGAACTTCGGATCGGATCGGCTTTGAGCTGATTGAATAGTACTACCATCCTCGAATGGTGCCAGTTGGGTTGCGCAACAGTACATTGTCGAACTACAAAATGAGAAAATGTATCATCACTCTTCACACGTTTCCAGAATAAAGTTTGATCGTGGAACGAGAGAAGTTTTGCATATTATCGAAAACTTGCACGTATCTCTCAGTTTGTCTTGCCGTAACGCATTCGTGCAGTCTTGGTAGATCAGAATTCCAGTATTGCATGACCTTATAACGAAAGGTCTTCTTTCTGTCTGCTAACTATTTGGTCGTATATTCGAAGTGACTATGCACACCTAGACACCTGGACCCAACCTTCAGTTCCGACGGTAAATGGAGAGACCATATCCAGTGTTCTCGCTGGCCCAGAAATTCCTTTAGCCATTCTTTTAGTCAAATGTATATAAAATCTACATATATAGGATCTCGGAAATATCATCGGAATCTGTTGAGCATGATCATCGATTGGCAATCACCGGCGAATTTGTATTAATCAGGTCGGGTATATAGCGCTGTGATTTATATTTGTACTATTGAAACGAAGAGCATTTATATTTGCTTTATAGTGTCTCTCATTGAGTTTGATTTCACCGTGCCGCCATTGATATGGTGAGATAGCAGAGCTATCGTAGAGTTGTGGGTGCATGATAATGGATCGACCACCATTCAGCCGTTCCTACTACTCAACCCGACTTCAGATTTATGCTCTCGAGATAAAAATCGGTTGTATCATGGCAAGCGATGTTTAATGCATTGTATTTGACACAAGTATACTGTTTTCGTATATAGAGCGAAGCTACGTCAAATAAACGTTCATCTGACAGTATTTTTTTCCACGAATAGAAGCTCCATGCAAGGAGAGTGACACTGCATGCGTGCATAAAGGATATAATGAAGATACATAAGAGAGATAAAAATAAACACAGACTGGAAACATATTGGTGAGAATGGAATAGAATTTCGTTAATTCACTCAATCATATATGACGAGAGCTATGTATAAATTATTAGAATGGCCGTTGCGTTTGGCGGTCGTGTCCGTTATCGTCGTCTTGGTCATCATCATCAAAAGTGTGTTAACAACATAGCACATAGCCATAAGATATATGCGGGCACATTAGATGAAACAAGAAGATGATGGAAGATTATATTATATAAGGCACGATGGACGGGGATAGAAATATAGGGAGCAGGACGTATTGTCTAGTTGAGGGGCAGCGGAAATACGGCTAGAATTGACCTTATACCAATATCATTAATTTTGTATCTTCAGTTTACATTTGTTACAGCCAAATCCTGAAATCCCTACTACAATTCAATTGTTGTTTTCTACAGTAGCCATAATTACTATACAGACATTGTGCATATTTCCATGTGAAGTAGCGCCTAATTGAACTATGACGTCCACACTAAGTGTAGGCCTTTGTCGTGTTGAGAGTCAATCACTGCCTCATCAAATGCACCCCTAACAGTTCTCCCGCGCTATGTATTGAGCTCCGTATTCAATTACGACACAGTTCTTAAATACGTAACGACTTTGAAGAGTCACTGTACAGCTTCGTTTATTAGAATTTCGGATTTCGGTGACATTCTGTCACCCTGTGAGGTTTCTCTGGCGAATACAGAGAACAGAATACCAGACATCACGACAAAGAACAAATATTCCGACGACCTATGCGTGCAATTCACTCATGAGCGAGTGCGGCAACTCATGCTTCCGTGTCTTTTGACTTGCATCCCATTAGTTCGGGAGCCCGCACATGTTCTATTTACACTTTTGCGTACAAAAGGTTTGACCCCCTAAAGTTGGTACCAATAATGGAACATACTGAAAAACCGATTTCTTAAGTTGCGCATTCCTGGGGTTTAGGGGCTGCTGAACCCCAAAAAGTGCAAAAAATCACTTCTATTTACACTTCCGCGTACATCGATGAATTTTGGTTTGATGATAATCCTAAGTGTACTGATTAAGAAAACACAACTTAAGAAAGGGATTTTCCTGGGGTTTTCAGTTAAGAAAGGGGGTCCCATGCTGAACCCCAAAACGTGATTTTTCACTTTTGTTTACACTTTCGCGTACATCCATAATTTTTGGTCTCAAAGTACTTTGATATATACTAATTATAAAAACACAACTTAAGAAGCAACTTTTCCTGGGGTTTTAAGATAAGAAGGGGGTAATCGGGTCACCCCTCAAAACGTAAAAAATCAATTTTATTTACATGATTGCATTCGTCCAACGTGTGTGTATGTGCGTTCACCCCTGGAACGGTGCACTATTACAACCAATACATCCCTAAATCGATACGATCAACTTAAGGAATATTTATTTGTGTCGTTTTCTGATAAGAACGAGACTTGTTACCCCCCCCCCCCCCCCACCACAACACGATCCATTTTCTAGAACTATAAGTGAGCCAGTTTTATGAAAATTATGGCGGGAAAATCTAGTAAAATGTATACAAATGTATATATTTTCGTGAAGCTAAGACATAATGACACTTTTTTGGGCCAAAATTGAAACTCACCATCCAAGATGGCCGCCAAAATGAAATTTTTGCACAAATATCTTCTAGAACAATTCATGCTGTTTGGAACAGGTTGAGTAATGCAATTTTATTTTGTGTTTTTTATATCAACTGATCATTGGAGCAATTAAATATGCAATTATTGGGGTCCTAACCCCTTCCGATCCCTCAAATATTCGATTTTACAGAATGCAGTACAAAATTTTACAAAAAATCACAATTGGGATTCTAGTCATATTTCAACAAGAAATGAAAAGAACATTGTAATGTAATTGAGGCATATCATTACCTATGCATATTCAAAATCTCTGGAACCATAAATCTTTAATACCTTGGCTCAAAATGGCTGCGAAAATGGCCGCTAAAATATGGAAAATGGTAAGTATTGACCAGGGTGTCCTGCAATCGCTTACAAGTTGTGGTTGATGTACACAATTGGCTAATCTGTTTTCTATACATTGCATACTAACATGTCTGATGCACCTGGATCATTTTTACTATTGTCACCAGAAATATTGGACATAAATATCGGCAAGAATTCACTTGTCAGGGTTCGACCATTTGTTCAAGTAAAATGTAATATCTTTGGATTGAAAGGTGTTTATTGTTTTGGTCTATCTTAAATGTGTCACACTATGGTGTTTATAGACTAAATTGCTCAAGATGGCTTCCAAAATGGCAACCAAATTTGTAGAAAGTTAAAAGTTAACATATCCCGAACATTATTCTCTGCGTTATCCGAAAAAAGTGGCAAATTGTGACTCACTTGGTTATTGTACGTGTTAGTTACAATGTAATTAACTGACAACTACGTTCTATTATGTTTGTCCCAGTTCTGTATGGGGCATGACAAATTCATTTTAAAGTTGCAGTATGGAATTTTGCGGAGAACCATATTATTGAAAGGAAATGGGCAGAACTTTGAGACTAAACTGAGATGAACCATGATATGTGGGTTTTCTGGCCCATTATGATAACAATTTATCAACTGGATACAGGGTGGAAGCCAAGATGGTAGCCAGGGAGTTATGATCATAGATGAGGATAATAGGTATACAGCGAGTTATTGTATGGTCATGTATGAAGTGTGGGTATATAGGGCGTGCCCTGTTGGTAACGGTGGGACGTATATTTACATATGTTGTGGATGTGTTAACATTGGTGGTGTATGGGGAGTAGATTTATTATCATGGATGGCGTGTATGAGTATGGCAAGTATAGAACTTATGAGTGGTCGTATGTGCGGATATTGGTATATCTGGAAGGGATCACCATTGGTGATGTGCATATGTGTACCTGGATTGACTCCATGGTCATGGGTATGGCGAATAGGTATACATGTAGTGGCTGTATGGTCCATGATGAGGTGAATATGTATACAATGAGTGACTGTATGATCGTGAATGTAGTGAATATGTATACATAGTGTGACTATATGGTCGGGTGTAGGTGTATACCTGGTGTTCATGCCTGGTGACTCGTGGCTGTATCGTCGTTTGTGTACGGGTATAACCAAGTATGGCTGTATGATCAGGTGTACTAGTACATGTACGTGTATAAAGTGGGTGACTATGTTGTCATTTGTGTGGTGTTTATGTACATATGGAGTGTCTGGGGTAATGGGTGGGTTGTACATGTGAACAGTGGGTGGCTGTCGCTTTCCACAATAACTCAAGGATATGTTAATCAATAGAGAGGTCATGTCATATCGTGGAAAGCGATAGCCACCCATCATCACACAGTCATTACATATATACATAAACACCACAGACATAACAATATAGTTACCCACTGTATACATGTACACCTGACCCATGACCACGGATGACCATACAGCCACGCGTCACAATGCAGGCACACCGGGTATACTCCTAAACACGACCGATAACCATATAGTCACTCCATGTATACCCATTCATCTCACCATTGACCATAAGGTTATACCTATTCTCCAAACGCATGGTCAAATGGACAATCAATATATACATCAACACCACAACAGTGACCATAAAGTCATTCCGGTATACATATGCACATTACCAATGGCCATATAGCCACTAGTCGGCTCATACACATACCCTCACCCATGTTACCTGGTATACTCCTTCACCTGACCTATGGCCATATAGTCACCCCGTGTGTACCTATTCAAAACATTCATACACGACCATGGTCAATCCTTGTATTCATATTCACCCCAACAGTGGCCATGTCAATCCCTGTATCCCTATTTGTCACACCATAGCCGAATAGCCACTCTAGATATACTAATACACCCCAGCCATGTCAGTATAGTCACTCCATGTATGCATATGCACCTCATCCATGGCCATATAGCCACTCGCTATATACACATATCCCTCGCCCATGATAATAAAGCAACACGTGTGTGTACTGGTATAACCTACACATGACGATACCGACACGAGTCACCAAACAGGAACACCAGGTACATGTATACTCATACGCCTGTCACCCCCCTGTATAGATGTTCATTACATTTATGATCATACAGTCACTACTTGTATAATGTATACCTACATGTACTCATCTCACCATTAACCATACAGTCATTACCTGTATACCTATTCGACACACATAGTCATATAACCACTCGATATACATATGCAGCCCACCCTAGACCATAGATTCACTCCAGGTATACATGTAACCCTAACTAATGGGCATTCAGCCCGTCCAGATATACAAAAACCGCACATACGACCACTCAAACAATCCATACTTGCATATACACCTCACACATAACAATTCAGCAATTCACTGTATAATCATACACACCATCTATGATAATACAGCTAAGCCCTATACACCCACCGATGATAATACATCCACGATATATATAAATATATATCCCACCCGTTACCACAAGGACACTCCCTATGTACCCACACGCTCGATAATGTCCACCAGCTTACTCCAGATATCCATATTCAATCATGACCGTACAGTCATTCCATGTATACCTATGCACATTACCCGTAACCATAAAATCACTACCTATTTATCCACATTGTTTTTATCATAATGGACCAGAATAGCCAAAGATTATGGTCCATCTCAGTTATGTCTCAAAGTTCTGCCCATTTCCTTCCAATAAATATGGCCAAAATCACAAAAGAGGTTCTCGGCAAAATTACATACTTTAAAATGAATTTGTCATGCCCCATACGGAACTGGGACAACTGGGAATAGAACATGTAGTTGTCAGTTAATTAACTAACACGTATAATAACCGAGTGAGTCACAATTTGCTACCTTTTCGGATAATGCAGAGAATGTTCGGGATATAAGTAACAAATTAGCATTTTACAAATTTGATTGCCATCTTGGAAGCCATCTTGAGCAACTTGGTCTATAAACAGCGTAGTGTGGCACATTTAAGATAGACCAAAACAATAAACACCTTTCAATCCAAAGATAGTTATATTTTTACTTGAAAAAATGGTCCAAACCTGAAAACTTAATTTTTGCCAATATTTATGTCAAGTTATTTAGAGAAAAGTCCGATATTTTTGACGATGTCAGTGGTGAAAATAGTAACAATTAACCATGGTGCATCAGACATGTTAGTATTGAATGTATAGAATGCAGAATGGCCAATTTTATACATCAACACAACTTGTAAGCGATTGCAGGACACGCTGGTGTAATATTTACCATTTTCCATATTTTGGCGGCCATATTGGCAGCCATTTTGAGCCAAAGTAAGAATTTTGGTTCCAGTGATTTGGAATATGCATAGGTAATGATATGCCTCACTCACATTACAAAGTCTGTTCCTTTCTTGTTGAAATATGACTAGAATCCCAATTGTGATTTTTTTTGGGTAAAATTTTATACCGCATACAATCAAATTTTTGAGGGATCGGAAGGGGTTAGGACCCCAATAATATAGAAAACACAAAATAAAGTTGCATTACTCAACCAGTTCCAAACAGCATGAATTGATCTAGAAGATATTTGTGAAAAAATGTCATATTTTCAACTTCTGGCGGCCATTTTGGCAGCCATCTTGGATGGTGTGTTTCAATTTTGGCCCAAAAAAGTGTCATTATGTCTTAGCTTCTCGAAAATATATACATTTGGATACATTTTACTAGATTTTCCCGCTATAATTTTCATAAAACTGGCTCACTTATAGTTTTATAAAATGGATCGGGTTGTGGGGGGGGGGGGGGGGGTAACAAGTCTCGTTCTTATCAGAAAACGACATGAATATATATTTCTTAAGTTGATCGTATCGATTTAGGGATGTATTGTTTGTGATAGTACAACGTTCCAGTGGTGTACGCACATACACACACGTTGGACGAATGCAATCATGTAAATAAAAGTGATTTTTTATATTTTGAGGGGTGACCCGATGACACCCCCTTCTTATCTTAAAACCCCAGGAAAAGTTGCTTCTTAAGTTGTGTTTTTATAATTAGTATATATCAAAGTACTTTGAGACCAAAAATTATGGATGTACGCGAAAGTGTAAACAAAAGTGAAAAATCACGTTTTGGGGTTCAGCATGGGACCCCCTTTCTTAACTGAAAACCCCAGGAAAATCCCTTTCTTAAGTTGTGTTTTCTTAATCAGTACACTTAGGATTATCATCTAACCAAAATTCATCGATGTACGCGGAAGTGTAAATAGAAGTGATTTTTGGCACTTTTTGGGGTTCAGCAGCCCCTAAACCCCAGGAATGCGCAACTTAAGAAATCGGTTTTTCAGAATGCTCCATTATTGATACCAACTTTAGGGGGTCAAACCTTTTGTACGCAAAAGTGTAAATAGAACATATGCGGGCTCCCGAACTACATCATGATTGCTTGGAAAACAAGCAAGATGAAGCGCTGTTCTTTTGCTACCACACAGCACCTGCGTTTTTCAGTACCGATGAAGCAACTGCAGTAAACGTCAATGAAGCAACTTCAGTAAACCTAGTTAATAGTACATGTACCTGTCGCTGAGTTCTATTTCTGAATCCAATCGAAACGGCTAACGTTAACACAACCGACAACATTACATCGAACTATTCTCTCCCACACAACAATGTAACCTACGTCTGTCAGGTGCAAATCAGCTCTATGTATACGACGGATCTTCCACAAGTCCAAGACTCAATCGCTCCCATGCATATACTCATATCGAATCACAGAATAAAACACTGTTATATGACTTGTTCGACACAGCAGTATAGTGCAGCGATTAGAATCTTCGACTTGAGGAAGAAAACTCACAAACCCCAGGTGGAAAAAAATGTCGGACTCTTAAAATGCAACCTCCGAACACTCAATCTGAAGATATTGTTCATCCTGTTCTTTCTAACCCTCATGTTATCCGGCGACATCGAAAATAATCCAGGCCCTAATACCTCACCAGTATAGTGAATAGTCAATCAATCTTCATATTTCATTACAATATCCGAAGTATTCGTAATAAGCTCGAAAAAATGGTCGACATCATTAACGAGTATGATATCCTGTGTTTTAGTGAGACCCATCTTGAACCCTCGTTTCCCTCCGATAAATTAAGTATTCCTGTCTACTACTCCCCTGTCCACAATGACTAACTCCAATGGAGGGGGAATACGCGTTATGTTCGCAAACCATATCGTCCACAGACGAAGGCACGATTTAGATTAGATTCCTAGGTACTATGGTCTGATATTTTCTCTAAGAAAAATCACATTCACTTAGGAATGTCATATAGATCAAAACAATATTGTCATTCAAACTATTGGGAGTACCTTGATACCTCAATAGCAGATGCACTAGAAATATCCGAAAATATAGCCTGCTTAGTAAACACAAACTGGGATGATCTCTTTTCTGCGCCCGACATGGATACTACTGTTAACAATTTTCAGAATACATTTCTCGCCATCATGAATTAAACAATCCCACAAACTAAAGTGACAATACGCCCAAAAGACAAAAATTTGTTTAATTCTGACATTAGAAAAGATATCCGCAAAAGAGAAAAATTACGAAACAAAGCGCTAAAAAACAATCGCCCTGATACGTGGCAAAAGTATAAGAATACCAGAAACAAAATTAATAACATGAAAAAGTTTGAAAAAAAACAACAATTTGAAGAGAAACTGGAAAACCAGGTTAAAGAATCATCACCCCCTCCCCCCGCGATTTTTGGCAATTAATAAATTTCTTACTATGTAATAAGAAAACAAATTGTATTCCGCCCCTATCTACACACAGCTCCTTCCCCAGCACGAGCAACACTATTGATGTTAATGGAAAACTCTACGTAACTGACGATTTGGACAAGACCAACCTGCTCAATAAAAATTTCATTTCAAATTCCTCGATTAACTATTCATCCCACAAAGTACCATCAATCAAATCGCGTTGTGAAAAAGAGCTAACGGAATTGGAATTTACTCGGGATGAGATCATTTCGGCACTAAAATCGCTCAAACTGAGTAAAGCCCATGGTCACGACGGAATAATAGCGAAAGTGTTAAATTCAACTGCTGAATCAATCTCATATCCACTGTCAATAATTTTCAAGAAATCCTTCAACAACGCAAAATTTCCATCTGCCTGGAAAAAGGCTAACATAGTCCCAATTATTTTTAAATAAGACCCAGCCGACACACAGAAAAAAAAATACCGACTTATCTCCCCTCTTCTGTATCTTGGAAGTGTTTGAAAAAAATGTACTAAAACAAATAAGTCCGTTCTTTGACGAAAATAAACTATAATCCAACCAATCGGGTTTCATAACTGGTCACAGCACATCTCACCTGTGTCAATCTCTCGATAAAGGACTATATACATGTTTTGTTTAATGTGATATTTCCAAAGACTTCGAGCTCTTATAATTATGGAATTCGCGGGAGAACTTTCAGATGGACAGAGGACTACCTTCGTAAACGAAAACAAAGAGTCTTAGTAAATAACACCATTTCTGAGTATGAGATAATCCCAGTTGGTGTACCACAGGGCTAAATTTTAGGACCTTTTCTCTTCCTTGGCTATATCAACGACTTACCAGACAATATATATTCTTACAAATAGTCATTAATGAATTAGGCCGCGTCATGAATAGTGACCTCCAAAGCATAGCACAAGTCCGAAAACTGGCGAGTAAACTTCAATCCTTCTAAAATAATAATTATGTCCTATGCACCAACGGGAACTTCCGGGGAAGCTCCCGACTTAACCTTCAAACAGGATGCAATCTCATTTGTTGAAAAACATAAACACCTCGGTTTGGAACTCCAAAACAACTCAAGATAAATTGGAATAATCACCTAACAGGAATAAAAAAAACAGAACAGCCTCAGGCTTGTGGCCTCACACGATCGGTTTCCATTATAAACCTAAATGAAGTTGGCTGGCCAACACTGAACAAGAGAAGAGAGATTCATAAATTGCAAGCAGTGTACAAAATTGTAAATGCTGATGCCCCCGAATACCTGTAGTTTCTTCTAACACCTGTCATCAGAAGTCTCTGGATATAACTTGAGAAAACCGGGAAATTCTATACAAACTTCTGTAACACTGAACACTATAAAAAAAATCATTCTTCCCTGCTACTTTAAAATCACGGGATGACACATACCCACAGTAATAACAGATGCCGAAACTATCGTAGATTTAAAATAACATCTCGGAACTAATAGATCCTACCGTAAAACCACCATCATACTTATATACGGGTCGTTGCCAAGTTGCGGATAAGATGCAGTGACCTATACGTTCTGATATGTTTTAAAATTACATCTCTGACAGCTCCCAATGCCATTGTAGAAATCCATTCGGAACGGAGCAGAGAAAAAAGCAGTTTCTAGATGGAGTCGTTTTTGTGTTAAAAAACATTCATAACACGGTTATCTCATATATATTTTGAAGACCTCTGTCTGTATGTTTGTCTGTCTGTATGTTTGTCTGCATGTTTGTCATTAATACAAATCTACGATTCTCGACCGATCGGGACGAAACTTGGTACGTGTGTGTAGTTTGACCAGGCGGTGGACGTTGTCGTATTGGCGAGCCCGTGCGGCTCCCGCTTCGCGCATGCGCAGACGAGATCTCGGAAACGGGTGGAGCTATCGACTTGAAAGTTGCTATGTGAATGTATCTTGCCCCGGATACGAATTTTATCGGGTCGCCGAGCCCGTGCGACGCCAGCTTCGCGCATGCGCAGACCAGATCTCGGAAACGGGTAGAGCTATCGACTTGAAATTTGGTATGTGAATGTATCTTGCCCCGGATACGAATTTTATCGGGTCGCCGAGTCCGTGCGACGCCAGCTTCGCGCATGCGAAGACCAGATCTCGGAAACGGGTAGAGCTATCGACTTGAAATTTGGAACGTCGTGCTGGGTAGAGCTATCGACTTGAAATTTGGTTTTTGAATAGCCCGGACAACGTCGGGCCTCAGCTTCGCGCATGCGCAGACCAGATCTCGGAAACGGGTGGAGCTATCGACTTGAAATTTGGTTTTTGAATAGCTATCGACTTGAAATTTGGTTTTTGAATAGCCCGGACAACGTCGGGCTCATCGGCTAGTCTCATATATATTTTGAAGACCTCTGCCTGTTTGTTTGTATGTTTGTCTGTATGTTTGTCTGTATGTTTGTCATTTATACAAATCTACGATTCTCGACCGATCGGGACGAAACTTGGTACGTGTGTGTAGTTTGACCAGGCGGTGGACGTTGTCGTATTGGCGAGCTTCGCGCATGCGCAGACGAGATCTCGGAAATGGGTGGAGCTATCGACTTGAAATTTGGTATGTGAATGTATCTTGCCCCGAATACGAATTTTATCGGGTCGCCGAACCCGTGCGACGCCAGCTTCTCGGATGCACAGACCAGATATCGGAAACGGGTAGAGCTATCGACTTGAAATCGTCGGGCTGGGTAGAGCTTGAAATTTGGTTTTTGAATAGCCCGAATTTTATCGGGTCGCCGAGCCCGTGCGACGCCAGCTTCGCGCATGCGCAGACCAGATCTCGGAAACGGGTGGAGCTATCGACTTGAAATTTGGTTTTTGAATAGCCCGGACAACGTCGGGCTGGGTAGAGCTGTATGTCTGTGTGTTCGCGATGGACTCGAAAACGGCCGAACCGATTTCGATGAAACTTGGTATGTGGGGGTATTTTCGGCCGGGAACTGGCATAGGCCTATTAATTTGTCCGTGCGACGTGACCTTGACCTTGAAATCGGGTAATTTCAAGGTCAAACGCCCGAATATCACGGGATTTCGATGAAACTTGGTATGTGGGGGTACTTTCTTATGGCGAGTCTCTTAAGCATATTCATTTGCCCGTGCGACGTGACCTTGATCTTGAAATTGGGTAACTTCAAGGTAAAATCGCCAATTTTGATGGGATTTCGACGAAATTTGATACGTGGGGTTACTTTTGTCCACTGATTGTTTTGGACGGGTCCAATAGTGACCCCGACCAGACATTGACCTTCAAAATGATCAATTCAATGTCAAATCGGGTAAAACCGGATGGATTTCGACGGGCACGTTTGTCGGGTACTTTTGTCCGGGCAGTGTTTTTGGACTGGTCAAATCGTGATCCCAATTGACCTTGACCTTCAAAATGGCCAATTCAAGGTCAAAGCCCGGACGAAGTCGGGTCACCTTCTAGTCTATTATATATTTTGGAAGATCTGTCTGTGTGTCTGTCTGTCTGTGTGTTCGCGATGAACTCGAAAACGACCGAGCCGATTTCGATGAAACTTGGTATGTGGGGGTATTTTCGGCCGGGAACGGGCATAGGCCTATTAATTTGTCCGTGTGACGTGACCTTGACCTTGAAATCGGTTAATTTCAAGGTCAAACGCCCAAATATTACGGGATTTCAATGCAACTTGGTATGCGGGGGTACATTCGTACGGGGAGTCTCATAAGCATATTCATGTACCCGTGCGACGTGACCTTGACCTTGAAATCGGGTCAATTCAAGGTCAAACGCCCGAATATCACGGGATTTCGATGAAACTCGGTACGTGGGGGTACTTTCGTATGGGGAGTCTCATAAGCATATTCATTTGCCCGTGCGACGTGACCTTGAAATCGGGTCAATTCAAGGTCATATCGCCAATTTTGATGGGATTTCGACGAAATTTGATACGTGTGGTTACTTTTGTCCACTGAGTGTTTTGGACGGGTCGAGTCGTGACACCGACCCGACCTTGACCTTCAAAATGATCAATTCAAGGTCAAATCGGGTAAAGCCGGATGGATTTCGACGGGCACGTTTATCGGGTACTTTTGTCCGGGCAGTGTTTTGGACCCCACTTGACCTTGACCTTCAAAATGGACAATTCAAGGTCAAAGCCCGGACGAAGTCGGGTCACCTTCTAGTCTATTATATATTTTGGAAGATCTGTGTGTGTGTGTCTGTGTGATCGCGATGAACTCGAAAACGGCGACCCGATTTCGATGAAACTTCGTATGTGAGGGTACTATCGGTCGGGAAGTGGCATAGGCATATTAATTTTCAGATCCGAGGTCAACTTTTCACGTGCCGAGGTCAAATCTGTTTTTACGCTGTGTTACGGGACTTTCATTTGAGTTCGGTGCTTACAAATCGATTCGAAACAGCGCGAATAATAAAATGCCAGTCATAATAATGACACTGTGAGAATCTTTCGTGTTTCCTCTTTCCAACGATATATAATGCGTATGTATCCGTTTTAGTTATCTGCCTCATTTATCAAGAAGAAGTGGTACTATCTTCCATCAGGATAAAAACAATGCGTAACTTCTATGACGTCGTTAGAGGTCATAACGTTAGATCACGTTAACGCTTAATCGGCCGATGCATTTGACTGTTTCAGACGTCTTGGCGTTATCTCGGGCACCGATGGTAATTTATCTTTACGTTGAAACTTGATAATTAATGAGCGTGTGTATATGAGGCGCGTTTATATACTTGAGTGGAAATCAAATCGGGTTAAACTGGCGGATTTTTACGGACGAAATATGATGCATAGGGTATCTCGGTATCCGCTGGGCCGATTTCCCGGTATCCGCTGGGCCGATTTCCACCATTTTTGGGGTGTTGGTGTTTGACCCCACCTGACCTTGACCTTCACAATGGTCAATTCAAGGTCAAAGCCCGGACGAAGTCGGGTCACCTTCTAGTCTATTATATATTTTGGAAGATCTGTCTGTGTGTCTGTCTGTGTGTCTGTGTGTGTGTTCGCGATGAACTCGAAAACGGCCGAGCCGATTTTGATGAAACTTGGTATGTGGGGGTATTTTTGGCCTGAGGGTGGCATGGGCCTATTCATTTGTCCGTGCGACGTGACCTTGACCTTGAAATCGGGTAATTTCAAGGTCAAACGCCAGAATATCACGGGATTTCGATGAAACTTGGTATGTGGAGGTGCCTTCGGTCGGGGAGTGGCATAAACCTATTAATTTGCCCGTGCGACGTGACCTTGACCTTGAAATCGGGTCATTTTAAGGTCAAACGCCCGAATAACACGGGATTTCGATGAAACTTGGTATGTGGGGTTACTTTTGTCCACTGATTGTTTTGGACGGGTCCAATCGTGACCCCGACCAGACCTTGACATTCAAAATGATCAATTCAAGCTCAAATCGGGTAAAACCGGATGGATTTCGACGGGCACGTTTGTCGGGTACTTTTGTCCGGGCAGTGTTTTTGGACTGGTCAAATCGTGACCCCACTTGACCTTGACCTTCAAAATGGACAATTCAAGGTCAAAGCCCGGACGAAGTCGGGCCACCTTCTAGTCTATTATATATTTTGGAAGATCTGTCTGTCTGTCTGTGTGTCTGTATGTGTGTTTGCGATGGACTCGAAAACGGCCGAACCGATTTCGATGAAACTTGGTATGTGGGGGTATTTTCGGCCGGGAACGGGCATAGGCCTATTAATTTGTCCGTGTGATGTGACATTGACATTGAAATCGGGTCATTTCAAGGTCAAACGCCCGAATATCACGGGATTTCGATGAAACTTGGTATGTGGGGGTACTTTCTTATGGCGAGTCTCATAATAAGCATATTCATTTGCCCGTGCGACGTGACCTTGACCTTTAAATCGGGTAACTTCAAGGTAAAATCGCCAATTTTGATGGGATTTCGACGAAATTTGATACGTGGGGTTACTTTTGTCCACTGATTGTTTTTGACGGATCCAATCGTGACCCCGACCAGACCTTGTCCTTCAAAATGATCAATTCAAGGTCAAATCGGGTAAAACCGGATGGATTTCGACGGGCACGTTTGTCGGGTACTTTTGTCCGGGCAGTGTTTTTGGACTGGTCAAATCGTGACCCCACTTGACCTTGACCTTCAAAATGGACAATTCAAGGTCAAAGCCCGGACGAAGTCGGGTCACCTTCTAGTATACTATAATTGGCAGATATACCCCAATATTTGGACTTCTGGTCGTGATACTCGTCACACTCAACAAATACGCAATACAATATACCACATTGTCTCGAGCGACGTGTTTGCACAATTGTCAGTGAAGAAACACAACAGGACCACAGACTAACTGAACTATAAAAATTCTAGGGAAGAACAACATTATCCAAGGGAATTCAACCAGAATGGCATCAAACGCTCAAAAGGCATGTCGATTACGGAACCACGTGCGGAGAAGTCTCCCAAAGCAAGGGCATATCCCATTCCAATTATAAAAACGTACAATCCTCACCATGATAAGAAAATCTTCAGACTGGTGGAATGCTGACATTACACAATGGCGTATAATCTACTCAAACGCCGAATTGAACTGCAGATAAAGAGCCCAGACAATCAGATATATTGCATTTTTTGTCGAAGATGAAGGGGCAATTATATTGGAGAAACTTCAAACCCTGCGATAGACAACAAATAAAGCAACGGCAACAGCGCAAAATACCACTGAGCCAACAGTTGGGTGAATGCGGGAAAGGACAGTATCTCATTTTCCCTTTCCACATATATAAACTGGACTCGGCGAATGCGAATTCAGAAAGAACAATATTTCTTGAATATCTCTGGCCCACCCTCGATGGAGAAAATGAGGATGGACAAGAACAGAGTTGTTCCCCTTTACATTGTGATAACACCATCGATAATCGCATGTATATACGCTCCCCGCCGCAAGCACATATGACGCAACATACACTCATATACTGAGTCTGTGCATGCCTCCATATCTCTAACATTTAAACTGAGTATGTGCATGCCTCCATATCTCTAACATATATATACTGAGTCTGTGCATGCCTCCATATCTCTAACATATATATTGAGTCTGTATAGCGAATTCGGCAGCAGCATATGGGTTAATTTATTCACTTCCGTTGCAGCCAGTGTCTTGCCCGGTCGCCCATGGATGCATAGGGGGTTTCGCTGCATGATATGATGTCCATTTCCGTGGCCAGGCAGCCAGGGGAGGTGCGATCGGTGCCTTTTTGGATTTTACGTGACTGACGGAACATGCCCCAAGTTAGGGGTTAAAAGTGCCACGTCCGCTCGGGCTAACGACTTGGGTGTTGAACATTTTGTACATACAGGTCTATTCTGTACGATAGGGCATACCCCATCTCGATTGGTTCCCGGGTGGCGGTGCTGTCGGCGGGTGTTATTTTCGGCGTTTTTGTGTACATTCATAGCGAATTCGGCAGCAGCGTATGGGTTAATTTATTCAATTCCGCTGCAGCTAGCGACTTGCCCGATCGCCCATGTATGCATAGGGGTATTTGCTGCATGATATAAAGTCAATTTCCGTGGTCAGGCAGCCAGGGGAGGTGCGGTCGGTGCCCCTTTTTTTGGATTTTGCGTTCCCGACGGAACCGGCCGCAAGTTAGGGGTTAACAGTGCCGTGTCCGCTCGAGCTTTCGACTTGTGGATTGGAACTTTGGTATATACATGTCTATTCTGCACGAAAGTGCATACCCCATCTTGCTCGGACCCCTGATGGGGGTGCGGTCGGGTGCGATTGGGTGCGGTCGGTGCGGTCGGCTTTTAGTAGGACCGGAATAAATATCGCCATATCGCGGGGGGGGGGGGGGTGAAAAAAAAATGTTTTTTAGTGTTTTGGCAATGAGTTGGGCTTCAAAACCACTTTGAATGAGAGAAATAATGTAATTCCAACTGTAAACTGACTGCAGGCAGTTATCGTGTTGTATTTTGTTGCAAATTTTGAAATCCAAGATGGCCGCTGGCAGCCATGTTTTTTTGGCCGAATGACCTCAAAATGACTCATTCCTATTTACATGTCCATGTTAACATCCATGATAAATAATATGCACAGAAATTCATATACAGCTGTTTACAGTGAATTTCCCCCCGCAAATCTCTGTTTTAGTGTTAAAAGGGGGGATGGGATGGGTGTTAAAAAATGGTCGGAAAAAACTGCCGAAAACGGAAAAAAATTTGGCGGTGGGGGTGGGTGGGTACAAAAAATGACCGAAAGGGAAAAATGCCATACGTGCCTGAACTTTTTTTCCGACCCCCACTGTGCTATTTATTACATGAACTGAGTTACGGATAGATTATGAAATGATACGAGCATAGACGTGATTTAATTTATGATGGTTACGGAATAATGTATATTTTGACGCCATTTAAATGGACGAACTTTTACAAATGTACGGAAAGCCGCGAATGTACCGATAACTTATAATAATAAAAGTATGGAACGAATCAATGTTAAAACATGAAAAATACAACATAATGAATGAAGAGAGTGCATGTAGCTATGCTACACTATCCTTCTATATGGGTGCATGGGAGGTATATATGGGGTTACGAAAATAATCACTTGAAATTCCTCATACACAATTAATTAACAAATAAAAATGAGTACACCCTACAGCATGGTTTATGGCGAAACATGGGAATACCCAATATCTATACAAATGCCATTTACTTTAGATGTGACAAAAAAATTATATCTACTTCTGACCATACCTTGTATGTCAGATAATAATTATTATCATGTCACCTGGTTGGATCGACCAATGAGGACGCTCCGTTTGTAGAAGCATATCAGGAGACATGGGGTCGTCATCTTTGTAGCCCGTCCCATATGGAATCCATATGGGACGGGCTAGGTTCCCATATGGGGTCGATGTCCGCCATTTTGTTTTTCATGGAACTCTGCCGCCTCGGGTATATTTTCGGTGTATTTTGGCACCAAGAAAAGGGATATCTGTCGGAAATCAAGTTATGTTAATTTAAAGACAAAGTACCATATACCAAAACCTCCATCTCTATATATATATTTTGACTCTTTTGAAGTCTTTAATCCGACTCCAGAGTTCCCCTCCACATATATACAGTATTTTCATAGTGTTGATATACCCACATATTTCGGCAACTCAGGGTGTTGTGGTGTGGGCAAATTAACATGCGAACACCACATGAATATACTCTAAGACTTGAAAACCGCTGAACCGATTGAGCCCAAACTTCGTACCAGGGGTTAGTTTTTTCTGGGAAAGGTTATGGGCAAATCGGTTTTTCGATCCGATGTCAATTGTGCACGCGAGGAGGTAATATATGTTTTTACGCTGTTTTAGGAAATCTCCTATATAATAACCTCTGTTTGTCTGTCATTTATACAAATCTACGATTCTCCACCGATCGGGACGAAACTTGGTATGTGCGTGTAGTTTGACCAGGAGACGGTCATTGTCGTATTGGCGAGCCCGTGCGGCGCCCGCTTCGCGCATGCGCAGACGAGATCTCGGAAACGGGTGGAGCTATCGGGACGAAACTTGGTACGTGCGTGTAGATTGACCAGGAGACGGTCATAGGCTATGTGACGTGTTCGTGCGACGTGACATTGACCTTCAAAAAAATAAAAACCTCAAAATTTACGCTTTTGACGGGGGGCCGCACAATGGGGCCGCAGGCGAAATGCCGCGAAAGCTACTCAATGTATTGATCTGAAATTTCGTATATAGCTGTAATTCGGGCCCCGCGTATCGTAGGAGAGGTCGCGTCTTCGTGCGGGGTCGATTTTTTCACGTGCGCAGGTAAAATGTGTTTATACGGTCTTTTTGTAACTTTTATATAAGTTCGGTGCTCGCAAATCGATTCGCTATAGCGCGAATATTCAATTTCCAGTCGTAAATTTGGTAGCTTTAGAATATTTGGCGTTCCCTGCGTCCAACGATATATGACAATTAAGTGTCCGTTATATTTTTCTCCCCGAAATATCGAAAAGAAAGCGGCTCCCTGCATCCGTGATTTTAAAACAATGCGTGATTTATAAATAGACAATTACGTTGTGTATGCAGACCTGACGTCATCGAAGTTAACCCCTTACCGGTGGCATCGTACAAAATTCAGCATGCCGGTATCTCATATGGAGCCATTCGTGACGGAAACTGCGCTGGTGGAGCATTAAATATTATGTGCCAGCGCATTATCTTATATATGCGAGTCTCACATGAGCCGTTCATGGCCGGGGTCACGATGGTGCAGCATTACAGATCGCGTGCCAGTACATTATCTTATAAATGCGAGTCTCAAAGAGGGAGCTGGTGCAGCATTAAAGATCATGTGCCAGTACATTATCTTATAAATACATATCTTATAAATGGAGTCTCACATAGGGAGCTGGTGCAGCATTAAAGATCGTGTGCCAGTACATTATCTTATAAGTTGCGAGACTCGCATAGGGAGCTGGTGAAGCATTAAACATCATGTGCCAGTACATACCGGTACTCTTATAAATGCGAGTCTCACATAGGGAGCTGGTGCAGCATTAAATATCGCGTGCCAGTACATTATCTTATTAATGCAAGTCTCATATAGAGAGCTGGTGCAGCATTAAAGATTGTGTGCCAGTACTTTACCTTATAAATGCGAGTCTCATAAAGAGAGCTGGTGCAGCATTAAAGAGTGTGAGCCAGTACATTACCTTATAAATGCGAGACTCACATATGGAGCTGGTGCAGCATTAAAGATTGTGTGCCAGTACATTACCTTATAAATGCGAGACTCACATTTTCATGACGGGGGATACGCTGGTGCAGCATTAAAGATGGTGTGCCAGTACATATCTTATAAATGCGAGACTCACATAGGGAGCTGGTGCAGCATTAAAGATCGTGTGCCAGTACATTATCTTATAAATGCGAGACTCACATTTTCATGACGGGGGACACGCTGGTGCAGCATTAATGATGCTGTGAAAATAAATGTAATATTATATAAAACAGGAAACAAATCTCTCTGTTGTCACGTTTAGACTCTTTTTGTCGAAATGGGGTCACTTGCAACAATTCACATTTTTATCCCATAAACAAAACATCCCAGTCAATTGAGATACATTTCACATTGTTGTGCCATGTATTTCACACACGTGTTTTTGCATGGTAACTTAAATATAGGTGTGTGACCTACTTACAAATAACGTGTTACATTTGCATCAAATTTTTACCCGGGACCAGTGTCGGGGCGGGAAATAATTTCGTCGGGGCAATTTGTCCACACGACGTGACCTTGACATTTAAACAGGTACCACATATTTCACACATTTGCATAGTATTAAATATTTATGTAACAGTGCGTGACCTAATTTCGAAACAACTTCTTCAAACATATCCGTTATCTACCATGTATTTTGAGAATTCCGCATACCTGTATGTATATAAGGGTACATCGACATGGGAAGTGCCATTGTCGTACTCCCCAGCCCGTACGGAGCGACCATTGCCTTCTCAATCGGTTTCTATCAAGCGCGGGACTGGATGAAGACTTATTTGGCGAGCTCCCACCAAAACACATTTAAATATCGCACCGTTTGCTGGTTATTTTGGTAGAAGGAAAAGGTGCTGTCAGCGTGTTCATACTGCGAGTCTCCAATATGGAGCTGGTGCAGCATTAAATATTGTGTGGCAGTACATTATCTAATAAATGCGAGACTCACATTTTCATGACGGGGGATACGCTGGTGCAGCATTAATGATGCTGTGAAAATAAAAGTAATCTCTCTTTTTTAGGCCGAATTTATGTTTGAGTTATGAAATTTTGAATGTAAGGTTATTTTCGGATGACGATAACACCTTTTAACTTTAACTTTTCAAAAACAAAAGCCCGGGCATCGCCGGGTACCCAGCTAGTGTGATATATTTGAGAAATTCTAAACACTCATAAATTAATTATCAAACTCAAGTTTGTTGTCCTGCTTCTGGTGATTAGCCATTGATTCAATGCGTTGACGTTCAACGCCCATGACGCGTCACTGTGACGTTACACAAGTTAATAGCCATAGACAAAAAAATTACTTACTGGCAGGTAATCAACTTCGTATAAGTAATTCAAATTCTCACACGGAAAACATGATATGTGGGTGACATGATAAAATCGTTACAGGGTTCGTTGTTGCCGGCTACGGTGACATATGAGGCTCAGCGAGATTAATATCGGGCTCGGCTAGCGCCTCGCCCGATATTAATCTCACTTCGCCTCATATGACACCGTATCCGGCAACAACTCGCCCTGTAACTTATATTATTGGTGCACATAATACTCTATTAATAGGCTACTACTGTCCAACCTTTTATAAAAAATCTTTCACCCATCGATACGCATTCTTCACTGTTGACTTGAATGTGTCTGTTTCTCGTTTTAATCTAATCAACTATATATATAGCTAAATATAATGAATATTATTATGAGCTAATAAACAAATTCAAATGAAGTCGAGAATGTAATCCTTTTGTCTACGCCAGAGTAAGGGTGGAAATGTATATAACCATAAAAGTAAACTCGCCCCATCGATGGTTAGGGGTTAATATCTCACACGGGCATCCGGAACTATTTTTATTGTCTTAGCAAAGTAAAGACCGAAGTTTCACGATATCAATACACAGACAAGTTATACTCTTCAATGAACGGTTATTATTTTTCAGAGCGAATGCATTATTGATATGGTGTTATATCAACATATATATAGAGAGATCCAGTTAGAGATCCATTCATTGATTGATACTTTCACTCCTTCATTAAATCTCTTACTTTCGTAATTCATTATTTACAGAAAATGCATTTTTGGCATCATGAGAAATATAAAGTCCCATTTTGGATGGCAGCGAGTTATTTATAAAATAACTTTTATTTCGATTAAGCTTATGATTAAACTACAAAAGGTATTGCAGCACAAATGCTGTCAAGTTTTGACGCCGCTCTCCCTATAATACAACCTTTTACGCACACAAATATTAACAAGATGACGACTGAACATATCTGCATTCATGATTTGTGATATGTTAAGCTGTGCACGATTTTGTAATACCTCCCATTTGATGGTATGTAGAACATTTTATGGTTATTTGCTAGCTCGGGTTTCAAGATGGAGTTGTGTGATTGTTCGTGCCGTTTCAACTGGTATTCAAACTAAAATATGATTTTCAAAATAGTTTTTATTCCTTTGACATTTTCCGATGTTTAGTCAGGTTTGGTATCTTATTGGACTAAATCGGACTTCATTATTGGAGAGTTAATAATGAAAACAAGAACATAGTCAACCAATTTTAAGGTAGTTGTTGATTGTTGTTTTACACACTTTTATGTTATATTGCATGAACCCACTTGGAAAGCCTTTAGTCCCTATAAGACTTCCTCTTCTTTTCAATATCGGTTTCCTCTGCCGAGATGAGAGCTTAATTTGAGGAATCGGTCAACAAATAATTATAGAAGCGCTAAAGTTTCAAAGGCATGCATGGGAATGACCGTATTCAATCGAACAACTGTTGCTCGGGGTATGTTATCTATAATGCACGAATACTCGATAGAGTTATTTCTCTTATAATGGCATGGGAGACGTTCGAGATTATGAAGGTTGTTAGGACCAATAAGTTTTCCATATATGATTCAATGTTAACGTTTTACCATGCTCACGTTGAGTCTTCCGAAAGGCTGAACAATTTGATATTTCCAGCCAGATGAATTTCTGTTGAAAAACATATAACTCGCAAAGAGGTGTGCGTAAAAGGAATTTTCCACATTTGCGTTTACAATTTGTCTTGTCCGCGGGTTATTCGTGCAGTTGAAACAGGATAGGTGGATACCACCCCAATTAGTTTCTCTTTATTCAAAAACTAAATCTTCCATAAACAAAACCTTCATCTTCAGAGTGGATGATTCATTGGAAATCTAGAACACTTAGGCCAGGGTTAATGGGCGAGCTACTGGATGGTTGATGGCGTAGTCCGATACCATTTAGTTTACGAATGCCCAGTTGTCCATATAGCTATATATGTATAGCATGTATCATTGAATAGATGCCTTTAAAAGAATCAAGTCGCTCCTTCATTTCCATACACAATCTCTAGGTACATGTCTTGTCTTTTGTAATAACTGTTTGTATCATATAATAAATGCATACCCTAATTGTTTTTACCACGTTTCTTGCCACATATGCAGAATTGTCACGATTGTAGCGCAAGGCCAGAATTTTACGAACTATCACCTGGGCTATAGTCTTCGAACTATGTATCTGCCTGCTGATGTCACGTTTGGCGCGAGGCATAATTTGCCATGATGTCAGAATTGTCACTAATCCCTCACTACTGCTGACATGGTTCTGTTACCATTAACAGCAAGTGCTATATAAGCCTTATTATTACATACCCATTGTTGTATTCTCACTAAAAGCTGTGCAGTAATTTTCGACAGAAAGCCCTAGAGCGACCCTGACGTTTGTGTTGTGGCAAGCTGAGTCATAGACACCGTTTATATAGAAAGAGTTGGACCATGTTGCAGATGAGATTACACGTTATGGGTTCATCATTTCTCAAGATGACTAGGAATTTCTGTTGGTCAGTCACATTATTAAAGGTCTGAATATTGTCGTTTATTTCCACAAACAAAAAACGCTCTCTTAGATGTTTATAACTGTGGCATCGCATAATGAAGTGTTCTTCGGTTTCTGCCTCTTGTCCACACATTTTGGAAATTATCTCATCAGTGGGTACTTTATGTCTTTAAGTACTTTGTATCTGCCCTTCTAAACTTCTAAACAATGCTTGCTAATCCGAAGCTTGGTGACAGATAATCTAACGGCCAAATTTAAACGAGGTTCAAATATGGTTCTACCTGGTATTTTATTTTCGCTCTTCTATAAAGTTCGTAACTTGTTTTTACCTGAAGGTTTTTCGTCGTTGAATATATCTCGTCTGAAAGTAAGTGAAACAACATACACGTACATGCTAAATTTTTAAGTTATCACAATTTTTCGAATTAATTTCAAGACTTTATCAGCACTATGGAACAGTTCTCTATAGTTAGGGACTTCCGAGTCAAGCGACCATTTATCTGGTAAAATACGATGTTCTGATATATTAGCAGATTTGTAAATAAGAGATTCTTGGTCTGTGGTCGATTACTTTATTGCATATTTAACTGCACGAGATGTGGATTCATACACAATAGATTAATGTCAAACGCCCATATTTCACATCCATAAAGTGCAATTGGTTTGATGAGCTTATCAAAGAGTGTGTTACAAACGCTGACTGAATATATATAGTTTTGTCTTAAAGATTGACCCATGGTTTTTATTATGGACATCAAGTCGCGCCTTTTTAAACGATCCAAAATGCAATGCCCAGGTAAGTATATTCTTTGTCAATACCGACAGAGGAATCACCTATTTTGAATGAGATATTGTTTCGATTATTTCCTTTCTGATACACTATGCACTGTGTTTTCTCCGTATTCATTTTTAGTCTATATTCCGACTTACATTTCTGTTTTCGTGGCAAGCCACTTGCGAAAAATGGACATTTGTGTCGGTCACTCATGAGATAATTATCCACTCAAAACACTAGCGGTCAGATGCTCGTAGCCCGTTTATATATAACCATGGTATATGCGAGAAATACACAATGAAAACACACTTCACAGTTTGGATCGATAAGCCTTGCCCTGTGTAGTTTGATGTTGCGTTTTTTGACAATCGGTCTTCCGTATCATTTATGCAACACAATTATCGTCTTACTTGCAGCACGACGTTACCCTTGATCGCAACGGAAGCGTTTTCATTTAGAGTATAGTTAATATGTGGCGTATTCTCGGATAGAAAACAAATAGGGCTATGCTGAAAGCAGAAACTAAGACGCGATGGGCACCCATGGTTGAGTCTGGCATATTTGGCACTCGGGACTTGGCTAGAGGGTTTTCGTTGGGTGAGGGGGGGGGGGGGGTCATAACTTGGAATTTCCAACTGCACCCCACCCCATTGAACCACACCAAACTCACAAGTTTGCGTAATTCAATTTTGCAACCCCCCCCCCCCGGGCTTTGATTTTTCCCGAATGTTCCCTCACCAATTATTAGATGGTAGCCTATTCTAAATGGACCAGTAGTCTTGTGGCCACTAGCCATACAGGGGGATGAAAAGGATTGTTCGACCCAGTATGGGAAAAAAGTCCTAACATCTAGTGGTATAACGCCAGACAAATTTACACCCGATTTCTTTAAAAAAAAAAAAATTGCAAGTAGTTACTGGCAAGGACACAGGACACGTGGTTTGGACGGTGGTTTGAATGTTTATTTGCACATTTATACAATACATCATTGGTGCATATATGTATACAAATTTACATGCTCAGGGGTGGCATGGCCAATGCAGGCCGTCTTCCTGTCACCCCTGTAATAAAACGTCATATGTATAATCAAGATGGCGTTCACATAGTATTTACAACAAGGATGGGCGTTGAAGGGTTTATCAATGAGAAATCTTCTTACAAAACAGGACAGTTTGACATTCGAATATGTGTTTAATGTTAGGGCTAAGCTAGTTATGCACGTGCATGAAATTATATGTATTATTAAATTGCCCATTGCAGGTGAGGGTACCAGGGTGACTCATACTTGTTGGGACATGCCAATAACAGTTCAGTAATTTCCACTTGTTACTCTGCAGGATTTACATTCTCGACTTTTACATATGGTATCATTACTATATTGTGATAATAGATTATTGGTGATAGACTTTTGAACTGTGTTTTATTTGGAGAATTTTTGTGCGAAGCGTTCAATCAGTCCCATACATTGGGGAATGCGTGTTTTGGTAGTATTAATGAGAAATTGGTTCTCGGTTTTGTCATCATCAAACTTCCGGCTTGTCTGGTTATAGATATGGGTGTATATTTGAATGTTTTATCGAATGATGATGGGAGTGTTTTATTTTTCCAATTATACATAAATAATGCGATTTGGAGATGATACAGATCATGCAGTTTGAGGATCTTTTCCCTCTTAAAAGGTGGTTCAGTATGGCTACGATATTTCGTCTTGCATATAATGCGTATGGCTTTCTTTTGAAACTTGAATAATGATCCTGTTATATTTACATGGCCCCATTTTTAAGCCGTACATGAGATGACTGTGAATGAGAGCGAAATAAAGGGTTTTGAGTGCGTTTTTTGGGAGAAATCTTTTTGCCATGTTTAAGCAATATGTGGTATGAGAAATGTTGTTTGTCATCATGGATATATGATACTTGAATGTGAGGTTCTCGTCTATGATCACCCCGAGAAATTTGAGAGATTTTTCTTTGTATTAGTTTCCAACACGGGTAAGTTCTTTATGATTCAGTTGTATCCTAATATCGTTCCATTTCGAGTCGTTGTTTTGGGGGTGTATGAGGATGTATTTAATGGACGTACATTTCGGCATGTCATTAACAGAAATAAAAAATAACAAGGTCCAAGAGTATACCCTTGTGGTACACCTTATTTCATTGTTAACATCCCGGAGTTTACCCCGTTAATACTGTTTTCGTTCCGATAGGTAGCTTTTAAACCATTCGTTTGCTATGCCGCGTATACCATTGTGCTTTAGTTTGTGGAGTAAAATATCATGATTAATTGTGTCAAATGCCTTTGATATGTCTATGAAGACAGACAATGTTGAGTCACGCGTTTTTGTTGTTGTTGCTATTCGCAACCTCTTCAAGAAGGTGAATCAGGGGAGGATAGTAGAGTGGTTTTTGCGAAAACCATATTGGTTTTCGTGTAGTGTAATTCTCAATTCGATTGCGATCGCCGTTTTTATAGATTGGCACGATTTTTTTAATTTTCATTTTCTCTGGTACAACACCTTGTGTGAAGGAAAGATTGAAAATATGAGTTAGTGGGTCGACGGTTTCATTTGTTTGTTTCATTAATTTTACAGAAAGATTATTGAAGTCCGTAGATGGCTTGTTGGGTAATTCAACTTGAGCACTTCATCTGTATTTGTTGGAAACATAAAGAAATTAGATTTGTTTTTATTCGATAAATATGTTGTAAAGTCCAAACCTGATCGATGTGAAATTGAGTTATTAATTTTTCGACCTATGTCTGAAAAGTAGTTATTGAAGGTACATGCTATCAATATGGGGTCGGATACTTTCGTGGTTCCATTTACTAGGAATTCAGTCGGAATTTAACCGTGTCATGAGGCATCATTAATGCATCTTTCAATATTGACCATGTTCGTCTCATATTACATTGATTTTCTTTTAGTACATAGTGGTTCGGCCCGATGTAAGAACATTTTGAAAATCTGAACATGAAAATTTGACATCTAGACATCTAGACTGGCCTCAAGCATTCCAATTCTGGGAAATTTGCAACCTAACACAGACCCTTAGGTTTGCAAATTGCCAACTGATGGCCATTTCAGTCCAGTATGTTACAATTGAAAGGGAAATATGCAAATATTGGTATAAAAACAACAAATTCGTCACTAAGAAATTGTTGGAAAATCTAACTACGAGAACAATTTCAACCTAATTTTGAATTTTCCAACTAATGTTGCATTATGTTTGACTACAGTTTGGGTGTAAGACCCCTGCATAACCACCCCTGTCGGCACGTCCCTGCTTGGCACCCCATGCTAAGAGCGGGGTCTTCCATTCACTTAAGACGAGAAACTAAATTATGTTGGGTGGCACCCGGGGAGGGGTCAGGGGGCTACATCCCCACCCCTGTCGGGGAGGGATAGCAACCCCTTCAGTGAGATCTGCAATGGTCAACCCGGTAGCTGCTAAAGCCCGGCCACACTGTCGGGGAATCGTATAGCCCCTGCGCTCATGTTGCGCAAATTCTAGTATAAAAAGTGCATCTATTGCAGACAAAGTTCAAATAGTAAATATGACCAGACAAGACATAGAAACCACTAATCTCATTATCAATCTAACAACACCAGAGTCGTTATTTGGTGGGAATCTGGATTCAGAACCCAAAGCCGATTACGGTGCGGGGCTAATTCCCGATTCTAGGTCAGATTTTGAAATACATGTGGTCTCCGAAACTATGTTTAGTGTTCTCCCATCGTCAAACATGGCTCATGTATTTGACACAAGTATCATTTGTATCTTATATTTATAAAGTTCACGTTTGTTGTGAAAGTCATGATTTTCTTCTATGCGTATATACACGGCACATAATTTGCTGCTAATCCGACTTAATCGCATCTTTTTTCAAGTTAAAGTGTGTTTATTGATGAGGGCAAGCATTTAATTCTAACAGCTCTAGGCCTCCTGAATCAAATTCCGAAGATGTTGTGAAGAACACACGAAACTTGTCAGTTGCACAGGGACGTGACGACAGGGGTTGGTTGGGTGTCTCGACCCCCCGAACTTTGGTACAATTTTCTTAGGTGTGCAGTCATTCATACGTGAGGAAAAATCAGGATTCTTTTGACTAACTGTCCGAAATAATGATACGTACAAGCCAGCAAACGTAACAAACAAACCCGATTTTAAATAAATACATATACAAACTTTTGACTAACTCGGGAGATCTGTATATATGTTCAACTTGTTTTGGTAGTCATGTTGCTTTGCCATTACTAATTATTTATTTTGTCAATGTAATAACATATGGGAGAGGGGGTACCATTCAGTGAGTCATCACTTGTCCGCCAATCCCATCGTATGTATAAACAAATGTATGTGTTATATATCATGTGTTATCTAAATTTGACAAATATTTGAAATAAATATGTTTAAACTAAACTTTGGTACATTTCCAGCAGTTATAAATTTCATGCATGACACAACATTAGTTGGACATTAATTTGACACCATATATAGGTTGTAATTGTTCTCATTGTTTGATTTTTTCAACCAGTAAAAGTTGGTAATTCTCCAATCTTATTGTGTGTCAGGTTGGCTATTTCCAAGGGGTGCAAATGGAATTCTGCGAACCTGTGAGATTGATGTTTGGTTCAATTGGAGGGGGGGGGGGTGCAGTTGGCCGGAAATTTGAGGAAACCTCTAGCCACGTCCCTAGAACTTGTACGTGTGGGTACTTAATCAATAAATTGACTGACATTTCCACTATATAGTCATATAGTCCTGAGATCCTAGAATAAGCTTTACATTTTTGTTTGTGTGATTGGGAGATGTAATTCACCTGCGATCACAAGACCACAACATTAGCTTCATGGGCAAAGCTTTATTTTCCAACTAATGTACAGCACGTTGACCAAAAAATGCCTGTGTTTGTTGTCTAGACAGAGACTATTGTGCAAAACGACTGCATTTGACGAAACAAAACATTTTAAACATGAAATTGCTATAAGACTAGATAGTACATACGTGTATCTGATAATCCATCGATATAATATAACCCTACTATTTCTTGAATAAGAAGAAACATTATAATAACGAACACAGCAGAAGACATATCCATGCGTGTTCACATGAATTCGGTCAATGGTGACGTATCCGCCGAATTCGAAATCGAGATGCGTTCAGGCGGTATTTTATGGATAGAATTATGAAATGGACATATGAAAGTGACAATGAAATCGACAATGATTTGCTTCGCCATCAACCGAAGTGCTCCCCCAGCATTACTATCAATAGCGTTATTATTTGGCTAATTTCAGTAATATTCTCCCAGTTTACATTCGATAAAACAAATTTGTCCCCGCATTTAAAATTCTTTGATATAGATCGTTTATATTCTGCAATAATTTGTACACAAGAGACGGATTCTTATGTTTTATTGTGTTTTTAATCTCCGAGGTGGCGAAATCTCGGTTTGTTTACATTACGAACATTTGAGTCCGTAATCGGAATCGGAATCCGAATCTGGATTACCACGATATTGAGATTACGGTCTGTTCGTTTACTGATTCTGCCAATTTCTGGTCTGTTCGTTTACCGAACCAAGTCGTACGGGGTCTAATCTGTAATCTGAATCCAGATTCTGAATCCGGATTCCCACGAGATAACGACTCTGGCGAACATGATTACCTTTCAAAGCAATAACACCGGGTATCAGGTTACGGACAACCACAGGCACACACACTATGGATAAATACACGATAAAAAACACGGCCGTTTTTTTTTACGGTGCAACCCGTGAAGTTTTTGTTCATTGTCTGTTTTATAAGTTGTCGAACAGTTTATCCTAGAAATATGTACCAGATTTATCAAATAAAGCTTTTACTCGAATGATTGGCGTTAGAATTTTATAAAATCGTTTCAGGCGTTTTGAACTATGGCGCGCTCGTTCTTAATTTAGATTGTTATATATATATTTATTTATTTATTACATGATCCTACCCTTATTCCATTTAATAAATCCATTCTATAAATTACAGGAAGTAGTGCCAGGTGACCGTTGACTTCCAGTTTGTCGTACTCTACGTCTCAAAATACTGTGGCTTCCAATATTTTTCCAACAAACTATAACGAATGAAGAGTTTGAAAAGTTTTGTCATTAAATATACGGCATTAAATACGCCAAAGAGTCTGTATTTTTCTAGGACTATTTATTTACGCGGCAAACAACGCATAGTTACATGAAACGTCATCGCATGCGATGCCTTACAAAAGCCGATGTTAGTTTTGCGTCCCATTTGTTGATTTAAATATGTTTTGTCGATCATGTAATAAATAGAATCTACAACTCGTCCCCAGTTTATAGCGGAATTTACAAATTAGGTCTGGACCTCACCAAAGGCTTGATCCAGACCTAAATTACTGGACGAGTTTTGTAAATTCCGCTGAGTTGTAGATCCGCTATATTTTTACTCGTTTTAAACGACACGCACCTATGCTCTGAACTCATATACTTAACAACGTATACCGACGTTATCACATTAAATTTGACTGACTCGAGGTGGACAATGTGGCCATTATGTGGGATCTTAATATTTAAGTTGCATAACTTGTTCTCCGATCCCTTGTTATTACAATACTCCCTCTTCATTCATTACTGCGAAAAGCCGTCATCTAACGTATACGTCGAAATGTGTAAGAGAGCCAAATGGAATATGTTACAAGGGGATCCAACCACATTGGTTCAAACAAGACATTTTGTCATTGTCAAAGAGAAGAATCAAGTGAGAATGATGAGATACATGTTATGGACCATGTTTCATTTTGAAGTAAAACGTATCTTAGATTTTCTGGTCTCTGTGGCTATGATATAAAACTATAAAACCACACAGGTCGAAATGATTATTTACAATTTCGCAATGGGCAAACTGGCCAATGGTGTATATATAATGCCAATGCTAGTGTATATTAATTATAATCACTTGAGGATCAGAATAATTTCTGTGTGAACAATTTACAATTCAAAGCAATTGGTTTCCGACATTTTGATTGCGTTCTTATAGGTATACCGGGATTTATGGCCACAGTTGAACAGTTCCAATCTAATTAATACTCGTTCTAACCATTCAACACATATTATGATATATTGGGAGATCGCCATCGTTGTACATTCGGGAATTCTGCTGTGATAAGGGTGTAAAGCCTTGTTAACAAATTGTACTATTAATCGAATTTCTTGACGTAAAACGAAACAGCGTACCTGTATCTGCGCTGTTATTCATTCCACCAAAAAGTATCGTTGTATTGCTATTAAGTACAACACGTACTAATGGACGAGTGCCGATATTTACGAAAATATTATAATTCTGGGAGAGGACGTATACAGTCATATTCATCAAAAACATTGGTCTTGTTGTTTTCCTACATGACTACTGCTGTCAAATTTAAGATGGGAGTTATTTTTGGTGGTTACCCCATCTATTATAGTTTGCAGACATAAGTGGTCGTAAAATGTTCCATTAAGTTTGGGATTAGAAGCCAAGAGATATGCAACCGAGCAAGAATAAAATGGAATGGACGTCTTGTTGTGCTGTATGACACATACGGCCTCTCGCATATATAGAGTTATCTTTCATTTGACATATTGACATATGCGACGTGATCGTGGACAGTCTCGTGTGTTACGGATATCCGGTTTCCCTGACATATATATCACGTATCATCAATAGTTATATATTGTAGTGTCTAGAAAGGAAAGGTCATTACACAAAACAATAATCGCCTTCATTTGATACGTGTGTATGTCATTAACCCAATATTGCAGTGACCCTTCACCATTACCCTCGCATCCCGGGTGATTTTTATACTATAACAAACTCGGATACGAAAAGCATGGAACAGAGACCCCATCTCGAGAAAATATATAATGGAAATGCAGTCACAAATTTACTGATGCATATCCCAATCGGAACGTTTCTGCGAGGATTTTTTGCACAGGAACGGTGTCAACTTGCAAGCGGTATAACATTTGATTGAATTCGCTGTGCGGTTTCTTTTCGTGTTTTCCATATTAAAAATGAAAATAAATTTATCACCGAGAAGCACAACTCTGGGAACGCACACATTTCTTTTTTTATTATTATTATCTCTGGAATGGCAAAATAATAAAGTTTCGATTCCTAACTGTGGCTCGAGTTTCACTCCACTCATACGTCTACGATCGTTATCAATGTATAGTAAGACTGTGTTGGATGTCCGTGATGCAAGTAGCATCATGCCTAACGTTGAGCTATAACATTATCTCAACCTCCGCGATTCGGCTTATTGCTAAAGTTTCAAGACAATTTTGCAACAATAATAACTGTTTATCGGAATAATTGTTCTCAGTAAAGCGAATTGTATTTTATATCTGTTGAATTCTTCTGAAGGGTGTTTGCTTTGAACAGTCAATCAACTTGTTTTGGTGGGATAAATTGTTTGTGTATATCCATGCTATACATTCGAATTGTTCGGTTAAATATAACAAATAGAGCATGTTTTGTCACTGACTACGCGTGAACTATGCCCACCCCACTGGGCACTATGCTCGAATAGTCAACCCCAACCTTGCTCTATTTATTGAGTTTCATCAATTTACATTACACTTATCTGCACACATTTAGGACATTCAATAAAGTTAATTAATTAATTTTCAAATACTGATGGACTGATTTGCGAAACCGGCTGACACAATTTAATTGTGTAAGAACCTGTAAGAACCGAGTAATTCATGCGCGTTTATAGAACACATATATGTGTGAGGGTGTGTGTTTGTGTGTGAGGGTGTGTGAGGGTGAGGGTGTGTGAGGGTGTGAGGGTGTGTGTGCATGTGCTAGAGCACACCAAACTTGCGCTAATTCATATGTTCTCTACTTGCAGGTCATAGAATCAGGGGCGACACCCATGGGGACGATTCTTTCAGAACAACGGTCGTAAACGGTAAGTCAATATATTGTCCAGAAGCAAAGGACCAATTTTAGGAGTAAGTAAAATTTTCCTGATAAAGTTTTTTCTCTCAGCGGATTATTATTCTGGATGGTATGTGCTTCAAGTTATGGGTGGATGTGGAGTTCACACCCTTGGGCATTTCCTAGAATCCAAGATGGCGTCCAGCATGGACGCCATGTTACAAAATAAGTCAGATTAATCCGTTTTGTTGGAGACAATATCTCATAAAATGTGTACAAATGTATACATTATTGGGATGCTATTACATTGTACTACATTTAGCAGGAAATATTGTTACTCCAATAGCAAGATGGCTGCCAAAATGGTAACCTGAATTGGAAATATACTCATTTTAACTCATATCTTCTACATCCGTTTCTTCTGTTTGAAACTGGTGACCAGTTGTGGTTTGTTTTCCTATTATTCATGTCCCACTATTATACTATTATTTTGGCAGTGAAATTTGTTGTTCAATTGTTTTCAGCTATTTCCAATCACTAAAAAATATTTTAAATAATTGTAGTATGATATTTCGGTAAAAACTCACTTTTTGTTTTTTAGCAATATTTTAATATTAAATGAACATATTTGAATGAGTTAAGACAGATGAAGTATTACCATCAAATAGCAATCTCATTAGGGCCTGAAAGTATGGTTTATGATGGTAGTCAAAATGGCGGCAAATTTACAGAAAATTATATTATTCGTCTAGATGTTTTAGGATGATGCGTTGGATAATCTGCATTGGATGTATTACACTTGTTATTTCTTTGATCTCAATCCATTTCAATCCCTAAACAAATTGATCTTGTCATAACGTCGTTTCTAGCCATACTGCAAAGTGAAAAGAACCCGAACTGAGGGAGTTAAGCACAAGCTAATATTATCTATAAAATTCAATGTCGTTGGTGCATGAAATTGACAATATAATCAATCATACAGTCAATATTTTGGCCACACCCAGTTTGGGATCGGATTATTATATGTGGTATATTCATTGGCAGATGTCTGTCTTCCAACTGTCCTGCGTTGGCCGATTTAAATTAAGCGAGTTAAACAATTGATTTAAATCAAAACATTGTCAATGATGATAGAAAGTCTAACAATGTTTTTTGTAAACTATAACATAAGTATTATTAAACAATATAAAACATTGGATCATATATATGAAATTAAACAGTAATATCAACACTATAGAAACTACAGGCATACTACGTATTACCATATTTACTACTCCAGAAACGGCATATTTCGCTTAATTGTTAGTATTTTTTGTAACTACACAATTTCATTTCAAATTCAGCACGCCTCACTACACTGTTTAATTCATTTCCATATCCGATTGCCATCTAAACCACTCTAGCCGTCTAGTGTCTATACTCGATATATGGTGTGGTTGTGCTCCCATATCACAGACGAGCAAACATGGTTGATACTATATTCAGTTTTCAGTTAAAATTGACTAAATTTATTAGTAAAATTTGAAGCACATGTCTATCTTTCCAGGCCATAACTGTATGCATAAAGTACATGGTCGCTATAGCTGTACTGTCATGATATTTTGCGCTTGATTGGTGTACCAAAAATAACAAATACTAATACAATCATAGAATTATGATTGATCCAGCTTTGAATATAATGAGTAACATCTTTTAGAACCTTCATTTATCAGAGACATTCCACAATTACATATTTTGATAACAGTTTATTTAAAAAGAAAATAAACAAATCACCAACCCTGCAACTGTCGCTGAAATAGTATTGTGTTGAGGTACGTGTTCTACGTAATTTCACAAGGTATTTAGATCGGTAATGTGAAAGTAGGCTTCGTGGCATCCCCTGTAATCGTATTGCTCACGGAATTTACTTTGTGCTTCATGCATGAATAGGATGTTCAGGACCCATGTTCATTAACACCCGGTAACGCTGATATCCAAACTCATGCAAGGTTCAATGCTATAATCTGAACGTGTGCGAGTTAGTTATAATTGAATGTCATTATATCACTGTTACATTGGCATCCCAATGTACATTCCGTTAATGACGTTGTAATCAATTTATTTCCCTGGTCTAGTTATTTCCTACTCGGACATGACCACATTTTATGGTGTACAGCTTTTTGAACTTTGGAAATGTCCATGTCAATTAGTGTGATACTTACTAATGTCACTTCTCATAAGAGTAACATTCCCCACTTAGCTGAGATCACGGTACTAAATTATACAAGGTTGTATATGAATATATATATATATATATATATATATATATATAGCTATATATATATATATATATATATATATATCATTCCACATGTGCATATCAGTTCCATGTTCATAGTGTCTTCTATTGTGTCCCTTTTAAAGTGTTTCTTTTTCAAGTATTTAAATCAGATTAGCCAACTCAATAAATCTATCAGCCACGACATGTACACGCATAAGGACGAAGTATATAATTTTCTATACATTTGCTGCCATTTTGACTGCCATCATAAAACATATTAACCGATTCAGGCCCTAATGAGATTGTAACTTATAGGCAATACTCCCACTCGCTTATGTCCATCAAAGCTGTATTTCACATTAAAATCTGGACAGAAACCAATTTTCAATTTTCGGGGGGGGGGGGATTTCATACCACGATCAATTTTGTTACGGATTGGATGTGGTTGAGACCACAGGAACAACCCGTAGTACAGGGCAAATGATCATTCGATATGAATAATAAAAACAATGCACAATTTGCAACCAGTTCAAAACAATAGGAACGGGTATAGGAGATACGAGTGGAAAACAATCCTATTTTTTTTCACATTCCGGTCGCCAATTTGGCAGCAATCTTACCAATGGAGTACCAAATGTTCTTCCAAACAGAAGTATTATCTAATATAATCCAAATAATATATAAATTATTATAAATTTGATGAAATATGTTTTCCAACAAAACAGATTAAACTGACTTAGTTCATATTATGTACTACGTGTTGGACGCCATCTTGGATTATAGAAAATGCTCAAGGGTGAGAACTCCACACCCACCTAGAAATTGATGCACACACCACCCTGAATCACAATCGATAGAGAAACAATCTTTAATAGAGAATTTTTACTTCACCCCTTTTTCTCCCGGACTTTTTATCCTTGTAACTAGTGTTATAGAGCGAAATCGATCACATTAAACGTTGCCCAATTGATGTAATATTATGCCAATCGCACAGAAGTATACACCGGCTCACTTCTTTTCTATCAGTATGATAATTGAATATACTGTACCGCAAGTAACCCGACCTTTAAGAGAATGCGCAATTCGTGACGACATAGAAGATATTGGTATGACATGGGGTAAAACTGTAACTTTAATCCGATCAAAATGTAACTTTTCGGACAGTCGGTGAAAACATGATATGTAATAGTGCTATTGGGCAAAAAAAAATGGAATAAACATAGATATTACACGTATGTGTTAATAATCCATATAATTGTTGTCGTCGCAATGCACAAGTAATTGGATATTACAAATATGGAATTAATTTTTGAGAACTTTTCTCATTTGATGTATGATACTGATTTTTACCAGATTATCTGCGATTCAAAATAAATCATCACGGTCACATATTCTAAAGTTGAGTCTAAAATGTGCGAATCGTCAAAGGAATAACTGAGCATTACAGGGCCAATGCTGGTACATTAGCGAAAATAACGACTGTTGGACATAACTCGTGCACATTGCCACATTTCGTGATCAATCATGGGATACTCGTAATTTGCACAGCCCACTGACTAAGTATTTACTTTTAATATATAAATCTCTATTTCTATCGATCGATCGCGAAGAAGCGGGTCTGTTTTATGTTACAAGTCCTTGTGGGGCTGGGATAAGGATCTAAATTAAGATGATCGGAACAACTGTCAAAGAAACATCTGTCGCGATATCGGCAAATAAATGGAAGGAATTTACATTAATATCTACAAAGCGTTAAATCAAACACACGAGATATATTGCCGTGTACTCGGGGGAATAAACCTCTCTCATTCTATTACCCACAATTCCGTATTGACTGAATTATATAGGCATATGATCTCCATTTGATTATGCGATCACCTTTCATAGTTCCATGAATATATCAGCGATCGCATGTAAACACAGACGAGACCTGGACAGAGCTACTAGTGTAACCTGCAGGGATCTAATATTTAATCCATATTTGAAATAGTAATCGGGAGTTTTATGAATTTCACAGAACGTTTATCCAACTGAATGGTAGCTACAAGAAAATATTATAACAATTAAGTTTCAAATTGGGGAATAAATAAGTCAAGGCTGCATGATCTCCCCACAACAAGAGAAAGAAGGGCATATCATCGTAATCCAACTAGGTGTTAACAAAAGACATAATACGATATTGCTCCTCATGTATGATGGCTGCTGATATTAAAAGTTCTTAGTTCATGTCGATAAATCGCTTGGCTTATACCAATGCATATTACCAATAATGCGTTGTTTGTATTTAGTTCTTGCTGAATTAGGAAAATGACAATTTCAACAAACATATCTGAAACTTTAGCCAAAAGTAACATATTTCGTGATAATTTCGAAAATGGTTGCCATGGCAGCCCAGGAACTTTGTGTGTGATAAGGTTTTTGAAAGTACATTATCTACTAATTGGAATTGACATGTAACCAGTTATTCACATGCATGAGAATCATACAGGGGTCTAACGTGGGGTCACTAACTGTTCCAATAACACCTTTCTATAAGTTCGGTAAATTGTGCTCAGATCATATATTGTATATTGTGGATTACAATAAATATGTTCAACAACAAACACCCTTTCTATTAAGTAGATTAACCTTGCTCGCCCAATATGTGTGAGTCGGTTTCTCTTGATAGTGCTTCCAGTATTATTTTGCATGATCTAATTACTCCTCGTTTCACATTAGTACATGGACAAAATGGTTTCGAACTTGATCCGAGTTTGTTATTACCACCTTCGCTGCCTCCGACGCATTCGAGGATACTTAAGTGATGATGTCATGAAGCATGCAGTTATCTCACTTGTATTGTCTCGGATCGATAATTTAAACACTGTTTTGACGAACATCACGCAAGAGAATATTCGGCGTATTGATCTTGTGATAAATAGCTGCGCCCGATTGATAAAAATGTCGCCAAATTCGACCATATCACACAGACGCTAATACAGGAGCACATTATGACATTCGAATTCAGACTTAAGTTCAAATGTGCGGTGACTATATACAAATCATTGAGAAAGACAACGCCTGAGTACATATCTGATATGTTTGTCCTAAAATCCGGCAGAGTTACGCGTTCAACGACAAGCGGTTTAGACATTAGGACAATAGCGAAACCCAACGTGAATTACGGTAAAAAATGTTTTCAGGAATTGGCTACGCAGGTATGGAACGGTCTGCCACAAACTGTTCGACGATGTTCTACATTGAAGGATTTCAAAACCGATCTCAAAACTTTACTTTTTAGACAATGTTTCCCGCAAGTTAATCGTTAAGTTTAAATCTAGTTCTTAGTCATCATCTTAACTTCCTTTACCTTATTACTATGCTTTTTAAATTTTACATTTCAATGTTATTTTTGTCGCGCTTTGTTGTAAAGCGCATTGAAACTTTATTGTATAATGCGTTTTTAAATGTATATAATAATAATAATAATAATAATACACGCCTCTATTCCTTCCCTCTCAACACAACGCTTCTGTGAACCAGTGTTCCTTTACTAATTGTTTTACTACTATATATATATTCCCCAATTCAATTTATATTGGTTGACACCCCTTCATCTTTCTGCTGTGTGACGTGCATCTTGCCAACTTCCAGGACCATTAACACGATATTTATCTAAATCGGAATCTTATGCACGGGGACACAATCTCACGACCCACCCCAGAACAGATATTATTTCCTCAATGAACTTGTTTTCTTCTATACGGCTACATCCCATTCTTTACTATGTGGCTTGTTTGTGGTGCCCATTGGACGTTAATAATAAACTGTTCGTTCTTACCTCACACATACATAACAGCGATATAATTTTATCCACATTAAACGCATGTCTACTATGCGGACAACGCATGTCAGTTAAAGCGCACATCGATCTGTCTATTGCACAGAGAGATTGTTTATAATGTGATACAAAGCAATTTTCTATGGTGGCATCATTATACCTTACATGATTACAATACGCCTTTTATTTGCAATCACGTGCTTGTCATCCGTTGTTACAAGTACTGGCATTGACTTTATTTAACGTCTCTCAGCATCTTCATATCTATCCCTTGTTTTAACTTGCATCGAAAGACTTCCATCTTCAAATGTTTCGTGTACTTCTGTGACAAAGTCCTATATGACGCTACACACATGGATCATGCTATTTTTACTTTATGTATACGTGTGACACACATTTATCACTATAATGTTACTTACTTGCTGAATCCTGTGTAATTCTTTCTTCTCCCATCGTGTCGGACTTATTTGTGATACAGGTTCTGGAACTAGAGTGAGAGCTTTCTTAGACACGAGCGTTTCGTGTGACAAACTGACTACATTGAATCACCATCTGAGTGCTGGCATCACGGACACATAACACGGCAGGAATGTGCGATTATTAGATGACAATCGAGTTCCAGTTGGTTTCTTAGCATCTGGATAATTATGATCGAAAGTAGTTTCACAGCTTTTTAAAGATCATAGTCCTAAATGGGACATTAGTGATCGGTTCCTCACTGTGCACCAAAGACAGTTTGAACAATTATTTTGTTCTTAACAATTCGTGTGTCCATGGCCTATGGCAAAACACCGTGCACTTAACTGTTTTAGTCTTGCAATTGTTTCATCCATGGCCTTAATTTTGGCATTTAAAACACAGCAAAAGGGATGGTACAGATAATGTAGATCAGCTATATCACGGGGTCTCATCCCAGCCCTAATACAGTATTACTACTATTCATGGTCTATTGTTACTTTTCCTTTACATTAAACTCATTTTATGTGTTTACAAAAACAAATAGGATTGCCGTGTGTAGCCCGGGTTAAAAGGAACTAAATATTTTAATGTTTCTATTGTTTAACAAATATACATAAGAATTTGGCTAAAAAAATTGCATTATTATCAATGCCAGAGATTACCAAGTATCACTAACATGTATGGTGCACAAACCCCTACCCCTGACTCAGAGTACGTCACTTAAGCATATTTAAACTGTACCATTATAATAATACGTCGACCCTTTTTAAATCAATGCATGTGCAACTTACCCGATCTCCGTTCCTGATTTAGACTACACGTTTTTGAAACTATAAGCCACAAATTTGAATAATCGTGTCATAGAGACGCCCATATATCAGTTATGTTGAAAAATTGGCGAAAAATGTTTTTTATCTTGGTGCTCCCCTCGGCTGATCCCCAGTCTTGGCCCGAATGGTGCTACTTCAGAATATTTGAACTACACCATTAGGTTTCGAATATTGTCGAACTGTGTATATATAATTGTTGAGTTATTCCTCGATAAAAATGTTTTAGCAATGCTGGTGCTCCTCCCTCAACTCCCATCCCTGACGGTGAAATTTGAATTGTATCACAGTTCGGTAGAAATGGAAAACAAAACGGTTTCTATCAATGTTTGTCTCCATCCTCGACCCCAATCCCTGGCATGGATGGCACCAATTAGGTATCTCTAAACAACACCATATGTGTGTTTGGTAGAAATCGGCGAAAAAATAGTTTTCATTAATTTATGCGCCCTCCACCAACATCCATCGCTGGCTTGAGCGACGTCACTTATATATTTCTAACCCACACCATAATATTCGCCATATCATGGAGCTGACTAATATATAAGTACTAGCTGGGTACCTGGTGTTGCTCGGGTAAAGAATGTGTAAATTAGTAGTGCCCCTTCAAGCCATTTCAATTATTTATTAGTCACCCGAGGTAAGCATCACCTATTGCATGACACTCGCCGTATAAAGTTACCTCCTCTTTTGAATATCAACGCTCTTAATTATTAGTGCATTTTAAAGTCATCTGAGGTTAATGGCACCTATCCTATTACACTCCCTGTGTCAATTTACCTCAACATGCCAATGTGCATATATATCTTCTGAGCTGATAATAAACCCTTTTCATTGATAATATATTTTAATATAATGTACTAGTCCCCGATTAAATCATCGTATGTCAAATGCGCCTGGCGATAATATTCCCCTGGCCAGGTGACCACTGTGTACTAATTTTCCTACGTATCGTCCAAGCTGGTAAGAAACGCGCTTTGTTGCTCATATATTATAATCTAAATTTTAAGTTCCCCTTTAGGATTAAATGCACTTATCAAATGCTACTCCCTTGGCCGATTGACCACTGCATATAATTTCCAGCCATCAGAATCCAACCATTTTGGATATATAATTGATTATTTAATTATATTTGTATTATTAGTGTCCCTTTAAGTCGCCTGGGGTCAACGACACGTATCACATGACAAAAGGTAATGCCATATATAATTAATTATTTAGTTAAATGAATTATTATTGCACTTGTAAGACATCTTATGCCAACGGTACTTATAGCATGGCACTCTCCGGGTCAATTGAACTTTGTGTACACATTTTCAGCCGCGTTTGGTCACCTATAACCAATATATATATTAATTAATTATCAATGTCATTTAATACATTTGAGGTCAACAACCTAATAAGATTTCCCGCGTCAAATTACCTATATCTACGAATGTTCAACTCCGATAGTTTAGTCGTTTTGGTTGCCAAAAGCTCAGACAAACACAATATAGATTGTAGACATTGGTAACAAAAAGGTTTTTTATTAATTTTGGTTGCCCTTCCCCATTCCCCACCCTGACTCGGGCGGCGCCACTTAGTTATCAATAACATCACCATAAGATTCCCCATATCATGCAAATGACTATATAAGCATGTTGGAAATCAGCCACAAAAAATCATCCAATTTGGTCCTCCCTCCCATCTACCACCCATGATACAGAGAGTGTCGTTGTAGACATTGTTAACATTAACTATATTATCTTTCTCGAAGATATGACCCTCGTTAGAACCATAGGGGGCACTCTAGATGGTCCCCTGGTAATTTATAAAGCGGGCAGACAGACAGAAATATAGACAAACAGTCATTCTCAAATATATATAAGCTAAACGAATTGGATCGGGACACAAGTTATTTCAACTTAGCGAGCCCTTCTGAACACGTTTTGCTGATAAGATAAGTTAAATGATTGAACTTTATAAAGTGGACATTCCAATGAATGATGACTAAAGTGCAGGGCTATATGATTAAATACAGAAAGTGGCCGTGATAGTTGCGGTGGAAGAAATGATCGACAAGTAATGATGGATGGTTAACGTGGATGTGACGGTTGGTTGAAGGTCTTGTGAGGAGTAACCATCAATTGTACGTGTACAATCGGTGTTAACTGAAGAATAGCGTCATATTGAACTCAGTAAGGAGAGAGTCATGTACTGACACAGTCCTGAATGGGTTGACATATTTTAATTGCACAGTAATACGTTGGTGGTGTCCTTGGGTGTATGTTAGGATCGAAGCTAAGAATCAAGAACTGATGAGTTACGTCAGCATAAACGAGACTTGGAAAATCATCATTTCTGCATTCAGTACGTTTTTTTTATAGCATTGCCACACGACTAACAAATCTTTAACAGCTAGCACAGCAACCTACTCTCACAACCATTCGAAGTAAAGTCTGGTCGCGCCAACGACTGGTATATAGCTCTCAGAGGTGGCCCTCGTGGGATGCACTCCGCATCAAACAGGGTGCCAAAGTATGGGCAGTATGGTACGTAGTGGACGTATTCTACTCCGGGCCCATTAAGGCCAAATTGGAGATTATATGTCGCTCCAATCGTGACAACATGTTTTGGCTTGGATGATTGTTAACCAAAACAATTGTCGAGTTGCGGCATCCAGTGTGTGTTAAGCTATATGAGTCATGCTCATATAATCTCATTTTATTCTTTTAGTTTTTAGGTATCATTATCTTTCACATTCATTGATGCCATCGACATTTTGGATTATTTATTTTGCACGCAATGCATACGTAAAGTTGCAATTATTATGAATTGTTAGTTGTGGGAATAAACACACATTTTTACCAGTGGTCAGCCTGTTCCATGTATCGTCCTACACCGCTCAACTTAAAATATGACTTATTTGATCAGTGTAGCGCGATACATGGAACATACTGACCACTGGTCTGCATGGGGATTGTTGGGTTTATTCACACAACTCATAAACTAAAAACTACATCACCATACATATAACTGCGGATTTTCTTATTGAAGAAACAGTTCCTAATTTACCTTTCAGTACCCTACTCCCTCCCAGGGGCACTCCAGAATGAGCTACGATTCTAACCAGACAAGTATCGAGCGTGGCTTACTATACCGAGGCTTCTAATCGCTGTCAAATTAGAATGTACACCACTTATCTGTGTTAAAAGAACTGTAAAGTAGATCCGGATTGCGTTTTGTGGTGCGACGCCGAAGAAATCGATCGTTTAACTTCCATAGCAAGAAAACATTAGGCGGCATTAGACAACTCAAAATCCTCCTCCAGTATAAGTTCTGTATTATTGGGGCCACTCAGCATGGTACTTAATATCAATGAAGTTCCGGAGCTTGTTGAAGTCTGAGGAACGCTATTGCGACACTGGTGTTAGAAACAGTCGCGTTATGTAAAACCACGGCGGGGGGGGGGGGGGGGGGGTCACTGTTATCACGATTCTTTTCCGAGCATGTGTGACATTTATAAGCTCATTAAGTGTCGTCATTCTGTTAAGTTTAGTGGTGTTATTCAAACATGACCTACTATTTGCCTATATATAGTGTATAATCATGGCACTTTAATTTGCTGTTTTTGTTTAGTTGGCATAGGCGTATAGTCCGTATAGGGACTACATAGGGAACGGAAGCCAACTCCAGAGACAGCATCCTCCAGCGAAAGTATAACGCCATAATTATATGTCGTAAAGCTGATGTTTGGTAATTTTGCTCCGAAATTAAAGTGATGCTGAATTGTTTGTACCCACTTATGCACCATCAGCAAACATTTCGCCATAAGTTGCTGATGTGAAATATCAAAATATCGCTTGCAGATTGCGATCAGCATGACGCCACTATACGCTATAATTATTACTCAACTGTGGCACATTAGCTGAGCGACAGGGACGCCATATTTTTGCATCCATATGCACCCTTCTTACATATGAGATTGTGATACACAATTTTAGCGCATGTGACATGGAACATCTGATAGTCTGTGCTGTTGTTACCAAAAGTGGTGCGTTTATGGTGAACATTCCAGTTTCCTTGGCAACCACTATAAGATTTCAACGAAATTATGGAAATTATCAATATTTGAGCTAAACCCAACTCGTGGCTTATTATATTTATGCATAATTATTAGCCGGGTATTGCCCGAGAAGTTTGTATATAGGTCACTGGCCATTTGTTAGGGTCAAGGTCATCAAACAAGAAGTGATTTTATGAAGTATATTTGAAATCTGTTTCTTATCAGACAATCACATGCAAAATACACTCATGTGCTCTATGAACGATACAAACAACATGGTGATTATAATAAAAATGAGTTTATGTGCTATCAAATTGTCCTATAGTCAAATATGTGAAGGTATCTCTAAATAATTGAAGATCTTTAAATATTTGGAAATATCTCCAACTATACTTCACGATACTCTAAATAATTATAAATCTTCAAATGATTTGAAGATATCTCTAAATATTCAGGTACATCTTTAAATTCTTTAAAATCCTAAATATTTTAATGATTTGAAGAGGTCTCTAATTCTATTTGGAGTTATATTTAAATGATTTGAAGATATATTTTCAATTATTCTGAACATTTGAGTTAAAATGGCTCTTAAAATTGCTTCCGTTTCCATGGAGGCGCAAATTTCTAGCTATACGCGCTAGTGTCGTACACTATAACATAGCCCATGATAAGGCCAAATGAATGGTGTGTCCTTTTCGAATGATATCTCGATATGTACAGTGATAAATGCAAACATTTAATGTCAGCCTAGTTTTCTAGATTTAAAGGGATAGTTTATAATATCGACAAACGGAACCTAATGTAACATGCCTCATATAGTCTTTTATTGTGCCGAACATGCATCAACTATAACGAGCACGCAGTGCGGTGTGATATACTATTTTAACAAGGATATTCATGGGATAATTTTTGTCGGATGACAGTTGATCTTATCTTTGGTATTATCAAATCGTATGGGCGTACATATAACATATATGGACATTTTTGGGTATTTTTTGGAGGACTTTACCTTTTGACACGACCTTCACCCTTGTATGGGTGCCACGTGTACCCATTGTGTCGGTCATTGATAGCAATATCCATTTGCATGACCAAATGTAGCTCAAGTCAGCTTAGTGCTGTTCGAACCATATGACCACCTACCCGTACAGTAGGCGTGTTGGTACAATATGTATACAACAATCACTATCTGGTGTGGTGAATTATTTTGACAAGGATAATTTTGGATTAATTATGTCGGATAAAAGTGTTTGGGGTGATTTTCTGGATGAGCTGGACCTTTTCATGTGACCTTGGATCTTGCATGGAGTGCGAATGTACCAGTTTTATTGGCCATTGATAGTAATCCACATTCACATAAACACATGTCGATCAAACCAGGTTAGTGCTTTTATAAACGTAGTTTGTTCCATTCTCGTCTTTAAATGTCTTCAGTTGTCATGGAAACGCAAAGTTCGAGCTAATCGCACTACATTTGAGCACTTCGCTGTATCTTATTATAAGGCCAATGTCTTCAGTTATTCAAAAACATATGACCACCCCATATGTACAGTAGGCATGTTGGTGCAAACATGTTCTTTCAATGGCCTCTTTACCAAAATGGAATGGGGAGTTGCTAATATGGGCAAATTGAGCCTAGTTTATAAAAATTCCCCCAACAGATTCAATTTTTCCGGACCATGCAGCAGCTGCGACAATCACTATTTTGACAAGGGTAATCGTGAGTTAATTTCTGTCTGATGGTAGTTGATCATATCTGTGAACATATCACATTACAAAGGCAGAAATAGAAAGTCGTTTGTGAAAATATGGACAGTTTTAGGTGACTTTTTATTTTTGACCTTGACCCTTTTTAATGACCTTGACGTTTGTATGTGTTCGGGATGAGCCATTTTGTGGGTCATTGGTAGCAGTGTGCATTGGTATGAACACATTTGACTTCAAACAACTTGGTAATCTCGTAAACCAGCTTTTTCCTATTTTCCTCTTCAAAAACTTCCATTTCCATGGAAACAAGAAATTCGAGGCAATTGTGCTACTTCCATTCACTGCAGCACGGCCAACGGGGAAAGCTTTCAGAAAACATGTAACAATCTTATCTGAACGGGGGTGCATTACACTGCTTAAATAGTCTTTTTTGTTAGCTGCCGCTTGCCTATACCACTGTGATAAAAAAAACTTATGTCTGGTTACCGCAACGGTCATTGCTTCATGCCGATAATAAAAAGAGTCTAATATGGAAACACGGATTAATTGTTCTATTAATGGAATAGGCACATAGTGTGTTATAATGAAAGTGTCAATGACACTGTAGCTCAGGTTGGATGGGACAATTCCATACATTACAGGCAATGTTGCGATAAGGAATAGGAAAAGTTTAAATGTTTAAGCAATAGAGCCATATGGACATGCAGAGCCGAGTCGGCCACGTTTTCATCCAATATGGCTGCTACCATGTTTTTTAACGAATGACGGTAAAATGGATGGCACCATGTACAGGTCACTACTAAGATCTATATGTAGTTTTGTGACGATTGGATGAGGGAAGTGGCCTGCAGGCTATGCCGAATGATTTAATAATATAGGCTAAAATCCAAAATCGGTAACAATTGATGGCTCCCATATACAGGTCACTCCTAAGATCCATGTGAAGTTTGGTGACGATTGGATGAGAGATGTGGCCTACAGGCCCTGGGTGTGTCGATGGATTTAGTCATGCAAAGCCCCCGTGTGGGCCCAGGGTAGAATATGCATACCGCCCCACTGCGAGGGGCAAGAATCCCCTAATGTGGCACCCTGTTTGTCGTGGGGTGCATCCTGTGAGGTGTGGTGTAGGAGTCCTGGTGTATTAGGGCGGCCGTATCACGTGAGGGATCGACCTGCGGATACGACTTAGTTCATGGTTCTCTTTGGTCCTACATCTCTCCAAGACGGGTGGTTGAATTGACCCGGCTCTAGCAATCGGCTAGTCACGCCTCTCCACAGTGTTTCTGATTAAATATTTGGTATATGTTGTATTGCTCGGTATTGTTGTTTATTTCCACGTATGATGTTTCTGTTCTCTCCTGTATCTTTTGTGTTCGTCCTGATGATTGTTGAATGTTTAATCCTGCATTGTTCACGCCTGTCTCGCTGTGGAGAGGAACCGGGAGTCTGATATATGCAGTGGCTAAACGGGTCACCGCTCCAGCTATGTACCAGTCTTTGGCCCGACCAGAATTCGAACGGTAGTCCATGGCGTCTGCTGGGCTAGTTGTCGATTTTTTGGTTTTTGTATAGCAACTCAAATTAACTCGTAAGAATGATGACTCTCCAAGTTCCAACGATGCTTTTGTATTCCCTCAGTACTTGGTCCAAATACAATAAAATGAACCCAACTCAAACACATAAACAGTTAGTGTATCAGCATATGCTGCTTTATTCGACACCAAGAATAAGAGGTGTATTGCAGTTAATCATCCATTGTCATCGTCGTCATCTTGCTCAGAGTCTTGAGAGGATTCTACCTGTTTATCGTTTTTGTCCTTACTTTTATTTCTTTCTTTTATATGTCCTCAGTGAAATCCGAACGGCAAGGAGTATATCATAGCGGGTCCTACTAAAACCCGACCGCACACGACCGCACCCGACCGGACCCGACCGCACCCGACCGGACCGCCCCCAGGGGTCCGAGTGAGATGGGGTTTGCACTATCGTGTAGAATGGACCCGAATATACCAAAGTTCCAATCCCCAAGTCGATAGCTCGAGCGGATACGGCACTGTTAACCCCTGACTTGCGGCCGTTTCCGCCAGGTACCGGAAATCAAAAAAGGCGCCGACCGCACCACCCCTGACTGCCTGACCACGAAAATGGACATTATATCATGAAGGAAATAAGGCTATTCATCCATGCGCGATCGGACAAGCCGCTAGCTGCAGCGGAAGTGAATAAATTAACCCATACGCTGCTGCCGAATTCGCTATAAATGTACGCAAAAAACGCCGAAATTAACACCCGCCGACCGGACCGCCCCCAGCGGTTCGAGCGAGATTGGGTTTGCACTATCGTGTAGAATGGACCCGAATGTACCAAAGTTCCAATCCTCAAGTCGATAGCTCGAGCAGACACGGCACTGTTAACCCCTGACTTGCGGTCGTTTCCGCCAGGTACGGGAGATACAAAAAGGCGCCGACCGCACCACCCCTGACTGCCTGACCACGAAAATTGACATTATATCATGAAGGAAATAAGGCTATTCATCCATGCGCGATCGGACAAGCCGCTAGCTGCAGCGGAAGTGAATAAATTAACCCATACGCTGCTGTCATATTCGCTATAAATCCCAAAGTCGATAGCTCGAGCGGATACGGCACTGTTAACCCCTGACTTGCGGTCGTTTCCGCCAGGTACGGGAGATCCAAAAAGGGAGCCGTGTCCGCTCGAGCTATCGACTTGGAGATTGGAACATTGGTACACTCGGATCCATTCTACACGATCGATAGTGCAGACACCATCTCGCTCGGACCCCTAGGGGCGGTTCGGTCGGCGGGTGTTAATTTCGGCGTTTTTGCGTACATTTATAGCGAATTCGGCAGCAGCGTATGGGTTAATTTATTCACTTCCGCTGCAGCTAGCGACTTGTCCGATCGCGCATGGATGAATATCCGTATTTCTTTCATGATGCATATGGGTATTCACTTCACGATATAATGTCCATTTCCGTAGGCAGGCAGTCAGGGTAGGAGCGACCGGTGCCTTTTTGGATTTCCCGTACCTGGCGGAAACGACCGCAAGTCAGGGGTTAACAGTGCCGTGTCCGCTCAAGCTATCGACTTGGGGATTGGAACTTTGGTACATTCGGGCCCATTCTACACGATAGTGCAAACCCCATCTCGCTCGGACCCCTGGGGGCGGTCCGGTCGGGTGCGGTCGGGTGCGGTCGGGTTTTAGTAGGACCGATCATAGCTATCATCTAGCAGCTTATATACACGATCCATGATTTTGATATGAGTTTTCCCACAACTAACTTCAATAAATATTGTATAAATGCAGCGTATATGTTTAAAAAACATTCGGGCCGTATCTTCACTCCTCGATTTTTCTTCAGCCTCTTCTTCCGTCACCCTATCTTCATATAACGTTGGGCCTGTAACCACACCTCTTCGACATAATCGTTTTCTTTTTCAGTCGGAAGTGTTAATATTTGTCTGTCCTGGTCCGGAATTGATTCTATTTTCTTTGTGTCAGTTTTCTGTTTTTTATTATTCACCTGTGCATTTTCAATTGACTCTCTTTCTTCCTACCAGAACACCAAATTTTAATGTGCCTGTGTACATCATGGTGGGTCTCAAACATGACACCACAATCGTCACAGCTTGGCATGATGCCGTCTTCGCTTTCAGGGTCGTATTCCTGCTGTGACAATAGCACAGGGTATGTCGTTTCACTGATGTTATCTTTCTTTTGATGCGTTATCACCTCGACGGGCTCATCAAGACTACTATTATTTGGTAATATGCTTTCTGGTTTTATACTCGTCTTGGTCAACACATTACTGCGCAGTCGCAAACTTTCTGGAGTATTCGTTTTTAGGTCAACTACGAGATAACCAAATGGTTGATTGGTAGCTTCATTGAAATGGCACATAAAGTGTTGTGTTTTCTCTGGATACATTTGACGAGCTAGAGTCATTACCTGCATTTTGTCTATGGGGTTGAGTGCCGCTTAAGTAACTTTGTAGATACCGAATAGACTATTCTGTATCTACAAAGTTACTTAAGCGGGAAAACGAGACATTTCGTATGGCAAATAATTATGTGGCACTAACTCAATGGTACTCAGACATGGCGGCACCGTCCTGGAACAAATTAGGACACTGCAGCACCATACTAGATGCAAAACCTGGAACTGAAAACTCAATTAATAGATAGTGTTCTTCTTGTCACAAAAGGCTCTCTTTTTACTGGAACAGACTCAGTGCCCTCAGATCAGTCAAGGATGAAGCATCAGTGTGAAACATGTTCAATTGAATATGTATGGCCAGACAGTTTAAAATGGCATATAAAGTTCAAACACTCTTAACAACAACAACACCACCAACAACAACACCAACTACAACACCAACAACAACTACAACAACAACAACCTTATAGAGAAAGCAGTAGTGGCGCGCGGCAGGATGGCTTCAAGTTCAGGCATCCATTTACCGCGTGGATTTCGGGACCCACTTCTTGAGGCAAAACACACTTGCTTAAGAATATACTTCAAAATTGTTCAGCCGCCTTCACCCGAGAAAATAATTTGGTTCTATAAGTGCTGGCAGCCATTATACGATGAAATCAAGGACACTGGTCGCGCCATCTGTCTAGTTTATACAAGGTCTTCAGACTAACTTGGACACCCTCATTCATTCTGGGAAAAAATGTCTGATTGTACTTGATGACCTTATGTCTACGGCGTCCAAGGATTCGCGGGTAACTGAATTATTCACTGAAGGCAGTCATCATTTGGGTATATCAGTGTTTGCGATTATCCAATCTCTGTACTATAACAAGGACCCAACCAACGGAGAAATTGCCACTACTTGATTCTATTCAACAACCCCATAGATAAAATGCAGGTAATGACTCAAGCTCGTCAAATGTATCCAGAGAAAACAAAAGACCTTATGTGCCATTTCAATGAAGCTACCAATAACCATTTGGTTATCTCGTAGTTGACTTAAAAACGAATTACTCCAGAAAGTTTGCGACTGCGCAGTAATGTGTTGACAAAGATGAATATGAAACAAGAAAACATATTGCCAAATAACAGTAGTGTTGATGAGCCCGTCGATGTGATAACGCATCAAAAGAAAGATAACATCAGTGAAACGACATACCCTGGGCTATTGTCACAGCAGGAATACGACCCTGAAAGCGAAGACGGCATCATGCCAAGCTGTCATGATTGTGATGTCATGTTTGAGACCCACCATGATGTACACAGGCACATTAAAATTTGGTGTTCTGATAGGAAGAAAAGAGAATCAATTGAAAAAGCACAGGTGAATAATGAAAAAACAGAAAACTGACACAAAGAAAATAGAATCTATTCCGGACCAGGACAGACAAATATTAACACTTCCGACTGAACAAGAAAACAAATATGTCGAAGAGGTGTGGTTACAGGCCCAAGATGACAATAAAGCAGAATTAGATGAATTAGTTGAACGTTATATGAAGAAAGGATTGATGGAAGAAGAGGCTGAAGAAAAATCGAAATTGAAGATAGGCCCGAATGTGAGACGGTTTTTTGTAAACATATACGCTGCATTTATACAAATTTACTTGAAGTTAGTGGTGGGAAAACTCATATCAAGATCGTGGATCGTGTGCATAAGCTGCTATGATATACTCCCTGCCGTTCGGATTTCATTGAGGACATATAAACCCCTCCTGATGGAGTACATGAGAAATAAAAGTAAGGAAAAAAACGATAAACAGGTGGACTCCTCTCAAGACTCTGAGCAAGATGACGACGATGACAATGGATGATTAACTGCAATAAAACTCTTATTCATTGTGTCGAATAAAGCAGCATATGTTGATACTCTAACTGTTTATTTGTTTGGGTTGGGTTCATTTTGTTGTATTTGGACATAAATATGGTGGGGGTTGTGGCTAGAGACATACCCCTATATCATTATTTGGGTGGATTAATAGAGAATCTCGGTGGAGTCCCCCCCCCCCGTTGCCAGATACAATTGTGGTGCCATCGGGACATCGCACCAAGTATTCAGAATCGCACAGGTGTCGATAAAGGGGGTTTGATTATACTCGGAGTACCATTGAAGAGGTTTCTTGGTTGAAGTACCATTGAAGAGGTTTCTTGGTTGAACCAGAATCCCTTCAACTAGAATAATCGCTATATCCCATGTTATCTCAACCACATCATGTTCATCTCCACCTTGTGAAAAAAAATATCGACACACAACTAACACACAACAACATAATTTGTAGTAGCATGTTGTGATTTAAAGAAATGAACTCAATGAAATATTTATATTTCATACATCTTCAATAGTGCGTTTACTTTCGTGACAAACAAATACTTACGATTCTATACCCATGCATTAATATATACCTTGATAAAATACCTCTGATAACCGTTATGCCTAGTACACGCCCGTATCTTCTGTCATATTACATGTATAGGCGATAAGCGGTCGGGTTAACGAGAGGGAGATATCGGAAACGCCCAGATATCCTATTTCAAGCCTCATTAGTGATAACACACCGCGGCGTGACCTCTCACCCCTGATGGAACAGGAGCTGAGGCAAGTCAAACCGTCTACCCAAAAGGGTAGACAATACTACTCATGACGCAAGCTGGACATCACACAGATTGTTTAGAATAACGTCCAATACGTGTGGGTGCATTCTGTATAATGGTATTCTACGACCTTAGAAGAGGGGCATCCATCAAAATTAGGCTAACAAAATTCGCGAAAACTCACAGCATTTGTCCAGTTACGGCTAGCTTATCGGGAAGATCACCAAGTGTACATATTGTTCCCATCAGGTCACCAAAGCTGAGAGAGGATCTTCTGGAAGCTAGTATACTCGTCGACCGTATGCCTTTATAGTTTGTCTTGCTAGATGACGTTCAAATGCCATATGCAGCAGATGAATTATACCATGTTTTACCACAAGTGAATCTTTCCAAGAATAAGGATAAGAATTCCGGAACAAAAATGGACACCGGTTTGTGTATTGCTTGAAACATTCTGATTAGTGGGACCCTTATCAAATGAAGTGTAAACTACTGTGTTGGTGTGAACGAGATAGATTAAGCAGACGAAGAGACGCTTACATTATCGGCGCTTACTCCAGAATGGATTTCGAAATGCCACATCACGATTACTCATTATGGGGTTTCGTCCCCACAAGACGCCGCTACTAGCTGTGCTATGCGACATATGACGTTTTAAATAGGAAATGTCAGATGAATTATGGACCAATCCGTCTATACATATTTATATTATGACAACAGTGGAAACTATATGTGACAATGTTGACAACGTCAATTTCTGGCCACCAGTTTGGCTACCATCTTGACCGTGAGTATCAATTGCCCAACTCAAACGAATAGTTCATATCATCTGATATCAATTTTCACTACAACATTGGTGGAATTCATATAACAGTATTAAACGTCCATTGTAAGAAAGGAAATATCGACATCTTTTAAAAATTCAGTTTTAGCCGCCCTCTTTGATTTGGGAAACAATTTTGTGTGCATGAGATGTAATATAATTACTTGGCCTCAGTATTCCCAACCCAGCTGTAAGCATGGATTGAGTCGCCATGGCAATAACGCCCAATGATGTACATCTGAGTGATTTTCAGCGATTTTTTCAAATTATGTCCGATATTTTTGGGCACCATTTTGGATTTGGGTGATCTTTTATTGGATACTACATAAAGACAATACTTCGCATCAGTGTTCCCAATTCACCACAGTAAGTATATATGGAGTTGTCGTTACAATAACGTTCATTGATGGGGACAATCAGCAATAATTTTAGATGATTTTTCAATGTCTGGCAGCCATTTTGGCCGCCATCTGGATTTGGGTAAATATTCCTCAAATCACAGTTGATCCCCACATGGGTATCTGCTACAAACATATATGTATGCATGTGTGGAGATATAATAACAGTAACACCCACTGATTCGAAACATATATTGCGTTGTTGGCGTCGATTCACCATGACCGGATAATACCGGCATTTTGAAGAAAAAAACGTCATATGTATATGTTATAGTAGAGCGGACAAACTCAAAAAGCTCACTAGAAGTAGGAGTTTAGTCCATCGGCACCACACACGGGCTTGTGATACATCATTTTGAAGGTTATGACATTGTGCACCGGATAGGACCCGGTGTGAAATATACAAATAATGCAAAAGATGATTTTGAGAGGTTTAAGCGGTAAAAATTAGCAAAAATAGCTATTGTGTTTATAAAATCGGCTAAGAGCTACACAACTGTAGAGAAACACGATTGTTTTACGTCAAGATATTGTATTCTACATACTTCTATATTTCTAATATCATAGTGCTCGATTTCGTTGAAAGTTATCAAGATTTCTGAGATTTTTGTAAAAATATACAAAAAAAACGCAAATTTTCAATTTTTTGGCCCACTTAATCAGCAATAGTTCAATATTGTTTTGGCCTGCGATCTTCAATATAGTGTATAACACTGCGGAGATATATTCCGCATGTGACAACATGTTGATTATGTTAACCTATCCAATAAGTGATGTGTTATGTAAGATTGTTTCACCCCTCACCCCAAAATTCAGCAAAAAGTCAGTTTTGGGGAAATCCGGCAGAACGAAATAAAAAATCAGAGAATTTGGGATATATTTCTGCTAAGATATAGCAGTCTACATACCTATTGATACCAAGTATGGTAACACCATTATTTCGTTGATAGATGGCAAATGTCTGAGATTTATTGTGAAAATAGACAAAAACAAATGTTAATTTTCAATTGTTTTGCCCTCTTAATGGGTGATAATTCAATATTGCTTTGACGAGTGATCTCAGAAATACCCTGGAAATTTGTGGAAATGTTCACGGCATATGTTCATATGCCAATTATGTCATCCTTTGTCATAGATGCTGTATTGTGTAAGATTGTGCCACCCCTCACCAAAAAAATCAGAAAAAATGTCAGGTTTTAGAACATTCTGCAGGACGGAAGAACTGGGATTATTCTGTGCTATGATATAGTATTGTACATACTCATACTCCTAGATACATACCCAATTTGAAGATTTTGTTGATATAGATGGCAAGATTTCTGAGATTCATGGTGAAAGTAGACCGAAAAATCGTACATCTTAAATGTTTCTCTGCTCTATATATATATGGTTGATAATTTAATTTTGTTTTTGAACAAGGATCTAGGGAAATATTTCAACAGTTGTCAAGACATATTGTATATATGACTGTTATGGTTACATTTATGTATCCCTTACCCCATGCAATAATACAGTATATCGCAAGATGAGACGAATACACGGAATATGACTATATATACATCCAAGTAGTATACATATACCTCATCAAGGTGAGACGATGAAAAGTTATTTGAGTTGAAGAAAATGCAGCATTGCATATGTTACCTTCGTATGATAGCTTCACATGTATATGATTATATATGTAAAGAGAGTTTATAAACGCGTATGTAGCTGCCATCAAAACAAATTGAAATATCTCGATGGTTATTACGTGTAAAGTTATCAAACGTGCAGTGAAATATAAATACGGACAATGGACACCTTTCGCATAATGAACTACTATACATATAAGAATTACGAGTGGCTTATAGTGTATAGTCGTATGAGTTTCGTACGGTCTAAACACATTTTCACAGAAGTGACGACTGTGAGTCCATTTGGGAGAAAATAGTGCCGCTCATTGCGTTCAATCTTCTTGCCACACACAGTATTGTGATACGTGTATAGTTATGTTTGTATTTAATTGTGTTGTTTACATGCCAATTATTGTCAGTTGTATACCAGATGAATGCATGCAAAGCTTGCGTGCCCATATAATTGGTTTCTCGAATCCGTAATCGTAACTACAGATATTGAAAATCGACAACTGATAGAAAGAACACATATTCTAGTGATGTACCTGTAGCACCCTATTAGCAATTCATATGTGCAGTAGGTTATTATGCGTAAGCTGTTAAGTGCCAACACAGCAAATGATAACTTACGGTAGGCATGCATGGTAACCGAACCGAAATGTTCCTAGAAAATCCGGTGAAAAACAGTGTGAAAAACGGAAACAATTGGTAACACCAGATAGCTATGATGGCACAGGATCGTGGTTAGATTACCAAGCACACTTTGAAATTTGTGCCAAAATAAATGGATGGGAAATTGATGACAAGGGCCTTTATCTAGGCGCATCCTTGAGAGGATTGGCTCAAGGAATACTCGGTGACCTACTCCCAGGACGAGAACAAGACTACAACGTTCTTGTTGCTGCGATAGAATGCCGATTTGCTGCCATATGGGATAGAGCATCCGAAGTCTGGCCAATATGGCATATCATACTGCATCACATGAATTGAGAGACACCTTGTCAAAGGACCAATTCATTGGTGGGTTGTATGATCCAGATATATGGCTCAGGGTAAAAAAATCACGATCGGGCTCTCTTGATGAGAGCATAAGACGTGCAGTTAAATTAGAGGCTTTTTCCAAGTCTGAAAAACATAGGGCTAAAGAGTATGCTATGGCAGTAAATGAAGCAGACCCAACCCAAAGCAAAAATATAGATTTTGAAGAACTAAAAAAGATAATATATGAAATGAAGCCCCAAACTTGTTCTAATGGGAAAACTCAGGACAGCTCACAACCGTCCCCAGACATCACAGTCCATCATTGAGATGAAGGAGATAAAACAAATGTTGACTGATGTGAAGATGAGTAATGGGGAGATTAAACAAAGAATGACAAACTTGGAGAACCAAAACAAGGAGAAAAAGAGTAACACAAATTAGTCCTGGAGGGACTGTCGTGACGAAGACAATGGAGACAAAATTATAATGATAGTCCTGATTATAACACAAACGAATACAAAGAACGCACCAGATGCAGAACTTCTCACAATCCACGCGACATGTGTCCTAATACCTATCGTGGTAGGTGAGACCAACAGAACACAAGTGGATATCGTAACTCCAAGGAGTTTGTTAGATACAGCTCTTCTGAGAGGCCTGTATTTAGATTACAATCTCTATGGGCAGCCAGTGAGGTTTCTGATTGATACTGGAGCAACAGTTTCCATGCTCTCAAAGAAAATGTATGAATACTTATCGGAAGTTAAACGCAAACTGGATACCCATCTATATGGTGATTTGGAGACGATAAATGGAATCAAAATAGATTACCATGCATAGTGCAGCAGAATGTGAGATAGTGGTCGAAGATGATACTACCAAACAGCGCATGATAGTGGTTGACATAAGCCTAGACGGAATTATTGACCTAAATGCTATAAGAAAGCATCATACTGTTGTGGACGCCCCATATACCATATGTTACATAAATGATATAGCACACGAGCTGCAGATCATTGAGTCCAACGAAACGAATAAGGCATACCGAGTTGTACCTTCTGACTCATCGGAAACTCTGCCAGAGATAGAATCTTCTCGTCACTTGTCGGAGCACATCAACACATATTCCCCAGAATGAATTGGAACTGTTGAAACTGATTATCACGAGCCCACTTATACCGCGATAAGCAGCACATATAAGGCACCAGCTATGGGATAGAACACAGATATTGGCAGAATATGCCATGCGACTCCTGGAAGTTCTGGAAATTCACAAATGCCCAGAAAGCTTACCGAACCTATTATGGGTCTCCATGATCACCTGGCAATACAGTAGTAGTTTCTGCTACCATAAACAATGGGGGTGCGTTTCAAAGAGCTGAACCAAATTAAACCACCCTATCTTGAAGGGCAACCAAATGCACAGGAGAAATATATTTGTCCTGACACATTGACAGACATGCATGGTCAGAGAAATTCGACATGTAATGATCAAGGCCTTGGAGAAATTACGGCATCTGTTCCTCGTCATATTCATTAATGGCTGTGCCGTCTTGTGGGTAGTTCATGCCCATTGGACGTTAAAACCCCTCCATGTGTATCGAAGAAGAGTAGGCTATGCGCCCGCATTGGAGAACATTTCTGCACCCAGATACAAACAAACTTTGGCTTCCATCGGTTCCAGGGTGCAGACGACCTACGATATGTAAAGGAAGTCGTACCAACAACCCTTTGGGAAAAGTAACGGCGTCGTCATCGCTGCTGAAGAATTTAACAAAAGTTCACTAAGCACAGGTTCATCGATTGACATAAAGATTGGACACCTCTCTGATACACATTTCGCAATGCTGCACATTTGACACAAAACGTCTAAACGGTTGTTTGACGGTGTACGTGTGGGCGGAATGGTCATGTGAGTCAGGTGATTTCGTTGGCAATGACAACACACGTTACAAGTTATATGTACGTGTGGCTGAACCTGACTATTAACAATCACTAAACCTCCCAATACGTATAATCTTATACAACTGTGAAGCTATATTATGCGAAGCAAACATATACAATGATGTAATTTCTTCAACTCAAGTAACTATCAAACGCCTCAGCTTGATAAGGTATGTGTATAATGCATATAATTCCGTGTTTGTCTCATCTTGCAATGTATTGAATTATTGGGGTGATGGGTGCAATAACGTAACCAAAACAAATGCGACAGAAGATGATACAATCCGACAACATCCATATACATTATGTGTCTCGTCAACTCTGGAGAGTTTGTCCTAGATCATTGTTCAAAATGGAATTGAATTATCACCCATGTAGAGGGGCAAAACAAGTTTAAATTTTACGATTTTCGGTCTACTTTCACCAGAACACCCCGAACTATTGCCATTTGCCATCTCTAAATGATACCATGGCGGTATCACAATGTATATCTCGAAGTGGGTAGACTGCAATATAATAGCACAAAAATAATCGGAGTTGTTGTTCTTTTGTATTCTGCCATACCGAAATTTCTAAAACTGATTTTTTTCTTCTGAATTTTGGGGTGGGGGTGACACAATCTACCACCACATATCACCTATGACAAAGAATGACATCTTTATCCAAAAATCATATGCGGTATATATTTCCACACGTTTCTAAATTATATACGGGATCTCCATTCAATGCAAAATTTAATAATCGCCTATTAAGAGGGGCGAAACAACTGAAAATGAATGATTTTTTGGTCTATTTTCCAAGTAAATTTAAGAGTTTTTTACATCTATCACCGAAATCATGGCATTTCAATATTTTGTATTTATAAGTATGTAACCTGCTATATCGTAGCACAAAAATATCCCGAATACCTTTTCTTTTGTATTCATTTGTGCCGAATTTCCCTAAAACAGTGACTTTTTGCTTAATTTTGGGGTGAGAGTTGAAATAATATAACATAACACAGCTCTTGTTAAATATAATGACATATTCAGCATATTATCGTATGCGGTATATATACGCACTTTTCTAGACTATATACGATATCCCTGGTCAAAACAATATTGATCTATTGCCCATTAAGTGAGGCAACAAAATTGAAAAATTGCGCTGTTTTGTCTATTTTTGCAATAAATCTAAAAATAATCTTCGTTATATCAGAGAAATCGTAACACTATCATAGTAAATATCTAGAGGTATGTAGACTACAATATTTTTAAAATAGCGCAAAATGTTCGCGTTTCTATAATTTTATTTCTCATTTTGCCGCATTTTACAAAAACAGGGATTTTTGCTGAATGTTGGCACTTAATCCTCTAAAAATCATCTTTTGCATCATTTGTATATTTCACAACGGGACCTACCCGCTGCGGAATGTCATAACCTTCAAAATGATGTATTACAAGCTTGTGTGTGGTCCCGATGGACTAAACTTTCTGAAATCGGTTCCGTCCGCTCCACTATTATGGTCCCACCGTGTTCGCATATGACTCTTCTATCAGAGACTTCTGATTTCTGACGTCTGTGTGACCTTGACCTTCCGTGTGCCGCCGTTTTGTGCCGCGAGTTAAGTATTGATCCCGTATTTTATAATAAACCGATCACATACATGAATCAGCTCTCTTCTGCTGTGTCGATTGATTAAAATTTTGTCTATTCCGATATACGTGCCCAATTTGATTATTTCGGCGGCTATTATAAGTCGCGATTTTCAAGGTCAAGGACATCGAAATCGGCCTGGCACCGTAGCTCATTTCGTTCAGCATATCCCAAGTATTCTAAATCACATGAGTTACCACTTTTCCGCACACATGCCGTTAACACTAATTTCTAGGCTCTTCCCATATAAAAATGTACCTGGGTAAATCTTGGTGTTTACCTAGGTATACCCCGGTACATATAGGTTTTACCCTGGTTCCACCCAGGTCACACCCAGGTTACACCCAGGTAAATCAGGGATTTATATAGATTTACCCAGGTGTTTTCTATATATGTTAGGTATAAACCCCAGTTTACCCGGGTTTTTACGGATTTACACCCAGGTATTTACACCCAGGTATTTACACCAGGGTTTCGCCCAGGTATTTACTACAGTGTTCACCCGGATATATACACCTGTGGTATTTTGTTAAACTGTATAATCCGCATTGAAGTCACCTTATTAACCCTTTCTATATTACAGCACCATTGGCGTGTAGTTACCTTATTAACCATTCTATATTAAATCATTAATTGACAGGTAGTTACCTTATTAACCCTTTCTATACTAAGTAACATTGGTGAGTAGTTACATTATTAACCCTTTCTATATTAAAGCACCATTGATGTGAAGTTACCTTATTAACCCTTTCTTTATTAAAGCATCATTGACGCGTAGTTACCTTATTAACCCTTTCTATATTAAAATATCATTGATGTGTAGTTACAATGTTAACCCTTTCTATAGTATAGCATCATTGGCGGGTAGTTGGCTCCTTAACTCTGTATATACCAAAGTATCATTGTCGTATATAGTTACCTTATTAACCCTTTCTATACTAAGTACCGTTGGCATGTAGTTGCCTTATTAACCCTTTCTATATTAAAGCATTAATTGACAGGTAGTTACCTTATTAACCCTTTCTATACTAAGTATCATTGGTGAGTAGTTGCATTATTAACCCTTTCTATATTAAAGCGCCATTGGCGGGTAGTTACCTTATTAACCATTTATGTATTAAAGCATCATTGACGTGTAGTTACCTTATTATAACCCTCTCTATATTAAAGCATCATTATTGCTGGGTAGTTATCTTATTAACCCGTTCTATACTAAGTATCATTGGTGAGTAGTTACAGTATTAACCCTTTCTATATTAAAGCATCATTGACGTGAAGTTACCTTATTAACCATTTCTGTATTAAAGCAGCATTGACATGTAGTTGTTAACCCTTTCTATATTAAAGCATCGTTGACGGGTAGTTGCCTAATTAACCCTCTATATACTAAAGTATCATTGTCGTGTAGTTACCTTACCAACCCTTTCTATACTAAGTATCATTGGCGTGTAGTTACCTTATTAACCTTTTCTATATTAAAGCATTAATTGACAGGTAGTTACATTAAACAACCCTTTCTATACTAAGTATCATTGGTGAGTAGTTACATTATAAACCATTTCTATATTAAAGCGCCATTGACGGGTAATTACCTTATTAACCATTTTTGTATCAAAGCATCATTGACGTGCAGTTACCATATTATAACACTTTCTATATTAAAGCATCATTGACTGATAGTTACCCTATTAACCCTTTCTATATTAAAGCACCATTGGCGTGTAATTACCTTATTAACCCTTTCTACGTTGAAGCAATAATTGACAGGCAGTTACCTTATTAACCCTTTTTATAATGAGTATCATTGGTGATTAGTTACATTATTAACCCTTTCTACAATAAAGCATCATTGACATGTAGTTATCATAGTAGCCAGTTATATATTAAAGCATCATGGACGGTAGTTACCATATTAACCCTTTCTATATTAAAGCACCATTGGCGTGTAATTACCATATTAACCCTTTCTATATTAAAACATCATTGACGTGTAGTTACCCTATTAGCCCTTTCTATATTTAAGCATCATTGACGTGTAGAACTTTATCTTATTAACCCTTTCTTTATTAAAGCATCATTGACATGTAGTTACCTTAGTAACCATTTCTACACTAAAGCATTATTGACGGGTAGTTACCTTATTAACCCTTTCTATATTAAAGCATCATTGACAAGAAGTTAAATTATTAACCTTCTATAATAAGTATCATTGCCGTGTAGTTAGTTACCTTATAAAACCTTTCTATATTAAGACGTCGATCATTGACGGGTAGTTGTTACCTTATTAATCATTTATGTATTCAAGCATCATTGACGAGTAGTTACCTTATTACTTGAAGTTTATTATGACAGTATGACAATACACTACCTCGGACAAATGAAGCAATATCATACTTTATCTAACAGCCTAGCTATAATTAGTGAACATTAAACTGACAAACAGACAATTTTCAGGGCCATTATTTAATATTAAAGGGATACAAAATAAAGAGATTTCTAATTATCAGTAAGAATTATTCTCTAAGTGATACTTATTATTTCAAATAAATGATTGCATATACTATAGTAGACCATATACCAACAGTAAAATATTAGTGAATACAATTATTGTGTTTCAAAATTCGTTTCGTTTCGTTTCTGCAGCCAAATTACAATCTTAACTTTTAGTTATCGTTCTTCAAAATGAAGCGCGGATAATTCCTTATGGTATTTTGAGTTAATTTTGTCGCGAATCAACGCGGATTGACAGAAGGAAATGGTGTATTGGCTACAAACGGATAAACTGTGGACTTATATATAAGATTCGCCGATTTCTCCCCATGGATGTGCGCAAATATCGAAAAAGACTGAATTTCATGTGACAAAAAATATTTCAATTCCCGGAACAGTAAGAATTAAGCTGCGATAACGAAACGGATCAACTATAGTATTGAACAGTACCTCAGCTACCTGGCCATAACCAGAATATTTTCTCAAAATTGAATTTGTGGTACCGGTACAATCATGATGTAGTGCCAGTGGCCTGCTCATAATGCACCTGTCCAGAAGAAGAAGAATTGAGAAGTTTGAAGATCATGGACTACGCAGACACCATCTGGGACCCCTACCAACAAAATCACATCGACAAGCTGGAAAGAATCCAGCGTAGAGCAGCCCGTTTCATTAAAAGAGACTATAAGAGCAAAGAAGATGGATATATGACCAAGATCCTCTGCGAGCTAGATTTACCAACATTGCAGAAACGGCGGAAAATAAATCGGCTGGGATTCATGAGTAAGGTGGTGGGTGGATTGGTCCCGGCTATACCACCTAATCAATACTTTACACCCGAAACAAGGCGTCTTAGATCGCAGAGCAAAGTTCTGACAGGCTACGTCACCAGCCAAATTCCTCGGCACCTAATTTAAAGGAACAACAGTCAGTGCTACGAGGCTATACCATACGTGTCAGCTCAGTTCGCTAATTCCACATTTGTTCGAACTATATGCGACTGGAATCAGCTGGAGGAATCCTTAATCCTACAACAACAGCCTGTGGATTCCTTCAAGAGTGCGCTGAAGGAAAAGATCTGAGACTCTCTCGCCCGCTGCGAAATTACCATAATTGGGATCTGCAGCGTAACCATTCAGATTCAGATTGATCCACGATAGTAAGGGGTCAGTACATGTAGTAAGTACTGATAGTGCTAAGCCTGCTGTACAATAATACTACTTTTGCTGTTTTACTGGTCTTAACTGAGTACTGTGTCAATGTGACATTGTTAATTCAGTTCCACTCTAATGTACATTAACTGGCAATGATGCATCTGACGCTATTAAAGGCACCGGTAATCCCTAAATACCAGGAGGACGCGGCGTAGAAACTTGGTACAACAGTTGTTACACGACAAAGAAAATTATCAACAAGCTTAGTGAGCGTCATCATCAAAATTGCAAATTAAAACACGGCAATGGTAAATTGGTAATCCCTACATACCAGGAGGACAAGGCATTGAAACTTGGGACAACAGTTGTTACACGGCAAAGAAATTTAAAACACACTGTGCACAGATGAATGTTTATACATGTACTGTGCAGTCGAGATCACCTGGACTACAAATATTTGAGGATTATACTATTTGATGAGTAGATGCGTGACTGATAAAAGAATTAGAGACTCCATATTTACTCGGAAGATAACAGTATACGATGCCATACAGTTGTTCCATAACACCTCAACCTTTGGTGGATATTAACAGTAAAACTAATGAAAATGATGAAAGTGACGGTTCAATGATTTTGACTCCATCAGATGATATTTAAGCGACACCAATTTTTAAGTCTGGTTTACGATGTGGGGAGAAAAAAAGTAGATGCAGGAGGGAAAAAAATAAAAATAAAAAAGATTGTCCCCCCAATTTATACCAAGTAAATCGTGGAATTTTACATAAATTTTACAAAAATTGTGAAAAAATGTTTTTGAATGAAATTCTGTTCAAACCAAACAAGACATATCTTGTCATGAAATACATGAAAATATGGATCTGTAAATGATCATAAGCAGAACCGGATGCGACAGCACATGAAAATCAGTACGCGTGTAAAATATTTTGGGACAAAAAAATTTAAAAAAAAATTCATGAAATGGAAACAAAGTTGTAGGAGGTGTTCGTAAACCAGACTTAAAAATTGGTGTCGCCTTAGGCTCATGTTAACACAGGATCACATATTCTCAAAATAATTGTCTCCCTCAAGTTGGCCTCAACCATACTAGTATTTATATTTGATAGAACCTCAGTGAGACCATGTTGAAAATTACCATCAATGCAGTTCCAGTGTTGACGCAACGCGGTCATGTTACTTCAAACCAGTTGCAATGTTCCTTAGGCCAAAGAAAAAAGATACTATGTTTCCGTACATCGACCGACCCTAAAAATAACCCGCCGACCCTAAACTTTTTATTGATATTTTGAGAAAAAGTCAAAATTTTCGCAATTTTAATTTCCTGAGAGTGGATCTCCTGCCTGCTTTATGTCTTGTTTGGGACTTATGGAACACTATCAACAGACATGGTGGGTGTGTATCTGTATATATACATGTAAAGAGGTTATCACTGCATATATTAGGGGTATACATCATACATGTACTAGTAGCTACTGTTTCCAAAAACCAGGCATGCTCGGTGGGTGTACTGGCTACCCCCAGACAATGGGATGTAATCGTCACAATACATGTACGGTATAATGGCGGTATTATTGGTAAAATTCTTATAAAAAGTTAGTGACATCAATTTTGTACCAAGTTTATAGCCAAATTTATGAAAATGTGGTATTAGATATAATAAAAAACATACGTAAGCATGAAGCAAGTTTGATTTTTTATCAATCTTAATGTATATTTCCACTGTGTTGATCAAGTAATACTTTCCCCATGGCACGGGTTGGCATTTTATGTCACTTTGGTCGAGGTAGTTCAATATTTCTGCAGCTGGATAAAAAATATCAAAATAAAAAAAATTTCCTACCTACCTACCCTAAATTTTTTTACCGGAAACATACAATCTTTTTTCTTTGGCCTTTAGCATGGTAATTCGTGAAAATAAATGTCAATGCAACTTACTCTCAGGCTCCAAATAAAAGTGCAGGCCCAAATAATAGTGCGGGGGGGGGAAATTCCATTGAAAGTTAATAAAAGTACAGACCCAAATAATAGTGCAGGGGGAACTCTGAGCAAAACATCAACTGTGGTTAACCAAATAATTTTTATAGCAGGTTCAGGTATACGAGTCAACATGTAGTACAGGTACATGTATGTATCATGTGGTGTTTTTTTGGTTTGCCACATACTTGAATATGTACTACTCTTGAGTGCCTAATGTACGATTATTAAAATCGAGGTAAAATTCCCACCTGTACGATCGTTATTTGGTCCTGTACGTTTATTAAATTAACCAAAAGAAATAATTCACCAATATTAAATTGTGTTATTCATATAAGAAATGAACGGCGGTTTCAATGCGGTCATGGGGTTTTGACCGCGAGAAAAAATCAGCAAACTTCGGGGTTCATGCAGAGTTTGCTGATTTTTTTAACGTCGGTCAAAACCCATGACCACGTTGAATCCGCCGTTTATTATTTATATTTATATACTTAAATTCATTATGAACTAGGATTGTATGTCTTTCCCATTATTTATTCATCTATTTAAACAAACGCATGGAGTTCAGTTCAGACAGTTCGAATCCTTGTTTTTTGGAAAACCAAACATTTTGAGAATCCGTTCATGGAGAACGGAAGAAACACAATTTCACAGTAAAGTATAAACATATGACAAAATGTCTTGTTTAGCTAGTAACTAATGTAGACGTGTTGATCATTTTTACATCTGAATCATATAGAAATCTTGAATTTGTGCTGATTTAAATTTTCATAGCTTCAAAATATTAATAAACGTGCAGACCCAAATAAGCACTGTGCAGGGGGGGGGGATTTCCCAAGAAAAATAATAAACGTGGATGCAGCTGGTGCATGCATATTTATTTGGAGCCCAAGAGTAAAGAGGTGGAGGTGAATGTTACATGTAAGTTGTTATTAACGAAATGGAACGATGCCTTTAATAGGTTCCACCAGCAATAAGTCGCGACTTCTTTATATTGGCCTGACAGATTGGTTTTTGTTGGCGTCATGCCTGTCGACCATTATGATGGCCACATATATTGTCATATAACAGCGATTTACGATCTGTCTTGTTGGCTCATAATATAAATTAAGAAAGTGGCCTTGTGTTCGTTCCTTGCTTCTTTTTTTTTTTTTTTAGTACAAACGTCCTCATTGATTGTGTCCCTCGACTCCTTGTGTAATTGGTCAAGTAACTTACATGTATGTACATGTACAGACCACTCACAAATTTCTTAGAAAAGCGACCACATGTTCGAATCTACTTTGCGATTTTGGAGCAACGCATTTGTAAATGCGTTCATATTTTAACACATTTACCTTGATTTATTCACAAACAAATGTCTTGATGCAGGCCTTAAAATCCATCAGATTTTTGGCAATAATCAAAATGTTAGTGTTTCACTTTCTACAGGGAATCAAGACTTTTTACTAGAATCAAAATGAGAATCATGATTCTCAGATTCTGATTATAAAACAATTAATGTCAACAGTGTTTATTTATGTTTATTCCATTTTGAATGGAAAACTACATCATGAATGTCCGATTCCGAACATATACATGTACACCAGGAGTGGGAAAATAACACAGAATTATTCAGATGTGAATTTAAATTAAACAAAATTATAACTAAAATTGCAAAATACACTATCGTATCGTTATTTGGGTGTTCATACTAGTATACTTTTTCGGCGCAATGATCGGTAATTTCAATGCGACTGCGATTATTCCCAATGCAGTGCATTTAATTTAAATGCTGTCATTAAGGCATTTACAAAGTGGCGTGACACAATGCACCCTCAATGCATTTTAAATGCAACAACCGCATTTCATTGATCCACGTTGTAAAGGACATTTATTTTTAGAATACATGTATGTACGTGTATATAACCACAAGAATAAAGAACAAATCAACTGTTTTTATTACTTTGTAAACCTCTGATGTTTCCCATACAGTATACATTTGTATATTATAAACCATGTTACAGTAATTCTAGAGCTAATTAATCGACTCCTTAACTACAGCAGAATTATGGGTAACTTTTCAGGATTTAGTCCGAAATATGGCTTGTTGCCACTCATCGGAAAGCTCTCACCGAGAGCTTTCCGATGAATGGCATCAACCCATATTTCCGACTAAATCCTGAAAAGTTACCCATAATTCTGCTGTAGTTAAGGAGTCGATTAATTAGAGCATTACTGTATATCCTCTATAACTGTTTATTCAACATCACGTGCTGCAATCCATAAATGCGGTTCAGATTTCGATGTCCGGTTCAACATTATTATCATATGGTTTGATAGCAGAAATACTCAGTTTGGAATGTTATACCATACAAGTTTTACGAGTTGCTCTTGCTCAAGAATGGATAAATTTATAAACCTGATTTTTGGCGCATTAGTTAGAATTATATTTTTGCACAAGAACACACCACAAATATCGAACTGGACATCAAAAGCAGAACCGGATTGTATCGATTGCATAAACATAAGAAGTTGGTCACTGACCGACAATTGCTATTCTCTGGTGTGGTTTATAGGACTACCGTATGCAATGCCGACTTAAAAATAAAAATTCACATAAACATCGCATGAAGCGGTCTATCCACAAACTCAGGTATTCGGTAATTCCAAATGTATGAACTATCACCATGATATCCCGGTATATCATTGTCAGGACTGTTTGTACAAAAGGTTGTTATTCTACTATGCATAATTTTGCTATATCATTGTACTCGGACTGTATTGCAATGTAATATATCAGTACATGTACCGGTATACTGGGTGCACATTATATACATGTAGGCCTACTTTCACTTTAGTACATGTATGTGTCATAAAAGACTCATGTTGTTAAATTGAAAAAAAACATGTGTGAAAACAGAGAGAATACATGTACATGTGCCGGTACTATATACCTCTTTGTGTGCTGTACTACCGGTACTATTCATGTACATGTACTACACTACAATAAGAGAAATTTTAATTGATTCTGCTGCCCTTGTGCCACAGGCCTCAAACACGCCAAACAAGTATCTGTAGCCAGGCCCACCAGTACCAGGCTACTAGTAAATGAAGTACTGAAAGTGTCACATCATTAATCGAGCCCAATCTTAGTTATACTAGTCTCTTGTGTAGTTTGGGTTACTATTAATAAGATATTTAATGAATGTTTGGAATGTATGGTAGCATTCTTACCTGGATCAACATATGCCATGCACAACGCTGGTCATCATATCATCACCGCTGTTGGCAGTAAACCGCTCATCGGGCTATAACAGTTAGAGTTTTCCATACCAGGGCTAATCTAATCAGTTAAAATTAGTCATTTTAGAGGGAATACCAACCAGTGGAAGACGTACAAAAAGTCATGTATATTCAGATATCAGTTTTCGAGAAAAAACCCATCTTAGTCGAGCGGACTTAGAATATCGGGGTAAACTTAAATTTCATTCAGCAACACTTTCACAGCAGAATATAAAAATAGTACATTATAATCACTTACAGTACATGTACATGTAGCCCAAGTGCAGTGCTAGCCTATATTATATACTACCAAAACTTTTGGTCAGTTTCTCGATGACTGACACTTGTAAACGCTTGAACGGGTACTATATAGTACATGTACATGTACATGTGTACCGTATGTGAATTAAAGATCTTATTAGTGACACAACAGGAGGCTAGACATACATTTGTAACTACAGTAATGCTCTAATTAATCGACTCCTTAACCACAGCAGAATTACGGGTATTAAACTCGGGGAGATCGAGCTTTCCGATGAATGGCAACAAGCCATATATCCGACTAAATCCTGAAAGTTACACATAATTCTGCTGTGGTTAAGGGGTCGATTTCTTAGGGCACTACTGTATCTGTTTTAGTGCACATCAAATGTATTTGTTGTCTTTCCTCTTGTAATTTGTCTTTGGTTGTGTTCGCCATTTCGATGAACAACTACATGTACTGACATCAAATGACTGAAATGAGTCAAAATTTAGCAGTGCAGCCAATTATATAGATAAACAGAATTAAATAGCATCCAAATTCCAAATGAGCATAAATGATAAAACAAACTTTATTGAGCACTCTTTTAATACTAGTAATTACAGCTACAATGAAAGCACCTAATAAAAATTCTAAGTTTGGTAAAACTGTCTGTATACAAAGTTTATCTGGCCGTGATGAATAAAACCTATAAATGGGATCATATACATGTATGTTAGATATCATTACATGATTATTTGAAAACACATATCCGTATGGAAAACAAACTATTTTACCACTGGCCAAGTGGTCCTGCTAATATGCTATGATGCTGGTGGTCCTGCTGAATTGCTATGATGCGGGTAGTGCAATTCATAGCAATTAAGCAGGACCCAACCGCATCATAGCACATTAGCAGGAACACTTGAACAGGGTATATTTACAGTGTCAAATCGAATGGGCATCTTTTAACAATATTTTTGAACAATTTCCTAGAAGTGTTCGAAAATTGAGAACTGAATTTAAATTTTTTTTTATGAGGTTTCGATTGAAAAATTTCTAACTTAGCTCATCAGGATTAACATTGTCGCACAGCTATATTCTCTTTCCCAACAAAGTCTATAGAACATACATGTAAAATTACAGCTATGCTTTAATAAATCAACTCGCCTTATATTACTCGGGTATTACTGCAGTATTCAGGCGTGTTCATGCGATCAACCGCAGTCAGTTATACCGCCGCAGAATGTGGTCCACCTCACATTTGCAGTTAGGCTGTATTTTTCATGCGATGTTTATAGGAATTTTGTTTTAAAGTTGACATTGTAATCACACCAGAATTTTTTTTTATTGTTTCAAAATGTCTAGATAGAATTCAGAATTTTTGTGGTAAAAACAATTAACTTGGTTATCACAGTTAACACATATTACTGTGGTAAGATTACCAGCGGATACCGCATGTCAACAGGGACTGCATGCTCTAATTAATTATCAGGTTTAACTTGTTTATACTGGATACAGTTCATTTTAAAGGTACTCAATCCGGTTCGATGATGCCCATATAATCAGATTCCAACATCATACATTTGTATTTAGAAAGGCTGCTTCAGTTACGTTATCAGAATTGATTAATTGCCCTAAAATAATGCTAACCACTGTCAACTAAAGTATACAATTGCCTGACATATGTTATTTATCAACATGTTGTTCTACAAAATTTGGCCTTATTATCAACAGAAAGCCTCTTGATTTTAGAGTTATCCATCTTCATCTGAAATTTGGTCCGAGACCGTGGGCCACTATTAATTCTTGATCGTGAAAAATAGTATATTTCAAAAATTGATATCTAATAACTCTGAGCTTTGATAGGTGGTGGGTTCCTCGACTCGTACCAAATATCTTTTACCCCCCCCCAAGTCCAAATAAAGAGTAATGTGCGAGCATTAATTCAGGGGGCCCTTAATCAGATTATGCATCTTTAAATTCAAATACAGTTTAAAGATGCATAATCCGATTAAGTGCCCCTCATTTGCTATTTACATATACATGTATATGGAATCGGGGGGGGGGGTAAAAATATTTTAATCAAGTCGAGGGACCCACCTACATGTATCAAAGCTCAGAGTTATTAGATATCAATTTTTGAAATTTTAATATTTATCACCATCGATACTTAATAGTGGCCCAGAAAAATTTGACGAGCCGACGGTCTCAGACCAAATTGCGGATGAAGATGGATAACTCTAAAATGAAGAGGCTTTGTGTTGATAATAAGGTCAAACTTCGTCGAACAGCATGTTGATAAATATAACGTATCAGGCGATTTTATACTATACATGTAGTTGACAGTGGTTAGCATTATTTTTGGGCAATTAATCAATTCTGATATTACTGAAGCAGCATTTCTAAAAAAAAATTTGTTGTTGGAATCTAATTATATGGGGACCATCGAATCTGATTGAGCACCTTTAATAGTTAGCTATATGAGTTATATACACATAAGGCGACACCAATTTTTAAGTCCGGTTTACGAACACCTCCTACAACTTTTTTTCCATTTCATGAAATTTTTTTTAACTTTTTTGTCCCAAATTTTTTTACACGCGTACTGATTTTCATGTGCTGTCGCATCCGGTTCTGCTTATGATCATTTGCAGATCCATATTTTCATGTATTTCATGACAAGAAATGTCTTGTTTGGTTCAGAATTTCATTCGAAAAGCTTTTTTTCACAATTTTTGTAAAATTTATGTAAAATTTCAAGATTTACTTGATATAAATTGGGGGGGGGGGGGGGGGACAATTTTTTTTATTTTTATTTTTTTCCCCTCCTGCATCTACTTTTTTTCTCCCCACATCAGCCCACATGTTCGTAAACCAGACTTAAAAATTGGTGTCGCCTAATAGACATTTAAACTTTGAAAATTGTAGGTTTCCGGATGATAACTTCAGTTTGTGTGATCATATCTGAACCAAATGTGGTATGTAAGTTTATCAGACCAAAATACAGGTCAAGTTCGAATATAGGTGTGCTCCGCTCATTTTTGCGAGAGTTATGGCCCTTTTTCGACTTAGAATCGTGTTAATTTCTGGTTTCCGCATCATAATTTTAGTTTGTGTGATCAAATCTGAATCAAATTTGGTATGATAGTTTATTATCCACCATTTCATGGGACACTGGTTGGATTGTTCTGAAATGTAGTATCGGATTTAGGGGACCTTGATATATTTTTCAGACAAGCTGATCGATGCCCCAAAGAAGCCACTTTTTCTCACATTTGCTGAAATAGTATCCAAAACATCAACATATCAAGAGCCATTAGACTGAATTAGATAAAAATATATCACTTGGGTCTGTTTAAGCTGGAAAATACTCAAAATTTTTATAATTTTCTGCTATTATATCTGCATACTAGCCTTTTTGCTGAATCGTGAATGCCGGTTATATTGCCGTGTGAAATCCTAGTACCAGATAACATTGGGTATGTACATGTATATAGCATACCACCTGAAAATGGCTTGAATATCACATACCAAAGCGGGGTGGGGGTGTGTGTGACACCCTCCTTGATCATAGTCTGTATTCTACAGGGTATGTTAACTGTTTCGAGTTGGTGCAATTAATGTGATTATTTAATCTCTACCATCTGAAATCTATTTATAGCATATTTTGCTATCTGATCAATATTGCTACTTAGTACTGATATAAAACAGGATAAAGATGGTGTGTCTCTTTCCCGAATGTTCTGTTTACATGTACATTTGGGGGTTTATGAGTCAAATAATATCAGACAACATGTCCTTCTAACACTAAGAAATAATATGTTCTTATGAACCAGGACAAAATATGACTATTTCTGGAGCATTACAGCACATTATTACAAATCTATATTTGTAAGCAGTAAGATAATGACAGGAAACATGTCCTCAGACTAAGAAATAATTTTTTGGTGTGTATTTCACACCACAGCTCATGTGTATACTCACATTAGTTTATGTCATTCAAAGGGAGAAACCCATTTAGAAAGTTTAAATGAGACAAAAATACCTCACTGTAGATGTAGTTGCAAGGTACAACATGTACATGTATTCTGGTAAATGACATTGGAACTAAAATAATGATTTTTGTGTCCACCGGTATGTCATGTACCGGTACTAGTATACATTGCAACTACATGTACATGTAACTTGCCTAACATACCATATACATGTATGAAGAGGGACTTTGCAAGTGTTTTTTAATCAAAATTTTAACCCAACTCTTGTTGTCAGTAAGTTTTAACCCATGCAGTTTAATGAGTTTATATATTTATATATTACATGTGTTTCTATACATGTATTTTATCTTTAGTTAGTTTGTTGTCCTTGAATAAACTTGTATTGCTGCACAATCAGTTTCCTTAATGTTCTATTATACTAAAACAACTCCATTGATAACAATACCCCTGCATCCCATCAAAATCTACTTCATTGCCATCCTCATCATTTCACTTTGGTATCCCCACCCAGGTGTACCTTGGTGTTATTCATCCAGGTGTACCTTGGTGTTTTCTTACCCAGGTGTACCTTGGTGTTTTCTTACCCAGGTGTACCTTGGTGTTTTCTTACCCAGGTGTACCTTGGTGTTTTCCTGCCCAGGTGTACCTTGGTGTTTCCTTACCTGGGTGTACCTTGGGGTTTTCTAACCCAGGTGCATCTCAATGGGAAATCCACCTGGGTAAGAAAACACCAAGGTACACCGGCGTAAAAAAAAACACCAAGGTATACCTGGGTTGGAAACATCAAGGTACACCTGGGTGGGGAACACCCAGGTAGGAAACACCAGGGTACACCTGGGTGAATAACACCAAGGTACACCTGGGTGGGAAACACCCAGGTAGGAAACACCAGGGTACACCTGGGTGAATAACACCAAGGTACACCTGGGTGGGAAACACCCAGGTAGGAAACACCAGGGTACACCTGGGTGAATAACACCAAGGTAACCTGGATGGGAAACACCCAGGTAGGAAACACCAGGGTACACCTGGGTAAATAACACCATGGTACACCTGGGTGGGGAAACACCCAGGTAGGAACACCAGGGTAGACCTGGGTGGGAAACACCCAGGTAGGGTACACCTGGGTGTGGTCACCTGGGTAATTACACCCAGGTTTACCCATACCAGGGTTTTTATCCAGTTTCAGGTGGGTAAATCATGGTAAAACCCAGGTTTCGCGGGGTCTTGATGGTTGGTGGATGTCTTGGTAGATAGATTTTTACCTGGGTTTCGGCCCAAAAAACCTGGGTGGATTTACCCAGGTACATTTTTATATGGGTTGTTTACGAAAACACGTCTATATTTGTCCATATAATGATGGTTTATCAACATTGATGTAACTATGATTCTACCGAGTATACTAAATTCTTAATATCGACTTGAATATTCCAAAAACACTAAATCAACTATATATAATGTAATTTAATCTGCTATAATTCCGAAAATATCACCATTCATCACATGCTATGATGTCTCTTAAGTCACTCATTTTTCCATAACTATTTGCTCCACACATTCTCTGGATTCTTCCTTGAATTTTAAATCGATAAAATTCATCTGTATTATATGTTCTTGTCTGTTTATGTTATTCGTTTGTCAAACCAGTACATGTATATACTCTTCAAACAAGAGATGGACAGTCGTCCGGTGCGTAACCCCCTGTGGCATACCGCCTAGCGTGGGCATATGACTGATATACTCAGACAGATGGACCCAAAAATCAGCATTTTCATATACACAAAGATGAATAACTAAAGAACGAAAAACCTAAACAAAACAATTGAACACGCAATTGAATGTCCTCATATTGGTGAGCATCCATATATTGAGATCCGAGCATCACAGTACTGTTCAAGTTATGGTCTGAACAGACATCGGACGGACCAAAAAGCCATCATTTCCAGATAAATAATGATGAATAACTCTAGAATGGAAAACCCGAACAGAACGATTGAACCCTCTATTGAATGTCCTCATAGTAGTGAACATCCGTACAAAAATTCATTGAGATCAGAGGACTATATACTGTTCGTTATGACCTGAAAAGACATCGGACGGGCAAAAAGCCAACATTTCCAGATAAACAAAAATGAATAACTTTAGAATGGAAAATCCGAACAAAACAATGAACCCATCTATTAAATATCCTCATAGTAGTGAACAACCATACCAAATTTCATTGAGATCCGAGCACTACTGTTGAAGTTATGATAACAGACATCGGACGTCCGGGTATACGCACGACAGGGTACCAATTTTAAAGAGCGGCCCCAAATCTCCCCCAAACCCACCCACCCTAAAGTGGAATTCGACTTATACGGGACCAAACCGGTCAATAGTGGTGTTATAAACTGTTTTACAAACATCTCCGTTATTTCGTTAATATTACGTTTTTCTAAATATTTGTTTTCTCTAAATACGTATTTCAGAAAAAACACATAATCTGAGAAATGTTATATCAACGAAATAACGGAGATGTTTGTGGATTAAAACAGTTAGGAAAAAAAATGTTAATTTCATCGCACCCCACAAGTACCCTCTGGTGAGAGCGGACGGACGTACGGACGTGTGGACGGATAGACAGGTGCAAAACAGTATACCCCCTTTGTAATACAAGGGGTATAATTATGAAGGAACAAAATAAATATGTGGCCATTTCGTGAGGGGGCCCCTGTCCCATTTATTTAGTTAGTCAAGAGGGCAAACACATTTGATATTCACAATCTTGTCTATATAAGCCTTTTATCTTATTGCAGCGCGTTTTGATATTTCTTCCGCGGTGACGAACCACCAGGGTGAATATAGCTATTGTCGGCATATACAGTTCCCCAGAGGCCAATTACATAGCTATTAGGAGTTGAACTATCATTATAATTGTCTGTTGCGATCGCTCATTTCTCATATCTGTGATTGAGCGGACCTATTTGTATCCGGGAATCAGTGAGATACCATCCGGTCTGTATTGGAGACTTATTGCCCGTGCCATATTTATGTTAACAAATCGATACTGAACATATCACATACATCCTTCCATCGGTTAATTATAAGTTTCTCCTCTAACTATTTTGTAGAATTATACTCGCGATCCTTTGTGTTTGAGATATTCAGATTCTGTCTCCTATATATCGTGTACGCTATGGAGTCGATCTGCAATTTACGGAATTCCAGTGTCTTTGCGGTTATTCAGCTCAATATTCAGATGGTCTTTTTGTATAGTTATGTGCACACACAACATATTACTCGTGCAAGTCAGCTGCATGAATGTATCCACATTATATCCCTTGTACAATGTTGGGTTTCTTTCCACAGTCTTATTATAAATAACAATATAAAAGATACTGGGAACTAAGTGCAGATTTTCATCCCTCGGAATGTTATAACCAAAATATCAACACGTTTTTTTAAATTCGCTATGGCGATTGCCCGCCATTGTAAGCATTGCCTAGCATGCACATACCGAACATTCGTCGTGATGATACAATTACATCATACATATATATCTTGTATCTTGTATATATGCGTACGAAAAATTGCACCCTATTTATTGTCTATATATAGAATCTATATATAGATGTATATACATATAATCTTATTATATTATAAAGGTATTATACAATGTTGTGTACTGTATGTGTTTTTCTTGTACGAGTCCAGGTTGTGTTGAAAAGTCATATTGGACGAGACACGCAGTCATGACTTTTCACCACAACCTGGACGAGTACAAGAAAAACACATACTGTACACAACATTGTATAATGACATTTTTATTATCCATCTGTATGTTTGTCAAAATTTTGGGAATAAAACTTTTCTGGTTATTTTTGGTATTTGTCGGCACTTAATTTATCTATAAAAGACTGTATTTGATAATCAGAAAGCATGGTTTGGAAAAGTAAACACGGAAGTGAAAAAAAATTCAATGCGGAAGTGAAACTTCTGCTAAATCCACCAGTGTTGCGCGCACATCTTAATTTCACCCTGAATCATTTCGCAATAGAGTTAATTCGTGATGTCACGGAGTCCCGATAAAAACGTCGTATTGAAAACTCGGGCGTACGATATGACTTTCGGGAATCCAATATGACTTTATCCCGGAGTATCACGTGACGGCTTTTGCCCAATCAGAAATAGTGTTAGTTAAAGGATGGATAATAATATATTATAGCTCTCACGTGACTTTCTCACATTCTGATTGGCTGCACACTGGTATACTATTCGGGTTGCCGCCTGCAGATACGGCCAAAATCTGAAACTATAACTTATGCGATACTTGTTGCAATATCAGTAGATTTATTGGTGAATTGTAATGATCTTACAAATGTCCGATCATAGCTATCCAATGTATTTAATAATTTGCCCGTTTAGTTGGCAAGCGACCAGTCCTAATTTTGTAATGCCAGCTGACGTTATTTATAACTTCTTTGGACCCCACAAGATCATCAACAATTATTTCGATTTCTTTACTATATGCATTCTAAATATTCCAAATGAAAACAAAACTATGATTGTTTGTCTACCTTCTTAGCTGAACATTTTCTAAGGGAACTACTCGTCAATGAGTGAACAACATTTTGTTTATCGTCGGTTTTCTTTATCGTCGCTCTTTAAAACTCACTTCCCCGATACAGAATTGTGGGGTGCACCTCAGAAGTATATTTTGATGGGATGGCCGTCCGCCCGTCCGATGTCTGTTCGGGTCATAACATGGAAATGTGGATCTCAATGGAATTTGGTATGGCTGTTCACTACAATGAGGAAGTTCGTTTTGTTCGGGTTTTCCGTTCAAGAGTTATTCATCTTTGTATATCTGGAAATGTTGGCATTTTGTTTGTCCGAGTAGATATATTATATCCACCACCGCGGTTATCGGATCTAAATTAAATTTGGTATGGATGTTCAAAACTATGAGGGCATTCAAATGAGCGTTCAATCGTTTTGTTCAGGTTTTCTATTGCAGAGTTGTTCATCTTTGTTTAACTGAAAATGCTGATTATTGGGTCCGTCTACCGGAGTATCTAAGTCATATAGGTTATATTTAGGTATGCCCACACTAGGCGGTATGTCATATGGGGTTATGCACCCGACAACAGTCCATCTCTTGTTTTTACATTGTTTTGGTGGTTTTCTTAAACGACAAACACTCATGGCTGTTGAACAATCTTTTATGATCGTGGTTGCTTTATGATCGTGCTTGTTGCATATATAAGTTGCCATATATAACGTAGGAGCTTGAGGTTATATGCTTCGCTTCACAGTGAGCTTTCTGGTAAGGGGGTTTAAATACAGCTGTATTTGACGATGGGCAATAACCGGCGGCCACGACACGAGAACCGTTTACTCGGGGAAATTGCGGAAGTATCTCTCTATAGAATATGAGAAGGATTTTGTGACTCGGGATGTTTGAGCCAATTTGGTTAACACCGTTCTCGTGATTAAGTAAATAATCGCCCGCGTTATTCCTGGCCACATCACACAGTCGAAGTACTGTCTACAATGCTCTGGCTAGGGGTCTGTAATTGAAATCCACAGACGAACGACACACAAAGCTTCACCACGTGGTACTTAATTGAAATTCGTGATCCATACTGACCAACGCCAATGTATTTTCGAATGCTCTCTTGCATATATAGTCCACTGCCGATATACGCCCAGTATTGGAATACTTTTGTAGTGTTTTGGAAACAAGGTACGATGGACTTTCACAAAATCTCGAGAATGTCCAATTTCGAGCAACACGTTTGATGCCAAGCCTGCGTAAGTATACAGCTACACACATCGGCGAAACATATTTAGTCTACCTACTGTAAAATACATCGATCCTGAGATCAGACTAAGAAATCATTTGCAATATAAATACAAGAAAACCATAGTCAGAAATGGTAACGCCCCCAAGATCATATTATTAGCCATAAATATAAATTATAATATAAAATATATTGGTTACATTAATGCACTGCCTCAGAATTCCGTTAAAACAACTAATCCCTTAAAATTATTACAAAAAACTACGGCTTATTACTGCAGGTTTTTCATTCACCAAACCAGAAAGCTTCTAAATGCGGATAAAAATTGTGTTCCCGCCAAAAAATCTTCATGTGTGCATGGCCCAGCCATTGTTCATACCTAAACATCGAACGCAATTAACGCGGTCATAATAGTTACACACTGCAACTATAAGACATCCAGCGAATACACACCCCACGAAAACCCGAAATGTGTTGTCCTGCGAGATATCCCATCGCTATAGCTCAATTTGACACGGCCAGATTAGCTTTCCTACAATATCCTAAAACAATAAAGCTTCTAAAATCATCGGCATAGTCAGTAGAACTTTCACGAACTTGGAAATTCCAACTACAGATTTTACCGGACTCGGGGTCGCAGTATACGTACAACTCTAACGCGTCCCAAAATAACCGGAAAAAACAATTATCTATTTATAAAATCCCCACGGGACCACAGGTTTCTAAAATGTGTAAAACAGTATACACCGCTGGCGTTAATAATACTATCGGGTCTGTAGGATATTTTGTCGCACTCAACATTGCGACAATGTGCGCTTAATATCGCAATATTCTGCACTCAATAACGCAATAATAAGCGGGACAGATTTTTGGTATTGGGCTATAATCACGCCTTTTTCGAAATTAAGTGATCTTAATATATCGCAATAAAGGCGCACCTCAATATACCACTCCTTCTGACTGGTACTGTGCTTGTTGTTATTATTATTGTCACTAGTGGTTGACATCGAAACTCCTGTGAATTACACTAGCAGGTGTACGTGTATCCTGTTATGCCAGTAAATGTATCTGTGATTTGATAGTCACAGCACTGTCAATTTCAACATGAACACTGAGACGAACGAAGACAAGTCATAGCCGACAACTCGAAATGGCACCTCGAAGACAACCCAGTTGTCACAATTTAGTGGAAAATATCAATGATTAAGCCGGTTTTCGCAGACTTGGAACTTGTCCGTTCATATAAGAACCGACGTCAGACAGTTTTAACATTAGTCCACAACTTTATAGATCACATTTCCCCAAAAAAACAATTGTTTTCAGCGTGGCGTTGACACGGGGAAAGAAATTCGTGAGTGATAAAAGGGGTCACTATGAATACCGAACACAACCGAACATAACCGAACACAACCGAAAACAAGTCCAAATAAGGGTTAAAAGGCGGAAATATATGAAATAAAGTTTATAATGATGTGTGTGTATATGTAAACTAGTCATATGTGAAGTTTGATGCAATTTGGCCGATTAAAAGTTACGTTAATAAAAGTTTTATGTAATTTCACGCCGAGTCAGAGTCCGGCGTGATGGCGGCTAACTCTATGAATACCGAACATAAGTCCAAATAAGGCGTATATGAGGGAAATATATGAAATAAAGTTTATAAAGATGTGTGTGCATATGTAAGTTAGTGATATGTGAAGTTTGATGCAATTTGACCAATTAGAAGTTTAGTTATTGGTAGGTTTATGTACAATATTAGCTGTCGGCACGTAAACCAGAGTTCGGCATGCAAGATGGCGGCTAACTCTATGAATAGCAAACACAAGTTCAAATAAGGCGTATATAATGGAAATATATGAAATAAAGTTTATAATGACGTGTGTGTATATGTAAGCTAGTGATATGTGAAGTTTGGTACAATTTGGGAGATTAAAAGTTATGTTATTGGCAGTTTTTATAATATTTTTACGCCGTGCATTCTTGTGTTCGGCATGCAGTCACCGTTAATAAATTAGCTTACAGGTAATCAGTTGGCTGGCTATCACCAACACAGGATATTATGTGTTATTGTCTCTTAATTTGTTACAATTTTAAACACTCTTTCTCTAGTTTTGTTCTAAATGTGACCACCAACTCACCAAGCTATGATCAATGGGAATCTGCCTAATGCTATAGGAGGACCATTGACCATAATTAGGCGGACTGCGACATTATGCAGAGGAAATCCGGTCTGCCTATTTTTGCCTACTAGTTATCTGGTGCTTTCATTGTTAACACCTCTCCTTGTTCAATCTTTTGTCTATACAATGATGTTCAATCTTTTGTCTATAAAATGACATTCTGTCGATATATAGTTTCATCATCGTGCGGTCGAAACATCCACAGCGGTCTTGCAAAAATAAACTTTTCTGGTTTTAATCGTAGGTCACGTTGGTCTGCTGTCATATTTACCCATATAATATTGTTTATTTTTAATGATATTGCCTGATTCGCTAATTAAAAATTTCCACAGCCATGTAAACTTGTAAAGCACCTCTAACGTCCCGTAATTGATCGTCAACTATTTCTGATAAATGGTCTGTTAAGTCGGTCAGTTGCAACGTTTTCCACTCATTTTCCAATTTGATAATATGGTTGAAACTTTCACAATTATCATTGGTCCAAAGTTTGGAAATTACATTATTTTGTTCACGAGCCTCGAAGACTTCGGACCTTAATCTCAGCATGAAAGTCTCAATATATATATACTTTTATTTTTCGTCATGATGTCAGCTTCGACTTCCTCGTAAACCAACTTACTATCTATTGTGAGGAGGCCTTTCTCACTATGAAATATCATACCCACTAATCACCACCCATATATTGTTTATTCAACCATTTTGGTTTCTATGAAACCTGTGAAACCTTGCTATAATATCACTGTCAAAACATCCCTGAAATCTTTTCGGTAAGCCAGAGTAATTAATCAGCAACAAAGGCTCTACTGCGCAGTGCAGGGAAAATAATTATCACCTATCGCTGATGCCTTAATCATCCCTTATTTCGACTTGTGTTCGATATTCATAGAAATCCTCGCCGAACTCTCACTTGCGTGCCGACTTCACATACCACTAACTTACATATACATACACATCATAATCATTATAAACTTTATTATATATATTTCCCTTTTATACTTGTGTTCGGTATTCACAGAATTAGCCGCCATCTTGCCGAACTCTGGTTTGCGTGCTGACAGCTAATATTGTACATAGACCTACAAATAACTAAACTTTCAATAGGCCAAATTGCATCAAACTTCACATATCACTAACTTGCATATAAATACACATCAGAACAAACTTTATTTTATATATTTCCCTTATATACGCCTTATTTGAACTTGTGTTCGGTATTCATAGAGTTAGCCACCATCTTGCCGAACTCTGGTTTACGCGCCGACAGCTAATATTGTACATAACCTTCAAATGACGTAACTTGTAATCGGTCAAATTGCATCAAACTTCACATATCACTAACTTACATATACACACACATGATTATAAAATTTATTTCATTTATTTCCCTAATATACGCTTTATTTGAACTTGTGTTCGGTATTCATAGAGCTATAGTCGCCATAACGCCGGACTCTGTCTTATGCGCCGACGGCGTAAAATTACATAAAACTTTCATTAACATAACTTTTAATCGACCAAATTGCACCAAACTTCACATATCACTAGCTCACTTACCCACACACATCATTATAAACTTTATTTCATATATTTCCATCTTTTAACCCTTATTTGGACTTGTTTTCGGTTGTGTTCGGTTATGTTCGGTTGTGTCCGGTATTCATAGTGACCGGATAAAAGTAACGCCTCGTGGAAATAACGTAATAACGGACTCAAGACAAGACGGATCTGTGCATTGCACATAATGAATATACCGGATCATTGCGATGAATACAAACAATTAATAATAAATAATAAATATCATTGTAATACGACCCTGCCTAACTATGCTTAAAAGCACTGTCCTGATTGGCCAGTGGCCGAGTTACCATGGCTATCTCGTTCCAGTTTTGTGGTACAATTCTACTTTTTCCAATTGTACCACGAAAAAAATCGGTTTATTCAGATCGCCGCACGCGACTTTTCCCGTCGTTTCTAACTCCGCGCAAACGGGGCATCAACGGAGTGCACCCGCAACCCTTTGAATTTTGCATCTTGACAATCTTGCGAATTTTCTAGCGATTTGTCGCTTGAAACCAGTTTGGTTGCCAATGAATATGGTCCAAATGATGTTATGGTTTATTGATATATGTTAGGACCAAAGAAAGTTACTTAATAAGTATATTAAATGACAAAATAAATCCATGGGGCCGGGCTGTGCATTCGTCGATTCGAATCTCGATCATATTCGATATTTCGGAATCAAGTTGAAAATGAAAGCGTTTGTTCACCAGTACAGAAGAGGAATAAGATTAGTTTAGTAAACTAGATCATTTAGATCGCTTTGTGTAAAGAAAATGGTCCATAGTCGATGATCATATACACGTTGTCCCAACAACGTTCAACACAGAAATGACAGCAATCGTATTTCCTGTACAATTTAAATGAAAGGCACGGGCGCCGCTGAAAACACATCGTTTTTTAGCCAATCCCAACGATTATTTACGCAAACAATTTACCAGAGTACTCCATGCAAATAAATCGAGTACGCCCAATACGAATTACACCACGAAATGTTTTCTCACCTGAGACCGAAAAAGCGCAGTATTTCGTTGACTATTCAGTCGAATTGTGACCATAAACTCTCAGTCGTATTACAAAAGAAATAAATACACGGTGTATCGGTGTGTATGGTCAAGTTGTACCATCAGTTTTTTGTGGTACAACTTGACCATACACACCTCTACACCGTATGGAGTCACTGTCGTATATAATTTGGTCGCCGATAAATATATTGTTGAATTTTGACGGCATGAACTTGGAAACACGCACATATTTAACTTTGAGAATAATAATAATAAAAACAAAAAATGAAAATAAGAATGCAAACATCGGAAATTGTAATACGACCCTGCCTAACTATGTTTAAAAGCCATGTCCTGATTGGCCAGTGGCCCGAGTTACCATGGCTATCTCGTTCCAGTTTTGTGGTACAATTCTACTTTTTCCAATTCTACCACGAAAACAATCGGTTTATTCAGATCGCCGCACGCGACTTTTCCCGTCTTTTCTAACTCCGCGCAAACGGGGCATCAACGGAGTACACCCGCACCCGTAACCCTTTGAATTTTGCTACATCTTGCGAATTTTCTAGCGATTTGTCGCTTGAAACCAGTTTGGTTGCCAATGAATATGGTCCAAATGATGTTATGGTATATTGATATATGTTACGACCAAAGAAAGTTACTTAATAAGTATATTAAATGACAACATAAATCCATGGGGCCGGGCTGTGCATTCGTCGATTCGAATCTCGATCATATTCGATATTTCGGAATCAAGTTGAAAATGAAAGCGTTTGTTCACCAGTATACAGAAGGGGAATAAGATTTTTAGTAAACTAGATCATTTAGATCGCTTTGTGTAAGGAAAATGGTCCATAGTCGATGATCATATTCATGTTGTCCCAACAACGTTCAAAACAGAAAATGACCGAAAGAGAGAGTGAGTGGTTCAGGGGGCTAGCCCGGGATTGTCGAAAGGGTCGAGTGACCCTTTCCTTAATCCCTCTAAATGACCGAAATCGTATTTCCTGTACAATTTAAATGAAACGCACAGGTGCCGCTGAAAACACATCGTTTTTTAGCCAATCACAACGAGTATTTCTAGAAGAGGTTCCTCGAAAAGTCAACGGGGGAATTTCATAACAAGACAAGACATTACCAGAGTACTCCATGCAAAGAAATCGAGTACGCCCAATACGAATTACACCACGAAATGTTTTCTCACCTGAGACCGAAAAAGCGCAGTATTTCGTTGACTATTCAGTCGAATTGTGACCATAAACTTTCAGTCGTATTACAAAAGAAATAAATACACGGTGTATCGGTGTGTATGGTCAAGTTGTACCACAAAAACTGATTGTAGGACTCCGCTACGCGTCGTCCTACAATCAGTTTTTTGTGGTACAACTTGACCATACACACCTCTACACCGTGTATTTATTTCTTAATTGTAATACGACCCTGACCCGAGTTACCATGGCTATCTCGTTCCAGTTTTGTGGTACAATTCTACTTTTTCCAATTGTACCACGAAAACAATCGGTTTATTCAGATCGCCGCACGCGACTTTTCCCGTCTTTTCTAACTCCGCGCAAACGGGGCATCAACGGAGTACACCCGCACCCGTAACCCTTTGAATTTTGCTACATCTTGCGAATTTTCTAGCGATTTGTCGCTTGAAACCAGTTTGGTTGCCAATGAATATGGTCCAAATGATGTTATGGTATATTGATATATGTTACGACCAAAGAAAGTTACTTAATAAGTATATTAAATGACAAAATAAATCCATGGGGCCGGGCTGTGCATTCGTCGATTCGAATCTCGATCATAATCGATATTTCGGAATCAAGTTGAAAATGAAAGCGTTTGTTCACCAGTATACAGAAGGGGAATAAGATTTTTAGTAAACTAGATCATTTAGGGTATCCTGCAGCTAAATCAGTGACTGATCGTGCTGATATATGTGATAAGATATGCATGTGGCACGGGACTAATGAACCGACTAGCTGCAATGTGATATCCAACTGATCATACGAGCTGATCATCTGTGATTGTCAAAACCATGTTCCGGATTCGTCAAGCCCGCGTTGCGCTAACGACTCCGTGATGACCGCTTCCGGCACGAGGTGTTAAATCACCATGGCGCTTCCGTTTTATCTCCGTTTATAGCCACTCTGACAAAATGTCTTTTTATTCACGGTCACACGAATGCGCTGATAACGAATCGGTATTGTAACTCTTGTTTCAAAGTGACATAAATTAAAGGATATAAACTATATTACACACGGATTACACCATTCGAAACATATGATTATATAGCTCTATACATAGCAATTATGATGACACCGACCGAATGTTCACAAAGTTCCGCCATGCAATTTACTTGCCGCACATCGACAACATATGCGCAAAAATCACACACTATCTTGCATGAATTGTATGTTTTCGGTCCTACACATATAATTTCCCAGTACAAATAAACATAAATGTACGTTTAGCAAAAGTCCATCCCGTATGGTGATATTTTAGTCGGTATGTTTATTAAATTTGCTCACCAACACTATACAGTTATCGCATGGTTTCGAGGTTGACACGAGGAATTGTCAACCCGATGAAGTCAATATTCACCAAGGCCGTAGGTGATATTGACTTCCAAGGGCTGACAATTCCTTGTGTCAACAAAGAAACAATGCGACAACTGTTTTATTATGTGAAACGCGCTTTGATTGGATAAGACGTTGTGACGTTGAACGTCGCTATGAAAATCCTATTTATTTTCAGGTCTGATAATAATTTATGTTAACCACTGTAGTATCTGTCGTCACTCAGAACTGTTATTAATCTCTTGTTTGATTAATGAGGTGAACATCGTTAGATATCTCGAATTTTTCGTTACGTTTTAACATAGGAATTGGGAAAGAAACTTATGATAATATAATAACATATAATGCACCCATGCAGAATTGAATTATAAAACGTTTGTGACGATTGTATTCAGTATACTTGATAACGCCCGTCAAATTTCACTTTAAATATATTTATGCTAGTACAAGTTTTCCAGTACAAATAATAGTATAGCATAGTTAAAATAATGCAACTTAATAATTACCCACGCCTATTAGTACCGTACATGTAAAATAGTAATATCAGTATAAATTGTGTCAAATGGTCAGCCCAGCAACCAGACAAAATATGGTTCCCATGTTTATCCCAGTAGTGGACCTTGATTTTTATAGAGGCATTGCCCTACTTAGTTGTATTGCTAAGCTATTTACGGGTGTCATCAATTCAAGAATTTCTAACTTTGTTGAAAGTACCAAGAAACTTCATGAAAATCAATCAGGTTTTAGAAAAGGACGATCAACTATTGATAACACATTCAGCGTGTTCTGTCTCTCACAACATTACTTAAGCGCAAGAAAGAAATTATTCTGTTGTTTAGTTGACTTCCGCAAAGCTTTTGATACGATTTGGCACCAGGGACTCTGGGTCAAACTATTGCGTAATGACATCAACGGGAAAGTTTTCCATGTTATTCGTAATATGTATAGGGTGTCAAAGGCTTGTATTTTCAAAAATGGCAGTCGATCAGACTTTTTCATGTGTAGACCGGGAGTGAGGCAAGGGGTAAATCTATCACCTCTTCTATTTTCCTTATACTTGAATGGTGTACAGGATTTTCTCTAGAACGGCTTGCGCTACCTTGACCAGCGCAGCGTAGACCTAACTGGAAACTATCTTAACGTATTGTGCCTTCTGTGTGCAGACGATACTGTACTATTTGCCGATAGCGCGCAAGAGTTGCAAATTATGTTAAATGAATTTAATGATTATGACGACGCATGATATTTAGTGTTGAATAACAAGAAGACAAAAGTAATGGTATCTTCTGGTTCTAACTCACTGAACCATACATTTACAATCAGCGACGACCGCATGGATGTACTTGACGGTTTTACGTATCTTGGTATCGATTTCTTCCACAATGGTAGATTCTGTCGCTCAATCAAGAATATATGATCAAGGGCAACAAATGCCATGTTCGTTCTTCTCTCCAATATCAGAACCCTACACATACCTATTGATATTTCTTTAAAACCGTTTGATTACTTGATTCAACCGATATTATTATACGGATGTGAAGTCTGGGGATTTGAAAAAACCAAGACTATAGAAGCTGTGCATTTGAAATTTTGCAAATTATTAACGCGTATGAAATCAAGCGCTCCAAAGTACATAGTATATGGTGAACTTGCACGATGGTCTCTAGACATGGAGATTAAAAAGCGCATGGTACCATTTTGGTTCAAATTAGTTTATAGTACTAATCAAGAGAGAATAGCTGCGAAATTGTATATTCTTGTTTATAAAATGAGTACATTTGGCAAACAGTTCAACTTTATTGACCTTTATAAAAGTACACTGACCCAAACTGGATTTACACGGGCGTGGGAAAATCAATCTTCACTTATCCCGACTATGTAGCTTACATAAGGCTTTGATAAACAACTTTCACATTATGTGGACGGATGACGTTACAAAATCGTCAGGGGGGGGGGGGGCATTTTATACTCATTTGAAAGATAAACGTCTATGTCCAAATGTTACACTTTGAACTTTTCATTTAGTATTCATATACAGCGGCTGAGGACAGCAAATCGTAGACTGGCTGTAGAAGTGACTCGATCACTGCACGAAAACTGGAATTTATGCATCGAATAAATTCCAGATAAATGAGCATAAATCAGAAATTTATGTCAATTTATTCATTGAATAAATTTGTATAAATCCCGAAATTTATGCACATATATTCACCGATTTATTCATGAATAAACTTCCATATTTATTCAAAAACCCACCTTTATTCAGCAGGATAAACTCGCATTTATTCGCACGTTTATGCATTCATTTATTGTCTACCTTTTATGCATAAATACAAATTTATTCACTGAATAAAGCTGCATAAATATATGTAGCTACATTTATTCTGGTTATAAACTAAAATGTATACAAGTTATTCACGGAATAAACCTGCATAAATATATGTAGCTACATTTATTCTTATTATAAACTCCAGTTTATGCACATTTATACCCGGTATAAATTTGGATTTGAACATATATATCCATATATATATTTGTGAAATCTACTTTAGGGTGACATTTGGCTTGTAACCAGCATATATGGCGACACTGATGTGTATATCTAACTATACATATACGCATGTGTCGCACTGATTCTGGTATCTCCATGTGTAGTAATTTGCCAACATAATGCTGCCCTATTGTTGGTTATACCAGTCACAAATAAAACATGAACTACTTGGACATGGTACTTTGTCTCATAGTTGTATCTTGTCGTCAATTTTCGTAGTCTCTGCAATAAAGAATAAAAATTAAATAATTAAGTGATCGCATCGAAAATAAGTATAAACATTAAAATATAAAAACTAAAATAATAATGTTTGTTTTCTGCTAAAGAGTGATATCGCCCTTCAAGGACCACAATTTTACGGGATTCAAACTTCAAAATATTAATTTTGTTACATCATGGACTTACTGTACAATGGATTTATATGTGATATGGCAAAGGGTGATATCACCCTTCCATGACCACAATTTTACGCGATTCTAACTTCAAGACGGGATTACATCATGGATATATTGTACAGTAAATATATATGTGATACTGGCAAAGGATGATGTCACCCTTCCATGACCACAATTGCAATTTTACGCTATTCAAACTTCAAAAAGGGATTACATCATGGAATTACTGTACAATGGAAATATGTGATATGGCAAAGGGTGATATCACCCTTGCATGATCATAATTTTACGCGATTAAAACTTCAAAACGGGATTACATAATGGACATATTGAACAATGAATTTATATGTGAAATGGCAAAGGGTGATATCACCCTTCCATGATCACAATTTCACCGATTATAACTTCAAAACGGGATTAAATCATGGATATATTATACAATGAATTTATATGTGAAATGGCAAAGGGTGATATCACCCTTCCATGATCACAATTTTACGCGATTAAAACATCAAAACGGGATTACATAATGGATATAATGTACAATTAAGTTATATGTGAAATGGCAAAGGGTGATATCACCCTTCCATGATCACTATTTTACGCGATTTTAACTTCAAAACAGGATTACATCATGGATATATTGTACAATTAATTTATATGTGAAATGGCAAAGGGTGATATCACACTCCATGATCACAATTTTACCGATTAAATCTTCAAAACGGGATTACATAATGGACATATTGAACAATGAATTTATATGTGAAATGGCAAAGGGTGATATCACACTTCCATGATCACAATTTCACCGATTATAACTTCAAAACGGGATTACATCATGGATATATTATACAATGAATTTATATGTGAAATGGCAAAGGGTGATATCACCCTTCCATGATCACTATTATACCGATTATAATTTCAAAACGGGATTAGATCATCGATATATTGTACAATGAATTTATATGTGAAATGGCAAAGGGTGATATCACCCTTCCATGATCACAATTTTACCGATTATAACTTCAAAACGGGATTACATTATGGATATATTGTACAATGAATTTATATGTGAAATGGCAAAGGGTGATATCACCCTTCCATGATCACAATTTTACGCGATTAAAACGTCAAAACGGGATTACATCATGGATATATTGTACAATGAATTTATATGTGAAATGGCAAAGGATGATATCACCCTTCCATGATCACTATTTTACGCGATTCTAACTTCAAAACAGGATTACATCATGGATATATTGTACAAATAATTTATATGTGAAATGGCAAAGGGTGATATCACCCTTCTATGATCACAATTTTACCGATTAAAACTTCAAAACGGGATTACATCATGGATATATTGAACAATGAATTTATATGTGAAATGGCAAAGGGTGATATCACCCTTCCATGATCACAATTTTACCGATTATAATTTCAAAACGGGATTAGATCATCGATATATTGTACAATGAATTTATATGTGAAATGGCAAAGGGTGATATCACCCTTCCATGGTCACAATTTTACGCGATTAAAACTTCAAAACGGGATTACATAATGGATATATTGTACAATGAATTTATATGTGAAATGGCAAAGGGTGAAATCACGCTTCCAACTCCACATTTTACGCGATATAATAGCCTGTTTAGCATATTTAAATGTAATGTACGGCCTTTTATTTGTGATCTGGCTAAGGGTGAAATCACTCTCACAAAACCACATTTTCACGCGATAGAATAATCTTATTCCGACGTCTCTGTATAATAAAAGATTTAAAGTAAATAAGTGATCAATGCAAGCTATGTCTAAATTTAATGCGAACATATATGTAATCTTTGTTACAATTTCATGAATAATGTGTTATTCAGAATAAATTTTGACATGTGTCGATCACGCTGCGAATTGATGAAAGAATGAATGCATGCATGGCTACATTACTGTCCACAACATTAATCTACCATTGTAACACCTTAGTTTAGACAGAACATGCGAAAATATACGTATTTGTATATACATAATCTGTCTAAATTGCGAAAACGAATACTCGCATGTAATTCCCGGAACTCGTCTGCACATTAGGGTTGTTTACAGCAAAAGAAAGCATCACAATTTTACCGATTATAACTTCAAAACGGGATTACATCATGGATATATTGAACAATGAATTTATATGTGAAATGGCAAAGGGTGATATCACCCTTCCATGATCACAGTTTTACCGATTATAACTTCAAAACGGGATTACATAATGGATATATTGTACAATGAATTTATATGTGAAATGGCAAAGGGTGAAATCACCATTCCATGATCACTATTTTACGCGATTCTAACTTCAAAACGGGATTACATCATGGATATATTGTACAATGAATTTATATGTGAAATGGCAAAGGGTGATATCACCCTTCCATGATCACAATTTACCGATTAAAACTTCAAAAAGGGATTACATCATGGATATATTGAACAATGAATTTATATGTGAAATGGCAAAGGGTGATATCACCCTTCCATGATCACAATTTTACCGATTATAATTTCAAAACGGGATTACATAATGGATATATTGTACAATGAATTTATATGTGAAATGGTAAAGGGTGATATCACCCTTCCATGATCACAATTTTACGCGATTGAAACTTCAAAATGGGATTACATAATGGATATATTGTACAATGAATTGATTTGTGACATGGCAAAGGGTGATATCACCCTTCCAAGATCACTATTTTATGCGATTCTAACTTCAAAACGGGATTACATCTTGGATATATTGTACAATGAATTCATATGTGAAATGGCAAAGGGTTATATCACCATTCCATGGTCACAATTTTACGCTAATAAAAATTCAAAACGGGATTACATAATGGATATATTGTACATTTAATTTATATGTGAAATGGCAAAGGGTGAAATCACGCTTCCAACTCCACATTTTACGCGATATAATAGCCTGTTTAGCAAACTATTTAATTGTAATGTGCGGCCTTTTATTTGTGATCTGGCTAAGGGTGAAATCACTCTCACAAAACCACATTTTCACGCGATAGAATACCCTTATTCCGACGTCTCTGTATAATAAAAGATTTAAAGTAAATAAGTGATCAAGGCAAGCTATGTCTAAATTTAATGCGAACATATATGTAATCTTTGTTACAATTTCATGAATGATGTGGTATTCAGAATAAATTTTGACATGTGTCGATCACGCTGCGAATTGATGAAAGAATGAATGCATGCATGGCTACATTATTGTCCACAACATTAATCTACCATTGTAACACCTTAGTTTATAGACAGAACATGCGAAAACAAACGTATTTGTATATACATAATCTGTCTAAATAGCGAAAACGAATACTCGCCTGTAATGCCCGGAACACGTCTGCACATTAGGGTTGTTTACAGCAAAAGATATCTTGGCCGATAGCTTGTATTATCTGATACAGCTGGTCTCACATATGCATGGAGGCTGTGGATACCATCGGGGAATAATTAAATTATGGGCTAAGATGGTTACAGCCATAAGCGAAATGATTTGGTATAACTGAATGTCCGCATACAGAGCGGTGTAGACACAATTGTGACGTTTTGAATGTGTGTGTGGGATGGTGGGTGTTGTGGTGTGGGCAGGGACAACGCTACAGGGGTAATGTGGGGTTGTGACACCCCCATAATAGTTGCCTCAAATTTCAACATTGTAAATTCGGAGGTCAAAAATCGAAATTTTTTAAATTTCAGACCAGGTACAATTTGGTAGGAATTGTTAAATTTCTACCTGTAATTTTGTCTAATTTTAATGTTTTAGTTGGCAAATTTGACTACTATATGGGTGACTAGTTTAAATGTATTATTATTATACAGTCGGAAAATCTACAGAATTTCCGAAATTTGGAAAATTTAGGACAATTTCCGCAAAGTTGATTGGAAAATTTAGCCCCAATGGGGGGGGGGGGTGCACTTGGAATATCCGAAGTGGACACCCCCATTCCCCATTCCTGACCTCAAATGTGCTTGATTTGTAATCATTTTAATTCATTTACGTCAAATTTCGTGAGAAACACGACATGTGTCTATAGATGTATAACATCTATATCACGTTTATATGTAGGGCATTTTGTCCGGATACCTGATGCGAAAGGTCTTCAGTCAATACAGTCATGGGTTTTTTGTGGGTAAGCGTTGTCAGCATGTCAGTTGACTCAATAGTGTTAAAGTGACATCAAATGTTTACCACATTGCTATAAATGTTCGCTGGCAACATAATAGCTCTACTGACCTCTGGCATTGTTCGAAGAAAGGCGATTTTAATATGTATAAATGCATGCATAAATTCAGGGTCCTAAATTTATGCAACATTTATGCGAGATTTAAAAATATAAATGAGAGATTTATATTTTTGTATAAAGGCGAATTTAATATGTATAAATGCATGCATAAATTCAGGGTCCTAAATTTATGCAACATTTATATTTTATAAATCTCGCTTTTCATGCAGTGGATGGAAAAAAGGAAAGCGCAAACAAGCAATGGCTACCAACGACTCCTTATGTAGCATTTGCAAAGTGGAACAAGAGGATGAGTGTCACTTCCTGATGAAATGCCCTAATATTTGTGAACTTAGAATTAAATATTTACCACAATGTTATCGAAAAGTTGTGTCCAAAGAATCGTGTTAAGCATTATTAAACGAAACCGATATCGCGGAACACATTGCGGAACCTATCGATGCTTATTAATACGGGCATTAAGTTAACTGAGCACAGTAAGTAGTATTATACAGCTGCGATGAAGACGATGATACCGAAGGTGATGATTATTATTACTATTGTTATATAACGCCTATGCTACGGCTGATGGGCTATTACTGGTGATGTTGTTGATGTTGTTGTTGTTAGACGATGTAGACAAATATGATGATATGCCTATAGAGTACTGATGCTGGTGACGACGAGGATGCTGATGATGATTACGACGACGATGATAATAATGATGATGGTGATGTTGATGATGATAAAGATTACCAAACTGTTTGGTTCTATAATTATGTTGATATCTGGTTCTGCTGGGAACCTAAGTTGGAGCTGTTTTCTTAGAGCGTGTACCAATATTCCACCCGACCAGATGGTGCGATATTTCTGTTTTTCCTGAGCATATATGCGGCCAGTTTATAACAACATGCAGTTACTGTATACATCCGGAACCAATGTTTTATTCAATCTAATCACAGTATGTGACACAAGAGACAGGTTTGTAAAACACAGTATGTGATATGTTATTGGTGTAATAATCAAAGTCGACAGATAGAGCAAACACACAGCTCAGTATATACATACATCTCAATCTCGCTGGTTCAAAATTTTCTTTGTTTGTCCATGTTTGTAAGGAAATAATATTTTTCTGTCCATTTAAATTCGAGAATTCGTCATCGTCTGTTTCTTTTAGATTCAACTAACCCGGGTTCAGCTATAATAGTTATGTCTCGTTGATATTGTAATGCTTTGTGTTTACTGTAATGAGTGTTTACTGCGCAACACAGTATCCCAGATGTTGTACAGCGAAAACCATATCAATATAATTGATTGTTTTAAACCATGCATGTCTAACGGCCTCATTGTTGAGATGAAAGATTTCCACTGTGTGTTCCATGCAATTGTTATAAATTAAATTCTTTAGTGAAATGATTATAATTGGTGGAGTTGTATGAGAGGCCAGCCTGATCTCTCGAAAACCCACACATTATCTGCCTGAATAGAACTTGTTTTAGGTAGATATCCTGCTTAGAATCACCTCATAATGAGTCGATAATGTGTTGCAAATGATAGCATTTTCGTCACATTGACTCTTAATGAGGCAATTCTGAGCAGATTATGGGCGAACAATGACACAAATAAGCCAACCCACGACTTTTCAGGTGTACACTCATTAACATGTTCTTTCACTGTGGCCCGCGCCATAAAACGAAATAACGGCCATGACTACATTATCTTCTTATTTCAGAATAATTTCACATTATAGTTCGATTATGTGGGCGATGATGTGTTGGAGAGGCCGTTTGAGACGTGTCTAGAAAATGTTGACAAGGGGTTTTTACCAACATAATAACAATAATGTGAGTAAAACCCATGCTAACATTTTAATATTACACTGTAAGTAACGTGATTGTAGGTTGTGTGCTGATAACATATTTAATACTTGAGGAAGTTTGCATAAATTTTGTAAGATTATTCAGCATAAACAAAAGAGTTCAAGCTCCAAGATTCCGGAACACATACACTGGGGTTCTCGAATGCAGATACTTATGGAGTCGGCTGCGTATACAAGACACACATATCTGGGTTCTTGGGTGTAGCTGCATATATAAGCTTTTGCTTAATTGTACTGAAACAGCGTTGGTCTTCTGATGTGTTTTTCTGTACATTTTTTAAAATAGCAGAATATTTATACTTATAGAAAACCTCCATTGTTACGCACTTCAAAATAGGGCGCACATGTAACCCAGTAACTCGTTACAAATGCGTCGTATTTTTTTTCTGCACCAAAATCTGCCATATATGTTTATATGTCCCAGATATTCATTTCCGTGGTTATTGGCTTGGTGGCATTGATCAGCTGTGCAGAGCTACTATGTGTTGATTGCGCCGGTTTGTTCCACAAGCATATACGCGTGGAACAAACCGGTGGTACTAATCAGAAGAACAACATCATTAATTATTTTTTTCATCATTTATTTATTCTCAAATCACCATATACATTGGTATAATTGAGTGGATATATATATATATATATATAGCTATATATATATATATATTATATATATACATGTACATAAATCAATTGAACAGTATAGCATGTATATGAATATAGCACATTCGTGGGTGGGTGTAGGTACGTATATGTGTAATCATGGAGGGGTGGGGGTAAAATAATCTCACATGTTATCATTGGCATGCTATATATATACATATACATACATATATGTATATATGGGGGTCCATTGAATATAGACTAAACATAGGGGTGGGGTCTGGGTCGGGGTACTATGTAACCAGAGAGTCGTTACTGCGGCCAATTGTCAATTTATATTTAGGCGATGTTGTTTGCCACAGGAGGTTCCATTAAACGTAGGGCGTCGCGGATGAATATGTTAAGATTAGTCAGAGTTCGTCTATTTATGCAGATGAAGAGCGCATTTAATGTGTGTATGTTGGGCCTAACTCGGTAGTACGGTTTGATGTGTTTCTGTCTTAGATCAAGTAGTTTCTTGCATTTGAGGATGATATGATACTCATCCCGAGTTCCTCGTTACATAGTAAACATTTTCTATCTGAGGAGTCCTTGTTGGTCCATGATCCGGACTCTACTGGTAGATGATGATTTCTCGTTCTGAAAGTAAGCGGGCTACCGTTGTTTTGTTATCTAATGCAAGGTATGTTTTTTTTGAGAATTCGGTTTTAATAATTACATAGAATGCACATTTATTAGAGCTTCCTATATCGCTTTGCCATGATTGTATATATACGTCGCACATTCTGCGTTTAATGAGCGTATTTTAGATAGAGGGGTGGGGGTTGATTGGTCGATCCAGATATTGGAGAGACCTAGACTATTTAGACATTTCTGTATATATTCTAACCACGCATTCTTGCAGTGGTGTGCTACGTAGTAGCTATACATGACATATTAAGAATCAGGGAGAGTCTATCGCACATCATGTTCGATATTTTGCCACAGTATGACAAACATCTATTTGGTATTATTATACTGATTGGGAGGATGCCGGTTTCTCCGAAAATGAAGGCGGGGCTCGTTGTTTTGCTTAAATTGAGTGCGAACCATTTCTCGAGCTTTTCTAGACAGGTGGTGCTCTCGAAACCCCATATTTCGGATCCATGTATCATTACTGGGGCGATTGATTTATCGTATATATCTAAGATACTATAGTACGAGAGATTGTGTCTTCTGGCCTTATTTATAAGCGCATACATTGCTTTTTTCGCGTTTTTACATCTCATATTTCGTTCTTTGCTAAAATAACATTTTCTGTTAAAGGCACGGTTGGCCTTAGTTGTCGAAAATATTCATATTTGTTCCAAAGACCGTAAACAGACAAACATTAAAACGCATACAGTTTCGTTCATATATACCATGACCATCGCGTAAACAGCATGCTATCATAAAGACTTACTATATTTTACATAAGCAAGAGCCTGATTGTGTTACAGAAGACAGGACAGTGTCACTGGCTAATCACACACAAATGATATAAACGCTCTTTATTAGTTCCATATCAGGAATTCAGCAACAAAGAACGCTCTTTATGCTTACCATCATAATATAAACAAACACCAGAAAAGTAACTTTTTATGCTTTTGTTTACATAACAATGGTCAAACAAATGACAATAACATACTGTTCATGCGATATTTCTTATTTGTATACGGACAAAGTCTGTCTACATTTTGATGTTCTTTCTGTTTGTGGCGGTTTTTGACGGGTGGAAATATTTTCACAGGATACCCACCGCCAAGGCCAACCGTACCTTTAAACCATGTGCCCAAATATTTAAAGCTGTTAACAATATCGATATAATTTCCGTTTATGTTAAAGGTGAGTGGATTTTTGTGTTTTCTTGTATTGCCAAACACTACAATTTTAGTCTTACTTGTATTTATATTCAGCTTCCAAGACTAGTGTTGCAGTATGTAGCAAAATGATTCATGGAGTTTTGTAGCTCAGCTGGGGAGTTTGCAAAACGGGCGGTGTTGTCAGCGTATACTAGTAAGAAAAGCTTGATGTATATTCCTGTGTTTAAATCACTAATTCTGCCGATATCAATAGCGTTACATCGACAGTTATGCAAATATTCCTCGAGGTCGTTGATGTACAGAGCAAAAAGTATCGGTGATAACACCCATCTCCTTGTTTAAAGCCAGTTTGGCTTGTGAAATAGCCTGAATAAACGTCGGTCAGAACACACATTTTGAGATTTGTGTACATACTTTTTATAAGTTCTAAAAAAATTCCGGAGATACCGGAAAGTAGGAGTTTTCTCCGAAGGCCCTCTATGAACAAACTCACGAAGAATAGTTGGCGGTGCTTTCCAGAATAACATGATAAATGTAGTAATATTATGTTTACATCACATACTTTTCTGTTCAGTGTAAATCCAACGAATATATGTACCTGTATTGAACTACAGATTCGGTGCGTGTCCCATGATAATATCAGTTTTAAGAATGGATTATCAGTTCCTAAATACGTTTAATAGTTTCTGATGTATAAAATATAAATATGAGTCGAAGACACCTGCCCTGAAGCATTTATGTCAATTAATATTGTTTTTATATCGATATTTTCTCATATAATGCGATAATTATTGGGACATTTTTCGTTACAACAACAGACCGCCATGAAACTGTCGGGCGATCTCAGATAGATATACATTTCTCTCGCTTGCTACTCTCTGAAAATTTCCGTGAGCCGTAAAATGTCTTAAATTGATTGCATATATATTATATCAGAAAATTCTATAAAAAAAATCAATATTTAAGAAATAAATACACGGTGTATCTGTGTGTATGGTCAAGTTGTACCACAAAAAACTGATTGTAGGACGACGCGTAAAGGGGGCCTACAATCAGTTTTTTGTGGTACAACTTGACCATACACACAGATACAAGTTGTACCACAAAAAACTGATTGTAGGACGACGCGTAGCGGAGTCCTACAATCAGTTTTTTGTGGTACAACTTGACCATACACACAGATACACCGTGTATTTATTTCTTTTGTAATACGACTGAAAGTTTATGGTCACAATTCGACTGAATAGTCAACGAAATACTGCGCTTTTTCGGTCTCAGGTGAGAAAACATTTCGTGGTGTAATTCGTATTGGGCGTACTCGATTTATTTGCATGGAGTACTCTGGTAAATTGTTTGCGTAAATACTCGTTGTGATTGGCTAAACAACGATGTGTTTTCAGTGGCGCCCGTACCTTTCATTTAAATTGTACAGGAAATTACGGTCATTTCTGTGTTGAACGTTGTTGGGACAACATGTATAGAATAGAATAGAATAGAGTTTATTTACCAATAAAGGCCCTCAGTGGGTAAGTTACAAAGTGTTATAAGTATAACAAACATATAGTATAGGGTGTAACAGCTAGATATAACCAGATACAAACATATAAAGTGACCATGACTGCATAACTAGTGAGAACTTTTATGCCCTTGCTTTGAAGTAAGATAATGGTTGTTAGCAAGTAATGTGAATAAAACGAAAAAAAATTTGTTTTTTTTAAACCAAAAGATTTAAATATGTAGCATTTGAGAATGGAGTTAGCTTTTGTGTTTGTATAACAAGCTAATCTAGTAGCTATATAGGCCTTGGCTAGGCGTGACGTTGTCCGAGTAGTCGGCAGTCATGGTACAGCATGGGTTAAGTGATAAATAAGTAAGTGACTAGATTCTTGAAACATACTAAATAATGAGAATAAAAGAGATAAGTAATACAGTGTGACAATAAGAAAGTTTAGGGTAATTCCATATTTAAAGTTATGGGTATTTAATGTACAGCCCTGGATTATTGGGATAAAGCAGATTGTCTAAGTATAAAGCTTTCCTTAATGAAATTGCTAATAATCTTAAGTGAGTGAATGTTTTCAGTTGACATGAGCCAATGAAATTTTTTGCTGGTTACTCAGGTTTGAGAAATGTGTACACTGATAACCTATTTCTTTATATAGTTGTTTTCTTGAATTCTGATATCTTGAGCATTCTGTCAAAAAATGATATTCATTTTCAATTTTATTCTCATTGCATACTTTACATAATCGTACGGACCGGGGTGGTTTTTTGTTTTTTGGTTTATGTCAGTCCATCTCTATCCTCAGGTTATGAGCACTAATTCTGAGTTGATATATAGCTTTTCTTGACTCATAGTTATCTAGATTTAAATATTCTTCTTTTTTAAATGTGTTTTTGTAAGTGAAAAATGAGTCCAGTTTGCCCTCCCCATTTGTAAGATATGAGTCACGAATAGAGTGCCATTCTTTCTTGAACATTTTATACATTTGTTTATCAGTAATTCTCAGAACTTGCTCGAGTGGGAGATTTAGAATGGCTTGTTCTCTCATTTTTAGGTTTTGTAATATTGAGGTCATGGTAGAATACCATGTGTTGATGCCCTTTTTATGACCTAAATGTTTTGCTCGAAAAGCCTCTTGTAATAGGGGGTTGGCATTATGGTGAAGACAATGTAGATATATAATGAGATATCTGACTATTTGAAAATACATTGGGAACCTTCCTAGCTCAGATTGAACTCCTATATTGTGGCTTTATTTGTTTACTCCCAGAATGAATCTACAGAATCTTATATGCGATCGGTCAGCAATGTTGTCCTCATATATTGTACTAAAAGGGTTCGCATTTGTACTAGCTCTTTGAACTGCCTTGTAGTTAGGGTTGTAACCTCCCCAGACATCTACTCCATAGAGTAGAATTGGTTTGACGGTGTGGTCGAATAGGTGTAACATGGTTTCAGGCCGAGAGGCTCTAGAATTTGACATTATTTTACTTAACTTAAAAGATGCCTTAAGGGACCTGTTATAAATATCCTGCCTACCGTGTGTGTATATGATCATCGACTATGGACCATTTTCCTTACACAAAGCGATCTAAATGATCTAGTTTACTAAACTAATCTTATTCCCCTTCTGTACTGGTGAACAAACGCTTTCATTTTCAACTTGATTCCGAAATATCGAATATGATCGAGATTCGAATCGACGAATGTACAGCCCGGCCCCATGGATTTATTTTGTCATTTAAGTAACTTTCTTTGGTCCTATTATTTCATGCAGCGGGCGTATCTGGAGACATGCGTGATTGACCCATGGTTTGTTATTCGGATGCCAAGAAGTGCAAGGCGATTAATTCTAACGTGAATTCTTGCGTTAACCATTGGCGCGCTGCCCGTTATGTGTTTCTATTGTTCTTTAACATGCTTTGTTGCATTGTTATATTCTAAATGAATTTGGATGGTAATCATTAAATATTGCATCTTTTCTGATAGAACAGCTATTCCACCAACATTTATGGTGATATCGACAGCATATCCCTGTCGAATGTTCTAGACTTCAAATAGGGATTGGGTGTCCCCTGAGACAGTGAAAATTAGCCTTTTGCGTTTGCCACCATCTTTTGTAAAGTTCAATATGATTTCGTGAACCACCCCCTCTACAAAAAGGTGTATTTCCTTATATAATATTTTTTCCCACACCACCAGCTAATATGGAAAGCCTATCATTTCAGTTCGTGGCACGTTTAAGACTTGGGATAGTGGGGTCCTCAAAACAGAACATTCTCTTTCGTATTTGCCAGCCACTTTTTAGCTCAACTTACTTTTGTAAGTTTGAGCTATTGCCATGGTTTGGCGTCCGTCGTCCGTGTGTGCGTGTGTGCGTGTGTGCGTGTGTCCGTGTGTCCGTCAAGAATTTCCTTTGGCGCGGGCTACAGGTTGTACCTTTGGTCTGATCTTCATGAAATTTGTCATGAATGTTGACATTGACATGTAGATGGGAACGAGTCATTTTGGGGTCATTCGGCCAAAAAACATGGCCGCTGGCAGCCATCTTGGATTTCAAGATTCAATCCATTGGCACGGCCTACAGGTCGTACTGTTCATCTGATCATCATGAAATTTGTCATTGATGTTAATAATGACATGTAGATGGGAACGAGTAATTTTGGTTTCGTTCGGCCAAAAAACATGGCTGCCAGCAGCCATCTTGGATTTTACTCTTTGCATGACTAAATCCTTTGGCGTGGGCTACAGGTCGTTGTTTTGGTCGGAAGTTTATGAAATTTGTCATGGATGTTAACACTGTCATTTAGATGGGAACGAGTGAATTTGGAGTTGTTCGGCCAAAAAACATGGCCGCCAGCAGCAATCTTGGATTTTACTCTTTGCATGACTAAATCCTTTGGCGCGGGCTACAGGTTGTACCTTTGGTCTAATCTTTATGAAATTTGTCTTGAATGTTGACATTGACATCTAGATGGGAACGAATCATTGTGGGGTCATTCGGCCAAAAAACATGGCCGCTGGCGGCCATCTTATATTTCAAAATTCAATCCATTGGCGCGGGCTACAGGTCGTACTGTTCGTCTGATCATCATGAAATTAGTCATGAATGATAACAATGACATGTAGATGGGATCGAGTCGTTTTGGGGTCATTCGGTCAAAAAACATGGCCACCAGCAGCCATCTTGGATTTTACTCTTTGAATTACTAAATCCTTTGGTGCGGGCTACAGGTCGTAGCTTTGGTCAGACGGTCATGAAATTTGTCATGAATTATAACAATGACATGTAGATGGGGTCATTCGGTCAAAAAACATGGCCACCAGCATTTTACTCTTTGCATGACTAAATCCTTTGGCGTGGGCTACAGGTCATACCTTTGGTCTGATGTTTATTAAATTTGTCATGAATGTTGACATTGACATGTAGATGGGAACGAATCATTGTGGTGTCATTCGGCCAAAAAACATGGCTGCCAGCGGCCATCTTGGATTTCAAAATTCAATCCATTGGCGCGGTCTACAGGTCGTACTATTCGTCTGATCATCATGAAATTTGTAGGTCGTAGCTTTGGTCAGATCTTCATAAAATTTGTCATGGATGTTAACAATTATACGTAGATGGGAACGAGTTCTTTTGGGGTCAATTGGCCAAATAAAATTGCCACCAGCAGCCATCTTGTATTTTACTCTTTGCATCACTAAATCCTTTGGCGCAGGTTAGACATTTCAATTAGCACCTTTCCTATTTCTCCATTTACGGTCAACCATTAAATTATTCCCCTACCTAAGTTGAGCTACAGTGTCATTGACACTTTCATTGTAAAAATGCCCCAGGATTTCGGGCGGGGGACCAACCCACCCATACCAATTGTATGTTCCCCAATAGTACTACCTTTCATTCACACAGCCAGCTAATTTGAGAACTTCAGTTTATGGTGCGTCCGAAATATTAAATGGGTTAGAATGTCCTCCAATAACAGTGAGAATAAGCCTTTCTCGTTTACCAGCCGCTTTTTGTGCAGTATCCCAGACATTCGGAACATCATTTCAGTTCGTAGTGTGTAGACTTAAAATGGGGTAGGGGCATTCAAAACAAAGAATATTCACATTTCGTATTTTCCAGCTGCCTTTTGTAAAGTGCCCAAGTTTTCTGGAACCACCCATACAATCCATGACATCCATGACAACACTATCTTTCTTTCGTTCACTCATTTAATATTGGGAGCATATAACTTTCAGTTTGTGGCGTATTTAGGACTTTAAATGGGGTAGGGGGCGTCAAAACAAAGAAATTCAACTTTCTTATTCGCCAGCCGCCCTTTTTAAAGTGCCCTGTATGATTTTATTACATTTTATACTTGATACATAGCATCTGAAAAATGACACGAGTTAAACAAAAGGGTTGGGAGAACAAGTTATTCAACTTAGAGTATTGCTCATCTCCCTTAACAATATTGAAATGCATAATAATATTTATATATTGTATTATGTTTGGTCTCAAAGTTTGCTTAGTTGGAATGTAGTACATAAAAAGGGGATTGAGATTCAGGGTGAGGTCTGGAGTTGTGAGTGGACATATATCACGGAGGGGATGTAGGTCCTATGGCTAGATGAGTCGAGACTTTGGATAACAATATGGGCGAATACATAGGCAAATATATAGGCTTATTGGGATTTTGAAAGTTTTCCGTCAATGGGATCTACCTGCGTGCTGCTAAACAATTTATCAGTCAGAGTATTGGATAGGTTGCTTTGACCGAAGAGGATATCTTCAACCATATCAACAAAAAATTCCATTTAGCCATTTCTTCAAATAATTGGCATTGGAAGAAAAAATGCAAAGCTTCGTCAATATAAAACCCGCATTGGCAGTTGGCAGTTATGGGAATATAGTTTCCAAGTTTATCAAAGTTTAACATATCTATTGTGACCCATTATATAAATGAAGAATAGTATGCACACCGGGTTACATGAAATATGTTGAGCGCATATGCACTGCCTCTCAACAATGTCACAACAATCATGTTTTAAGAGCCGCTTGGTTGTCTGATAAACAAATCAAAATACAAATTCGCAACCAGTATACACATAAGTGACAAGTAGAGACAATTGTATAAATGTTGGCCAAGTATCAACAATGTGTCTACTGAACAGCCTATATAAGATATCTCAACACAACTGTAAAAGATAAAACGTCAATTCGCTCAGTAGTTCTTAACATGAATAGATATAATTTAAACATTATTACATGAAGCACAATTCCCTGGAGTTGGAATGTAGATGGTATTTTCGAATTCAACAATTTGTCTACCGAACAGCCTCCATCAGATATTTGAATACCACTTTGAAAAATAACGCCCATTTGCTCAGTAGTTCGCAACGTGAATAGAAATGATTTCTCGTAAATATGTTCAAGAATGAACACAGCCAGGAGGTCGATGACTAACATACACTCGAACCAAAATGTCCGCTATTAGGAAGTCTGAACAAGGAAGTTCATAATACTAAAGCAAAATAATTGTTGCTTGATTTCTTGAAGCGACATTCAAATTGACGTACGTGATACTTGTGAAAATGGGAGAGTCACTCGTTTCTGTTCCCAAACGACTGGGTATCTTTCATGGTCGATTTGACAATAACCACCACCAATTCCGATATTTTTCACTATCAATTTCGTGAATAATATATGTTTATCCTTCAAGAAAAATTGGTTTCAACTTGCTCTACCGTGGGTATGGGTACCAGACCATTTTTGGCGTTTTGTCGCTGCACTATTTAGTCTCAGTATATTATATTACTCGACATAACCCAGGGGCCCCGTGTATGTGTTTAGGGATGACGCATATTGGCAGGGGGCCCAAGTTACAAGCCCTTGTGGTTCATAGTTTGGGTTAATCTATATTAGCTTCAACATTAATATGATTACGTCAGTACAACCCAAAACACGTACGTCCATCTATAAAATGATAAATGTATGTTTCATAGGAGTGCCTGTATTTCTGGCCAACTTGGGATATATGCGATCACGCCAGTACGTATGGACCGTATGACGGCGACATGTCACTCTGTGTCCAAAGGTTCGCTATTCCCAAGGTTCATTATACCGAAGTTTCGCCATTCCCAAGGTTCTCTATATTCCTCGATATTCAGAAGGTTTTTATAACTTGTTATTTTGAAGTTTCATTCTATATTCTGAAGTTTTGAGAGGGTTCTTTATCATAAGACTCTTTTTATGAAGGAAATAACTTAAAGGTACTCAATCCGATAAGACGCTGCTAAATTACTCTTTCTTCGGTTTCGGTGGGGAAAACAATATTTGATTAGTGTCGAGGAACCCACCCATCAAAGCTCAGAGTAATTAGATATCGATCTTTGCAATTTGCTATTTTTATTGTTTCTGGGCCTGATCGTGCCAGAAGGACGAGGTCAAGCGGGCGGTCTTCCATATAAAGATGGATAACTGTAAAATCGTGGTAATAATAACTACTTGGTATTAGAGTTGTCCATATTTTCTGGTTAAATACGCCCAGAATAGCAAACCTTCAGAATAGCGAACCTTCGATGTCTGAATAAGAACCTTTGGAATAGCGACCCTTCGGAATATGGAACCTTCGAAATAATGAGCGCGATCCTGTATGAAGAGCCCATGACACGTCCATCAATAAATGTATACATGTTTCATGGGACTGATTATATATACATATATAAGACTGGAGTAAAGTTGAGACCAACATGTCTTTGTTAATTTTGATGCCCAGATTTCAACGAAATTTGGTGTGGTGACTCAGGGTGCCCTGGCAGAGTGTATAATGGCGTTAGTTTTTCTAAATTTTGATTTAAACAAATTTAAATTAATAAAACAAATATGCACATATGTGAATATTTAGGTACAAATAAACCTATTTGAACGAGAATATGGTGTCTCAATTATGTCGTTTGTGCCTAAGTGGACAGTGACTTTCTTCTGCTAACTGACTTGTCAGCTCTAACTCGATCCAATAACATGTTTATACCAGCATACTTTGCTCCAGAATACTGGAAGATCTTCGTGTCGTCTCTCCCTAACTTCAAACCATCGCAATTACTTGCGCCCAAGATAACAGCCTTCCCAGCCGAATGTTCCTCATTGAGCTTATCTTCGGTGTGGCTGGGTCCATTTCCTTGTACATTGTCTGCCCTTTGTCGCTACCGTTTTCAATGTCATTCACAATGTTTTTCTCCGTATGAGCTATGTACAAATGTAACACCCACGAGGAAATACGTCCACAGGTGTCAGGAATATGAATTCTTGATATTCCTGACTAGTGTGCAACGATGATATACACATATCAATGTCGTTCAATAGCAAATACATGACACGAAATTACCGAAGCTGCACATTGATATATATGAAGTAGTTTATCAGATATTGCATTGACAAGGTATTTATAATATTTGATTAATCGCGTATGGACCTTAAGCAATGCGTCAAGCTGACTGTCGGTGGGTGAGACACACGAATGCCATCTTTCACCACCCGACAGCCTCAATCCACAAATACGTTTTGATGTCTTTTAATGTTAGCTAAAGCTAAAGCTGTGACCCGTTTAGCCACTGCACGTAGCAGTGAGACAGGCGTGAATAACAGTATTCGATATTCAAAATTCATCAGGACGAACACCAAAGAGAGACATGAGAGAACAGAAACATACGTGAAAAACAGAATATTACTTCAATCATCAATTATATTAAACATATAAAAAAAATTGAATCTGAAAGACAATGCCCCCCGCTCCTGCTAAATCCGTCAGAAATTGAATAATCGAGAAATTGAGCTCAGGAATCGTAAATGTGAGAAAATTATCACGTTCCCCCTAAATAAAAAGCCACTTTTGTATATGTATAGCGGCTCTTTGTCCGAATGCAGGTTTCAATAAACCTGCAATTCTTTGTATTGTTTCCCGACATCATCATTTCAATGCTTTTTACTATGACAAATCCATAAAGCATTCTGTGTAAATGTGTTCAATTTTACTACAATCATCAGTTTATTGTCAACTTGCTTGGTATTGTTTTTAAAGTTCCGATCAGAATCATTTTATGTGGAGTTCGTAAGTTTGTTAAAACAAGGTTTATAAAGTATCACAAAATGATACGTTGCCTTTGCGATAACAAGCTGCACGACGGGTCCACATACGGCGAAAGTGCACCTGTGCGAAATCGTCACCTCAGTGTGCTTTCATATTGATTTCGATGGTTTCCATGAAGCTATTTTGTGCTGGTATGGAGGGCAGTGGCTCCGGGTGTATTACCATAGGGGTGTATTTCACAACAGGGACGTGGCGACAGGGGATTTGAGGGGTCTCAACCTCGAGTTTGGTAAATATTTTCAACAGATGGAAATGTCATGCCTCACGTACATGTATACAGCATTTGTTGGAAATTTTACACAATTTATAAGTCGAAATTGTTAGTTGGTTGATTTTCCAACAACTATTTAGTGGGACATTTGTTGTTTTAGACCAACTCGAGCAAATGATTTCTGTATTTAGCAGTATTTAGTTCAAATATTGGTCTGATTTGCTATCAATTGGAAATATATGAACATTAGGTGGTGTCCGGTTGGTTGGAATTTTCCAACAGTTGGAAAGTTCAAACCCAGTGGTACCCTATCTGGACCCCCACAGGCGGCCGCCATTTTGAATCGGATCTGAATCCGATATTGAAACATCTATATTTGCTCTGTAAAGAGACAAGTGCATAAATATTAGATAAAATGTCATTATGATCGATGAATTATATGCAATATCGAAATTATTTATCGTGGGTGCGCAATGGAATTTGTAATTTTTGCTCTTTTTTCGAACTGGAGCCATAACAATTTCCCACTGGAGCCACTGTGTGCTTGTCTTTGAATGTGCCACCTGTAGACCTGTTCAGATTTTTCGTGCATATTTGCATTTTTGTGTCCCGGAGATAACAAGCTTACCAGAAAACTATGGTTTGCAATGTCCTATTTCTGGTCTCAAAACAAACATCGCCGAAGGTTACGGTCAAAATGTCGAACACGAAGTGATAAAACTCCTGATTGTTCAATCTTCCGTGACCGCTGCAAAACAAATTCAACACACACGGATACAGATGGTCATATTGAAATATCGCAATTCAGTTTTTAAAGAAAAATTTGGATTTTAAAGAAAATACTTACCATTTTAAGTGCCGTCGCGCTAATTTGTATAACATTGCAGAGAGGGCAACTTGGCATCTATCGATGCGCACTGGACGATTATGCGATTTAGGACGGATTTAGCAGGAGCGGTGGTTCCCAGTAATTAGAGTCAGGTAGGAATACGTAATATTGTTTTCAAATTAAAAACCCTGAGGGAAAATCGAAAAATAAAGAGCGATGGTATATTACTGGTAAGACCGGCTTCACGAACAATGGAATTTCTAGTGTAAACAATATTTTATTACTCAATAAGACAAAAGAGATAAAGGGATCTGGCAGTAAACATAGGCTTATTCGTGACCATTTCCGCGATATAAAATTGCTTCATAATTTGTTTTGGTCTCGAGTGATGAATTGTCCGCTCCACAAGCACCCGCGAGCATAACTGTGGCTGATCGCTGCAGGCCCGACCCCCCCCCCCGCACTACATAATGTCGCTGTGTGAATGGGCGAGCATTCTTATTTGTTTTCACTACTCTTTAGATGATATATTTATATCCGTTAGTGAAGGTACTCAGTTAATTCGTTTGGTTCTATCTATGAACTTTTGGAGTGACAGGAAAATGACTGCATTTGCACTATACGTTAAGTTAGCCGATCCATTAAGCAAAGTGTTCACATTTAATGGCATAATAGAACCCACAAAACAGTTATCTGTCTCTTTTTTGTAAATCGGACAATGGAGTAAAAATGGAATTGCTCAAGTGATTCTCTATAGACAGGGCACAGAAATTAACAATCGGAAAGGCATAATATGATAAGATAGAAATCGCATATGATAATAAAACGAAAATACTGAAACGAAATTGCGATCATGTGTCTTTTGTAGAGAATTGCGAAGTTTGCATTGCTCAAATAAAGTGTGTTTACGTTACTGATTTAGGTTGGCGTTATAAACAACGGACGTATATGCATCCAGTCTCCGTATACATGATATCAGCGTATAGCATAGATTATGATAAATATTTTCATTGGTCATATACCTGCACATAGTTGAGGTTACGCCAACAAAGACGTCTAACACATATCCCTACCTCTCATTCCACGACGCTTTTTATCAAGAAAGCCGTCGTCCAACTTGACACTATATTACAAGAAAACGCAGCCGATTTCCAACTTGGTCTTTTAGTATGTCAGGCATAACACTTAGGAGGAAACAGAAAATTTGATACCAATTATGTTCTATTTTCTTCTAGGTAGAACCACACTTTGACTGGATTACAATGGGAATTTAAGCCGGTATCTTGTGTTTTGGAAGAACATATGAATTGAAAGAATGGAATGATGCATTTTTGTTTCGCTTGACAAAGTATTGCACACTTTTATAGTGCTAGCAATGAATGATTGTTTGAATGTATTTTTCGAAATCGCTAGAGTTTCGCAGCTAATATCGGCTAAAGTCATCAACATTTGGTTGACAAGGTATTTGAAGAATGTGGTGCTTTACAGTTAACAATCTTGTGCATTACTCATAACTTTTATGTAATGCGTCGATGTTGGAGAGGTTGCCGACTGGTGAAGATAAGCTGTTCAATTGGTTGTAACAAAGAAGAGAGAATATCATGTTCAACAACACCAACGAAGCGATGAATTAACTTAATGTCATAAACATAAAAATGCAAATAGAAATTTAACGTTAATACTTCATTACGATATTATTAAGTTGTGTGTATGTATTCTCTAACATCGATGCACACCCATTTGAAATCGGTCTCCGTTGGCAACGTGAATGGTTTTCTGCAGATCTAAACTGAGTTCCTGAAGCATCACAACTTATGTCACCACAATATTGATAACATCCATACTGGTGTCAGTTGGTGAGTGTTCGGACATAGTATTATGCTAGATTCTGCCATCTGGATTAGTGACGGTGATCACTCTGGTTGAATTAGCACACCAGATTAGTTATTGTGGGTTCTTGTAGGAATTATGTTGTTGTTTTATTTGGGGAGTCTTCTGTCATGATCGGGATTTTGGTAGGAAATCGCTTATGTCCGACAATTAAGTGAACATACCCAAGAAAGCAAGGTTAGAAAAAACGGTATCTGTTATACGTTTAGAGTCGTCTTGAGAACACCCCTCTCGAAAACAAAACAAGGCTGGATGAGAGATGAACATCAATTTGGTGATAAGTCAGTATAAACAAGACTGTTGAAACGCCAAGTTCATGGGACAAAACATCGATCTTTTCAAATGTAGATCGATCCTATGCATAAATAACGAAATATACATCGGGTAGTCGACTGTAATTGCACAATATACAAAACTGATTCTGATACTGAATCGACGTTGATGTTCTACGGTAATATTCCTTTGTGTCGAATTTTGAAAAATGCCGAATAGTTATACCAAAGAACTTAACACTTTAAATAGCCAAAAGCAGTGTCTTATTTGATTAACCAAATTGCACCATGAAGTGATAATTCATTGACGTGTTATAAATTAGACAATGTGCACATATGTTTTCACTATATCCTGTGACTTACATAAATAACAGCTATATAAACACTTAATAGACCGAAATGCTGGAAACCTACACATACTCTTTGACGACAATTTAGAGATTAATATTAAATATTAATAACAACGAACTAACTTAAGGCAAAACTAAAACAAATTAATATATATAAATTAATGTTAGACCTAATTACATGCAATAGCATACTCAATTCCACTAAATGTACATTAAATTGAAGAAATACTCTGTATACTTTAATGTTGCTATGAATTGCAAAGCACAAGAGAAACGTAAAAACAAGACATAAATAGAGAAAAATATATAGCTCTGCACATAGTCTGTATACTTTAATATTGCTATGAATTGCAAACCACTATATGTGCATGTATTGAGATATCTTTTAGAATATTTGGACAAAAATCATGTGTCTGGCAGGTGAAAATCTGATGTAATCAGCTGCACAGTATTGATAATTAGCATTCTCTGTTGCGAGCCCGCGTTCTTTGCTCACTGTGTGTTGCCGCCATCGACAGTGGTGGTCGATATTCTGCATTACTCGGCTGCTTGGCTTCCTGTCTGCTGACAGACGACAGCGAAACCCATACCAGTTGTATCAACCTGTTGCAGAGAAATTCTCGCGACTTGCCGTTTGCATAGTACCGCCATTCTACTTTTTTTCTGGAGAAGCCAACCTGTTGCAAACATTTTATGAGATCTTGAGGGAAGAGCACCAACCTGTTGCAGGGCGCTAGTGGGAGCTACCGTGTAGTATATTTTCATACCGGAGATATCATTCTTTTCAAGACCGATATCGGGCCATCTTCAGGTTTCTTCTTTGCTGCATAATTACAAACATTGACATCATCGCAGAGGTCCACCATCTTTCTTCCCACAGGAGTAATATAATCTAACCAGTCTATCTACACCAATCAACTGACAATTCGCTAGAATTCGTGAAACGCCTATTTGAACGGAGTCGAAATTCGACTGGTCGTGAAGAAACGTTATGAGCTGGAAACTTTTTTATAGGAATTAAATTCACTTGTGAGATTTCTATCGATGGATAAACATAGCGCAATCAAGGACAAGAATATAGATATATACCATTGTTAGTGTGTGTGCAATTTTAACTCGCCAAAACTGCTCACCAGGATAGGCACTTTTACAGGACCAGGGGATCTTAAGTGTTTCTTCTAAATTTATGGCACACGTTGTGACAACTTCGTTTCCAGGCATATCTTGGGAATTGTATAATAACTATTGAAGTTATGGCCAGTGAGGATATACTATGGCCACAACTGTCATCCATGGATCGATTAGAGTACCAGACGGCCTGATGGCTTGCTTTATGTCGACACATCTCGGCACTTCTGTAAACATGTAATTTCGCTTTGATAAAATAGTGTGGACCGTGTGTGTTATCTTCACGCATAAGGAAAACACTTTTTACATTAAGTGGATTGGCGGCAATTCAACACACATCTATATTTAACATCTGACAATTTCTCGAAATTCAAATCCTGATTAATACAATACTCATGTTCGTCATTCTGTGCTTATGATCTGAATGATTATACGTATTCGCGGTCATGGCTGAGATGTCTTAAATGATGTCGTATACCAGATGAATGATTCGCCATTCCACATAGTCGTATAGGTGTAATCATCAGCAACATTCTTTCTGATATAATATGAACCGAGGTATCTTGATTGGTCGAGACGACGGAGCAACGTAGGCGAAGAACAAAGCAGTTACGTCAAAGTAGTGCTTCAATATCAACTCCAGGCAACCAGGAAAAATTAAAAGCTTCAAAATGCCTTCAATATCTCGAGTTCCACTCAATCACCATGTGTCCTTTGTAACACGACAATGTCGGTAGGATTATTAGAGCTCATTTTTGCGCGTGTCGTGATACGAATATAACGTCGACTTCAAAGCTTCTGTGCTGTCGGACACATTCTAGTAGGCGTCAATTCCAGCATTATATTGACAGTGTAAACCATCTTCTGTGAACTCCATCTGCTGATGTTGATGCGTCACGCAGTGTGTTCCATCCAAACAAGGTTACCAACAATTCCGTCTGAACATTATGATCAATGACGTAGTTCAGTTCCGGTTACATCTACGATTCTTTTTGGTGAGCAAACCGAACAGCGTTTCATGTAATACTTCTTGTTGTCGTTCGACCCATTGTGATATTGAGCTTTAACTTCTGTGTGACCTTTCTGCAGAACAATATTTGCGGAATTTGTTTATACCTGATAGAATATTGCATCTGGTTTAACTAAAGATAGATCTTCTCGGAAGTCCACGTAGACCACGGGAAAGTTCTTGGTGTGCTGGATTATTATTTATTCATCTGTGATTTAACAGGACATGTCCACCAAAAGCAGAACTTACAGTCGCAAACGGAGAGAGTATAATTACGGATATCAGAAAATTCCGCTGTCTACCTCTCCTGGTAAGTATAATCCACTAATACAGCCGGGTCTTAACTCATATGAACATAAATTCAACCAAACCGTAGACTGCCCTTCCTTCTTTGTTATTTCGTCATATCTCTCTCCCTCTCCCCCTCTCTCTCTCCCTCTCTCTCTCTCTCTCTTTCTCTTCTGTTTCTTCTTTCTGTGATTAAATTATTTCCTACTGTCGACTTACCACACTACCAAGTTAGTTTCATGACTGCACTCAATATATCCGCTCGCACCGGGAGCACATATATGTCAGGCTGGGTGGTATATTGATAAGGTGGATTGTTATGTGTTCGAAATAGTATGCCCCGGTACCTCGTTTCTGACTGAGTACGTCATATTAGTAAATAAGTTGTTTTATTAACAAATGTATCGATGCACACGTATAGTATAAATATATTCGGCCGTGAAACGAAATAATATGACAGTTTAATACTCGAGCGATGTATACTGTACGTGTACCGCACACGTTCTGGTCAGATCAGTATATGATATCACCAAAAGACATTTGGCCCGTTTGCTGTTATCGTAATCAAATAGGATTTCAGGTGTCCCATAATTGTATATTGCTGTCCGTTGTCATAATATGGACTTGTGATTGTAATCGATTGCAATCAGATGTTGAATTGGTAAAACGCTACACATTTAAATATATAGTTTCACTTCCAACAACAGTGAAATACGTTTTGTCGACACCGTTATAATATCTTCAAAGACTACTATACTAATGCTAGTAGCACTTGTAATCCCACAGTCTAAGATATTTGTTACACACACGTGAAGGAAAATCGGATGAAAAATTAAATTTGTTGATGGGTGTTTTTTATTATTATTATTTTATAGCCTGGAATCAAGGTGCAGCAGATAAGAACGGTAACACTTTTGGCAACGTGTGGGCACTTGGTTCCCTATTTGTAAAAACTCAATTGAATCCATTCTTTTAGCTGGTATTTCTGATTATCGATTCCTTGCGTGGGACCGGCGCTGTTATATTATTATAACAGGGCAAAATGACTCGGCGTGTCAAAATACATACACATATAACATAGATATATCACTCAATAATCCAAGTAATTGGATCTATTTCGAATATGCTGTCTTCTGATTTGAACTATAGTTAACATATTCCGTCTCAATGCTATAGACTGGTATATTTCGCAAGTTGCTCAATTCTTTGAGAAAACGTTCTTTGAAGATATTTCTGTTATTTTTCTGCCTAACATATAGCCTGTTATACCCACCTTTGTTATAAGGTATATGTTAGGTGAAACGAGAAATCTATATTGTAAGTCATGTGCCGATATCATTTCTGCAGTATGTCGCAACAGTTTATACAGTTGGTACCCGTGCAAATCTTCATTCCGTCAAATTTCTTATGTCCTTGTTCGAGCCTCTTAAAGCAGGAGACATCAAATCTTAACTGTAATTAATAGCCTAAAATTATTACGAATTCTAATACAGTATGACCTTGACAATATGTCACAAGGTCTAACCATAACATTAGCCCACTTAGATTTTGGACATTATCTGCCACTGCGGATGCAATTGACATATCACCAATAGGACGTTACTCCTACTCTAAACTTGGACGGCTATCATGAATGATGAATCGTGCGACAAGCTTCACATTAAACATGTGTTCAAATGAATAACACTGGCAATGTGATATAAACAAAAACCGCATGTCGCATTTGTATAACCGCATTTGAAACTCGTCTATATCCTGTCAAATGCTGACCCTCGACAATATCATGGCCACTTTAGTTGACTATAAAATGATCGCTTATCCACGAGTGCTCAGACCCGCCATTCACGAGAGAAAGGTGTCATGCCGATGTTCGCTGTCTATTCATTGAACATTTCCGATGTGTCAATACTATGTGGCAGAAGACCATGACGATCCAATTCGCATTGTAAGACTGGACAATTCTGTATAACATTTCCCTTTATTGGCTGAAGGAGTGTGAGACAGACCTTGGCGACATAATACATATTCGATTTGGTAGACTTTAACTTGGTATTGAGTTCTAGTTTGGCCAATTCAGGCAATCTGGTTACATGCAAGGTACATGTATTTAAGCGAGTAATCAATTTCACCTATAGTATGCACTTGTTCCGTACATGTATTTCAGAATGCCGCGAGAAATACATTTCTACCGCGGTGCGATGCGTTCCTGACTGTTCATTGTTGAAGTCGCTTAGTCAGTTGGAGGAAAACATGTATAAGCTGTGTAAATAGAAGTACATTTGGTCCAGGGGGGATCTGCAGAAAACTTCCAGACACAGGGAGGGTGGTGGGTGTTTCGAGGTCGGAAAAGTGTTTGATGCAATTTTTTTCCAATCAATATATGTATCAAAGATTAATAGGCAACATTAAGATATTGGAATTATATCACTTAATTATGTACTGAGATAACCTGATGCATCATTTCTGAGTGTGATATGCCCATATATATTAATGACTAGAAAACACTCTATGCATAGCCAGGTTGGACTCATGATTATAATGTACATATAGACCAGATGCGTAGTTATTGAGTTGGCTGATTTTTAAAACTAATTCAAGAAACAATTCTTATCATTTAATTTCAAAGGCACAGGTATTAATTTATAATATACTATTACATGTACTTCAGACAATGGCTATCAATGTCTTATTCTTTCACAGTATTTCTACTAGTCGATTTTCAAGTCAATAAGCATGTACCAGCAATCAATGGTTACATTAAACATAAACCCCATTTTGAATGACATAAAATTATAACAAAATATTTGTAAATATCATTTTTATTTTGCATATTATTGTAGACCGCATATAAACAATCAAACAATCACTGACATACTGCCCAGTCCAATAGGATGACACATGGAGTGCACTGATCAACACACAATCACTGACATACTGCCCAGTCCAATAGGATGACACATGGAGTGCACTGATCAACAAACAATCACTGACATACTGCCCAGTCCAATAGGATGACACACGGAGTGCACTGATCAACAAACAATCACTGACATACTGCCCAGTCCAATAGGATGACACATGGAGTGCACTGATCAACAAACAATCACTGACATACTGCCCAGTCCAATAGGATGACACATGGAGTGCACTGATCAACAAACAATCACTGACATACTGCCCAGTCCAATAGGATGACACATGGAGTGCACTGATCAACAGACAATCACTGACATACTGCCCAGTCCAATAGGATGACACATGCAGTGCACTGATCAACAAACAATCACTGACATACTGCCCAGTCCAATAGGATGACACATGGGGTGCACTGATCAACAAACTTGAACACTATATGTGCACACGAACCATTAGATTGTTTGATTTATTGATTGATTGGGATTTAACTTCGTTTTAGCAACAAAGCCATATCAACTACGAGAAGAAACAGATTATCAAATCGAGTGAAGCAACTGTGATTAGAAATGACAGTGAATTACACTAAAACGAAACAAAATACATACATATAAAAATATCCAAATCAGAGCGTGAGTGCTCGATTCGGGCCAGAATCATTTAGAAACTGACCATCGTCCAAACACATATAACACAGAATATCAAAACGGATATCAATACTGCTTTGAAAACAGCAAACATAAAACCTACATGAAATGTTTTCATCAAGTATAAATAATGTATTAAAACTTTCGTATATCAAAATATTTGGAGTAGCTGACAATCTTCCCTCCGGGATGATTGATAAGATATTTATGGTATCTGATGAATATGGAGTGAGTCTTGATTAATTCGTCAAGTTGATCGGGTGCCTAACCCGTGGGCGATCGCTCTGCAAAAGCCAGCATCATTCCAATATGCATGGGTATCCACGTCCAAAGATTAATATTATCCATCATGACCTGGGGTGTGGGATGGAAAAATCTCACCCGAGGAGCCAGATATTTGGGCCGGACACGAGGCTTGCCGAGTGTCCGGACCAAATATCTGCCCCGAGGGTGAGATTTTTCCATCCCACACCCCAGGTCATGATGGATCATTTTTCTCCCAACCCAAGAGCCTCATTCCGATTTTTTGTTTTATACCAATCTTTGGCACACTCCAGTAGCTTCGTAACGGTATATCTGGGGAGAAATCTGATCCGATATTCGTGATTAACTGGGATGATTTCGGTATATATACTGTAAAAACAAAGCGCGTTACCCGTGCGCGCAGGGTTAATACGTTAGAGTGAAATCGACACGGTCTTGTGAAAAACGACATGGATACGTCACATCGTTGCACCTGCATAAATTCCGAGAAACGCGCGTATTGATATGAAGTATATACAACTGGACTAATCGTGTTTGTCATCGGAAATGACCATATCGATACCATTAGAAAAGGAAACATGTGAATATATGATAGACAAATGTTAGTTAGACGCGTTCGACGATTTATTGCAACGATGACAACTGTTCGAATGTGGAATTATTTCGTTCGTCATTTGTGAAGCGGCTATTGTTTACCTGTTACGAAATGTGCCAGTGGTGCCAGTTTCGCTTGGGGTCTTCCGTTTTATGGAATATGTTCGCAAATTAGTCGTTTATATTTCATGTTATATATGCAACTCTGTGTCTGCAAGTGGGGTTATGTTGAAGGTTTTTCGTGATTAACAGTTGAGGCTTATCTCCATTTGTATTAGCGTCCACGAAATCGTCCGTATTTATTTACTTGAAACGTGAAGTGTAACTGGTTGGTCGCCATTGTTTTGATCTGTTTTAGTTCACACAAAACATGATGACGGATTGTTAAATTAGTTCCGGCTCTTAATTAAATAGGTAAAGCAGTCACGTGGGTGGTGTGAGATAGATGGTCACGTGTTATGTGAGACAGGGAAATCTCACCCAGCTATCTCACACTGGCTACCTGTGCTAAAGTGTGTAGGGGTGGGAGAAAACTCTTTCTCTCGAAGCATCGTATCAAACTTTTAAAATTCAAAGCTTAAACTCTGCTTCTGAAAGTCAAAAGACTTGACAGACTTAGGATATTTTGGTTTTGGAACAATGGAATCAACTTCCGTAAAACTGCAGTAGCTGTATCGGTATATCCATTGCCTGTGAGATAGGTTCTGGAATGAGTATTAGCATCCTCTTGAACTTGTGTTGCTAGTGATATACTGACGAGTTTTGTTTGACTCTCTGTCTGAGTGCTGGCATCAACATACTTTTTTTTCTAGAAATGGCAGACGAGTATGTGACTTGAGAAATTGATGGTCTGGCACCAACTATTTTCTTAGCATCTATATATGATAAATGTTTCTCAGTCTTACATCTTTGTATCTTGAATTCATAGTCTCATCTTGTGACATAAACGATCCACTGCAGCATGTGAACCTTGACAGTTCGAATATTTTGTTTTATTTGTACAATCCTTATGGTCATGACCATAAACAGAACAGCGTACACAAATTGTTCCTTTACTTTTACAATGTTCCTGGCCATGGTCATATCCCTGGCATTTAAAACAGCATAATGGATTTGGAACATAGGTACTTATATCTACCTTAATGTACCCAAACTTCAATGTCGGTGGACGTTCGCACCGACTGAAGGTCAGAAGATAACTATGCAGAGGAACTCTTAGTCCATTAGTCTGTAACTTCCTTTGGTGCCAACTCCGAATAATAAGCTATATCGCGGTATTGCAACACAGATCTGTTACTATGCAACGCCTGGTGAGGAACCAACACTGGCTGGTGTGTGTGCAATAGTTGATAACTGCAGCAGAGCATCATATTGAACTTTCTTTGAACATTCAATCAAGAGAGAGCCACTCATTGGCCTAGTCCTGATTTATTTAACAGATTTAAGTTGTCCATCAAAGCAGACTCTTTTTGTAAATTCCGCTATAAACTGCGAACTCGTTGTAGATCCTCTATATACTAATATATATAGGAAATATATATAGAAAGGTGTTATATATCACGGTCCTAATTTTTCCTTGTTTTTATGTTAAATTACGTACAAAAGCTGTCGTGTAATTTGATGCAATCACACATTTGTTTACGCTTAGAGAAGACCAGAATTATTCAGAAGTGTAATCGGAAACGTTCAACACCAATGCTGACAATTGACTACACCCATACAAACTACAGTTGCGACCACTTGCGCTGTTATTTTATTATAATATCCTGTCAATGTTATGTATCTATTTTAAGTGGTCCTATATTACGTATTAGTTAAACATTTCTTACACTGGCCATCTCGCGATGTATATGTAATTTATAAATTACCATATATACATGCTATAATTGATTCAATCGACGACTACGTGGTCGTGTTTAGTTGTACCGCACGACGGTCAATTCGCGAGGTCAAATGAGTTCGTATATTTTGTAAAAAAATAATTGTGATCAAATATGTTTTTCACATTAAATTACCTCTTTCCATTGAAATTTCGTTTGGCGCTCAGAATAAATGTCATGTCTCTATGGAATAAACCACTTTACTGTCAAAATTGTGAAATTTTATTACAGTAATTTGGGAATTTATGTTATGTGAGCAGGCCAACAAGGCTTAAGTAAACTGCGATACACGGGACTTCGACTTAAACCCAGCATTATCCCAGCCGAGCTGCTTTACGTCGAACTTGAAGGAAACTTGGACAAGTATCCAGTATCGACTGTGAACAATTCAACGTCGATATATCCAGACTCACCATACACCTATAAACGTAGATTTAAAATGTTCAGGACATTCATCAGCATTAAGATAAAGTTTCGAGCTACATTTTCAGACGAAATAAGCACACCCGATTAGAGGAAGATGTTGCCAGATCTTGTGTATTATGGAATATTATTCCAATGGACACCGTTTTGAATTTCTAAACACACTTTGTGGAGGTTTTTCATTTAGCATTCCAATGCAATTCGAATAATACTAGTTAGTGTGTCGTTTAATTGTCCACTTTGTTCCAGACCAATCGATTGGATATATAGGGGCTCTCTATTGCATCTTTTACAATTCCTGAATGTTGCACCTATGCGAACAACATCAGTACGGCCAAGATTAGTAATAAAACATAGATTCGTATTATATGATAAAGGTTCACCTCCTCTAATCTGAGTGCAACTGTAAAACATTCCTCTAGACGGCTACTTCTAACTACAATCGATCTGTGTTCATTGGTACTTTACTGACCAGTGGAACTCTCAGACATGCTACTCTATCATCCAACCAGAGTTGAATGCAAGTTATGACAAGGTCGTCATCCAGGAACATTATGCGGCCACCGTTTGACTCGGGACCTATTCCGTCTTGCAGTTTTAACTACACAAATCAAATGAATGTAGAGTATACGTACGCGTTATGTCGTGATCATTAATGAACGAAATGCATAGTAAGAATGCTCAATCGGTTCTGAGATTGGTTTCCCAGTACTCGAGCGTCCACAAGTACATGTTTTCTCTCTTCCCTGTGTAGTCAATCCGCTGTATAGAAATACCCGACAAAATTGATTAATGTCTCGTCTGTTAAAAGCTTGTTCTCTGAAATTAAACGACTGCTTTCGTGGTAGAATTGGATTTGATTGTTGCGGAAAATTGACCGCGGAATGCTAATGAATGCATTAAATTTAATTATGTTCAAGCGTAAAGCGACAACAACAGAACACACATCGACATACATATTGCTGTTTCGCTCTGCCGATTGGTACCTTAAATAATCTAAAACTATACGAATGGTATACTGTGGGGGTGTATGGACCATATCGATCTGTGTGTACATGTGTGCATTGTTGAATTTAACTTACCCTCCACTAATTCGATATATATATGGACACATACATATTGCTGTTTCGCTCTGACGATTGGTACCTTAAATAATCTAAAACTATACGAATGGTATACTGTGGGGGTGTATGGACCATATCGATATGTGTGTACATGTGTGCATTGTTGAATTTAACTTACCCTCCACTAATTCGATATATATATGGACACAATAATGACTAGACTGAGTTCAAGACATTCACTCATGATTCAGACATATTTAGCTCTACAATACTACTCGCAATGGCTCACGTAACACCTCATATATACATATACTATCATGTATTGCAGCTTCGTGTGACTTGCTTCGTGGTTCCGCAAGCGTTAAATGAGCTCCACCCATATAGCGTGTACGTTTGGAATTTTCTACAATATGGAAATATTTAGATCATACCGGTTGGGAAATTCTTTATACATTAAATTACGCGTAAATAAGGGAATGTAATCTGGTTGCAAATGACCTTTGGTCTGGTTCGGTGGAGGGGGTAGTTGGGAATTTGAAGCTTGGTGCCCCACTTAACCGAACATCGTCTCTCTTGCTATATTCCGAGTCCAATTTTACATTTTATATAAACAGTCTAGAAATTCATTAGTATTTGAAAACGCATTTGAAGCTAATATGTGCTGACTACGGCACTTAAAATTGATTAAAGGGGTGCTTAATTCCACTCATGCCGGCGGGTTGATAAATTATTCAGTAAAACAAAGCTGATTGCTGATACAGCAAGCGCCATCGAAATGTTGTGCACATAATTAAATATTGCTCTCATGACTCCCATTCAAATTTAAATTAGACACGAGTAAAATAACGCAGAAAGTACAATTTTATGAAACCAACTGAGATAGGTGTCTTCGAATGTGTGGACATGGCTAAAACTAAATACTAAAACTGTTTCGAAAGCACTATTATGTGACCAGATGTACATTTAGCTGCATGTTTTATATTTCGGAACGGATTTTCTCAAATGTTATTAATAGTCCAAGCACATTAGACGTGAAGGGGAAAAGTAAGGAAATAAATCGGGGAAAGCTGGTTTTTTAATATTATTTAGTTCATAACATTGTAGATGCGTCACGAAATGTCCCTTAAAATCGAACTGAGCTTACACCGTTTTTTACATACAAGAATACACACTTTTTTTCCTTTTCACAATCATGGAAACAAAAAATTGGATGATGTGACAATGTTTCAGCCTAAAAATAAACAAAATTCTCCAACCAGAGACACCAATTCAAATAGGAACTTCGAATGAATTTCGCAGATGTGGATATGAAATAACATACTGAGCCAAACCAAAGATGATTTTTAATGCAAACTGTCGTATTCGATGTCAGATTGCTCGGGCTTCTCAAAACATAGACGTGAGGTATCTATTTTAAAAACTGCACATACATCACTCATTGGCTATACTAGGCTGAATTAGCGAGTACGCATAATTATCGCAAGCGGTCAAGATTTATAAAAACATAACCATACCCCCTAAGCTGTTCTCACCGGCCTGGTCACAGTTTGCTCTACTATTCTGTCTAATCTAGTCATATGAATTACGCAGTTATACCAGTTTTGTTAAATTAGAGTACGATATCGAATTGACACGGTCGGAATACAATCGCGACTACGAAATGGCTGTCAAAATGGCCGCAATCACAAGCCATGCCACGACGAAAGCAACATATTGTATTACCACCTCAAAATGGCCGCAATCCCAAGCCATGCCACGACGAAAGCAACATATTGTATAACCACCTAGTAGGCCCAATACATATCGGTAATATACAAGTCTGTTGTTAAATATATTTAAAGGTGCACAGATCATTAAAACAGATCCATCTGGAGGACTTATCGGTCACTGCAACGCAACTCAAACACAATGAATTACGTCTTTAAAATTTCGGGTTTTCTGTTTAGAGTCGGGCCCAAAAATAATATTCGGGCATGCAACACACGAAGTAATGTTTCGCCACACAGTGTGTGGTAGTTTCGTTCAGCATTATGATTATTATTTAATTTAACGCAGAAACTGAAATGTATATCCTTGCGGTATAAATAGTAGTTACATTTCCGAAATTTTCAACACTGTCCATGATATTAAACCATACACGTATGTGCCAATTCGTAATGCAAACAAACCCCCATCTCTTCAAAAGATTAGCACTCCAACTCACAAGAGCAAATAGACAGTACATCGTACATTTATATGACTCATGTTCGTGCTGCTACCAAACCCGTGTCTTAGGCACCTACTTCAGTCGCGAATTTGAAACCGGAATATTCCACCACACAATGTACACTATTAGTTATCAATATCTTGTTTGAAAATTTGACCAATACCACCCATGTACTTGTGCAGAATATCAGGTTATCAGCGTTTAAAGCTGTTATTTCAGTTTTCAGCGTTGACAATTGATTCAATGTTGCTGTTTGTGGTTGTGCATTTGTCCAGCAGATATGTGTAACATTATCGAGAAGGGATACACACTGTAATGCGGTTTCAGAAAACATAGTACATTTCGCATATTTGAGGCCTTGGTGAATATAACCAAATATTATTTCCAGGTATAAAGACAATCTCTGTCACATGTAGATATGTGGTTCGAATCTCTTTTTGCCCGAATTTCGTATCCGTTAGAAGGGATACTGATCTGATTCAAGTGTTTGGGCAAGTCTTCCAGTTTCTTTCTTTGTGGCTGTGTATTATACATGAATTATATTTATGTCACGGTTAAATAAACATGTGAGTCGGTCTTACTTCCACCCATAAAACGTCGTGAGATGTCATATGTGGGTTTAAAACAACGATATAGTTCCAAAATAAAAGTAACCAAAACCATGATTTATATTGTTGAATATACTTGATATATGACAATGCATATGTTTCAGATTTATCATCTTAATACGCGATAAACGCATAGCATTTACGAGGAACACTGTGCTGGTGCATATTTAAGTACTCACATAGTCAGCCTATTAGTTGACGTTAATATCTGGCTGATATCGTAATAATATCGCTGCTTCGTCGCCTCTGCAGATTTAATCAAATTTCACACATTACAATGACAACTTAGTGTGCAGCTGCATAGTGCGATTTGAAAAATATGTGATTTCACGATGCCAGCACGAGTTTGCAATGCACTGCATTCAATGAATGAAATTATCTTGAGTAATTTAGTCGTGGCTGATTTCTCCGATTTCTCATTACTTGGCGAGCGTGATCGGCATTCTGTCGGGGCCTCTCTGCAATAATTGAGTAGAAATCCACTGATCCTGCGTAATTTGTCACATGACTTGTGTAGACGGAGTAACTAGAAGCGTCTATCCCAAGATGGTGGATGAGTGCTACATTGCACGAAACATGTGGCTGTTCCTGATACATCAATTCCTTTGGTGTTTTACAATTCAGTTTATTCAGGTGGTCATATTTGAGCAGGTAAAATGTATTGAATTGAACAATAACGGCGCTATATATACGGAACTGGTATTTCTGCAAAAACCGATTTGATTAATATAATAAGATAACTAGCCATTCATACTAGAAACAAAGACCAACTGTTGTTGCTAAGTACTTAATGTGGCTATTTATTTAAAATCCCGTAGGTCGTATTTTGAATATCAATATCCATGACTTAATTAAGCAGGTGCTCGCCTTGAGAACACAATATCCGTAACTAGTATGATTGGTTCTTCCTTTGAATTCATCCAGTCGCTGAAGATGATGGGTATACTATCGTTTTGCGTGCGTTATATTAAGCTGATTCGCAATTTCGAATATAATTTCCCCAATGACCTTCATAAATCTAACGACGGCTTTCGCGTGTCACCATACAGTTTCTCAAACACAAATTGTGGGGTGGGGGGCTGTCGTCGTGCAACTAGACAAGAAATCGAGAAACTCGACTCGAGTTGGTATTTCACACCAGAAGGCGACGAAATATATATAACTAAAGGGTTCCTAATGTGCCTACCGTTTGATGACTATGCAGATACTGTATGCATTATGGCATGAGAAAGGGGATTATGAAAATGTGGGATATTCACTCAACTCCTTCAGTATTTATCAATATCATCCTGGAAAATTCTACAACGTATTTCGCATCAAATAAATTTGTTTCTTAACACTCGTGTATTTTTTTAAACATACTTTATTCCAACACAAAGACTATACTTACAGATACATAAAGCATAACATATTGAGAAAAAGTATAGTTGACATAAAATTGTGGCTGTATGTTATCGGAGATTTGCAGGCATGTTATATCGGTTGGAAACGACTTGATTCTGGAACATATACATCGATATTCCATATAGTCGGCTGAATATATAATGAAACATACATCGGGTTCTCTAATATACATTCCATATAGTCGGCTGTATATATATAATGAAACATACATCGGGTTCTCGAATATAAATTCCATATAGTCGGCTGTATATATAATGAAACATACATCGGGTTCTCGAATATAAATTCCATATAGTCGGCTGTATACATAATGAAACATACATCGGGTTCTCGAATATAAATTCCATACAGTCGGCTGTATATATTATGAAACATACATCGAGTTCTCGATGTTAGATGCATATAATTATAAGAAACTGATTTTGAATGCTAAAACAGTGTTGATCTTTCTCGCCTATTTGTCTGTGTCGAATTTTGGAAAACTGAAAACTATAAACTTGATTAATAGCTAAAATGGGTATTTTATCTGATTTACCAAATTGCACCTTTTTATGTTTACCCATACCATAGTATGGTAAACATAGTGTCGTTGTCCGGATTGACCACTCGTCGTTAGTCCGTCCGTCCGTCTGTCTGTCTGTCTGTCTGTTGGCTGGCTCTCTGTCTGTAGACACTTTACGCATGGTGCGATAACTCGAAAATTTTATATCTGATCGGAACCAAATTTTGTAATTGAATTTCTCAGCATAAAAGACAGATCGAGTTCGAATATGGGTTCGATCCGAGTTATGGCCCTTTTTCGACTTAGAATTCATGCATGCTACCATAACTCAAAATAAATTTATCTGTTCAGAATCAAATTTGGTATGCAAGTTTCTCGGACCAAAATACAGATCGAGTTCGAATATGGGTTTGATCCGATATTTTTTAAAGGAGTTATGGCCCTTTGATATAGAATTTCTGCATATTTTGATAAATCAACCATTTTTCAACTGATAAGAACCAAATTTGGTATGCGAGTTTATCAACTCAAAATACAGATCTAGTTTTTTATACCAGAATTATGGCCCCTTTTAACTAAGAATTGAACAGATTTGAGATTTGCTTACAAGAAATAACTGTGGCAGCTTCCAACTGAGGTATCAGTAAAGAGAGACTAGAGATAATCTCTATTATTGATACCTGGTAATGAAATCTGGTACTCACTGCTGCACTTTAATAGCTATCTGTTGTTTATTGAATTTCCATAGTGTGTGGACAGTGACTTCTCAGGATTTATCAACTCCAACATAGCTCTCTGGTCTTGCATGGATTTTGGGATTAATATTAACCCATTCCATAGACACATGATATCTGATAGGCAGATATTAAATTATATCTTTCACTTTGAGTCAGGTTCAGTAAGGATTTCTAAAAACATTAGAGGAAATGTCTTATTTTGAAATTCCCTCTATTGCATTTGGGGTGCAGGATAATAATTATGTTGCTTGTATTCTTGAGACTGACTTATTCTGTGGGCTTCTAAATCCATATACATGCATTTATAGACTATTTTGATCAGTTCATTAGAGTGATTAAGATCAACCCCTTGCTATCTCATTTAATAACTCAAAAATTTGTCATTGATTATATTATATTTCAAGTCATAGTTTATGATAACACACCCCTAACCTGTACAGAGAGGGTCATTTGGTTTAATTGCTTTAAAATATTATCAAAATTAACCCACCCATTCCATAGACATACAGTATGCTATCCAATGTAATAAATCTAATATCTTCAATCTCATATCCCTGGTGACCTCTAGTTATCTCATAATTATGCATTAAAGTATGTTATATCCAATCATTATCAATCTTATTTTACGATTTTTTTTAAATAGTTTATCTTTAACTGTTATGTATGGTTCTTCTGCCTGACTATGGACTGAGCTCTATAAGACTATATATCTATTTTAAACTGACTTAATAGGTTGGAATCAAATGCCATATCCATGTTCATATGGACGGTGCCCAATAAGTCTTATGCCACTTGTGAACTTAAAGGTACGCAATCCGATTTGATGGTCCCCATATCATCAGATTCCAACAACAATAGTTTTTTTGAAATTCCGCTTCTGTTATCAGGGTCAATTAATTGCCCAAAAATAATGCTAACCACAGTCCACTAGTATAAAATTGCCCAAAATCTGTTATTTATCAACATTTTGTACAATGAAATTTTGCTACTTTGTCATATATCTGACACAAAAAAAACACTTGATTTTAGAGTTATCCATCTTCATCAACTTTCATACGGCCACTAAATATTCCAGGTGGTTAAAGATAATAGATTTTAAAAATTGATATCTGCTTATTCTGAGCTTTGAGGAATGGGTTCCTCGATTTGAATAAAATATTTTTTACCCCCGAAGCCAAATAAAACATAACTGAGGGGTGCTTAATCGGATCGAGTAGCTTTAATAGTAAGATGTGAATTGTTGAAAAGGTTGGTGTAAGGATTTATGAAAATAGCTAATCGTTATCGCCAAGGTATGGGTTAAACATCTGCCGATCGTGATCGGCCTCTCGTTTATATTGAACAATTGTGTAAAAAATAGAACAATGAATTATATCACTGCACCGTGACTTGTTAATAACATAAAGCAGGTATAGAAACCAATTTGACTAAATTGACAAGTAGATAAACTATATATTAATTTTTAACGATAATTTAGATATAATTATATGATTTTTCGAGCCGACTAGTGAAGGTAAAATGTTCAATTGGTTGTGACAAACGAGAGAGAATGGTGAACAATGAACTAACTTAAACCATAAAATAAAATTTGATACATAAAATTTAACATCAAAGCTCCAGTACGATAGCACAACCTACTTCGAACTTTGTCCCAAAGTTTAAAAAGAACCTTATAACACATTGTTACGGCAGCGTAGAACCGCCACCTCCTCTTTTGTTTCTAACTTGATTTAGCTAACTTGATTAAACAAGTTAGTAACTTGTTTAATCAAGTTAGTAACAAAAGAGGAGGTGGCGGTTCTACGCTGCCGTTCATTGTAAACAAATTAACATACAGTTCTTAAACTTCTTATCCACCAGAAGAAGCCATTATATGACATACGTCGCTCTTTCTCCCGTAAGAAAATAGTCTTTCCCGTGTCGTCTTTACTGACCATGTGTTCCGAGTATTACGTGCAACGACATCGTACGTGGTTCTCTGTGGATAACTTCTCCGAGAATTCTCCAGTTAGATACACATCCCATTAATTTGTTTAACATATGTTTTTGCTTTTTATATAAGTTTTTTTATTACGATATATTTACATGATGGCTCTATCCACTAAAATAATGCTATGGAATTGTGATCAAAATATTCATATACACGTATGTACTGTTAGAGCTGCTGTCCAAACAACTGGCTGATAAGCAGAGAAGTGCAAATATATTATTTTGTATTTCCAGTAAATCGCCATAAAATAGTGCAGGTGTGAATATAATTTAATGGTTCTAAAAGGCTTGTGCAGGCATGCATATCCATACGATGGGTGCTATAGGGAGATGGGCTCCTATAAGTTGTATTCTACTCTATCTCCTCTCCTCTCTGTCATTATTATGAATCATTGCAAATCTGGCCAATATATATCTTTTAAATGCATTAGAAACTCATAACGCATCAAAACCTCATCTTCAGTACCTTCATTGCAAATATAATCTACACACTATAATCAAGTGACAACGAATAAGTCGACTTTGTCTCCTTTAAAACAGTTGATGGATTAATATCATTAATCGCGTTTGCCTCTTTTGGGTATATATTGCTCCTAAATAATACATATCAACATACCAATTAGTATAGTCTCTTGGCAATATAAAATAAACCTTCAATTGCTTCACACTATTGAGTCTTTCCATCAAATGCTCATTATCGTACACGGCGGAATAAATGAGGAGCAGGACCCATATACCACGCGAATATTGCCCCAGGCAGACTGTTTCTCTCGATTAAGAGACACGCATTAATTAACTATCACAAAGACACAATTATATTTAAACATCCACCTACTGTAACGTGCCTTCGCGCTGTGGAACAGGAATGGAGGACGTTCGTTTGTCGAAATTACATCACATGACGTCGCAAACTGACCCCTACTTCCATGTTTGTGTAGACGCAACTTGCAACGAGATACTAGAATAACGTCAGACCAGCTTGCATCCATACTCTATGGAAAGCGAGCAAATCAAAATCTAATTTCTTAAAAGGCTCATTTGAACATCCAAATTATGTTGACATAAGACGAGGGATGAGATAGGTCGATAAATACACGAAGTACTGATTAACAGTATTTATATTATACTCTGAATATACTTGCCAACGTCATGGTTAATTCTCATGGGTTTTGTTCAATTTCTCGCACAGAAGTGAGACAAACGCTCTTAGGTTTTACCATATCAGGAACAAGGAACGATCTTAATTGTTCCATACTGAACAAATCTTCACTCGGCGTTTTTAAATTCTATATGTTAACATTTTTCTTTTCTTTTCCAACCTATTTTTATCTTCGGAACTGGACTGGCATATACTACAAGCTAGCATAATTTCTGGCTTCAAACAACCATGGGCTTTTCAGCTGGCATAATGTTACGGACACTCTGTACTGACTGTGGCCTTCTGCTTCCATTCGTTCACTTACCACACCGTTATTCCTCAAATATAATATACATCCTTTCGGTTTGTCTTCCAACATAAATTAGTTAAATCAAAGACAAGCGTGCAGTGATATGGAGAAGATTGTGAGAATTTGTGACATTCTGAAGTTCATTTCCCAGCCATTCCATACATACCTTACTCGTATTTAAATTCGCGCAGTACTATTTTTCGCTCAGTTCTATATTCGCGCATTTAAATTCGTGGACATATTCGTAAAAGTTCTCAGTCGTTTCTGAAGATACAAATATCTATGAAACACAATCACAGTGGATTTATATCTTGTAAAACATAAGTACATCATCAATTTGTTGCGATGATGGATGTTTATATGCTCCAGATACCGTAATGATTCTGATATTGAAATAGTTATGGACTGGACATCAATGCAATGAACTGGACAACATGATACCACAACCGCGAAGGCAACTGACATCAGAAAAACCCAAACTTGGTTGCGAGTTGTGATGACACATCTGAATAAGACTGTGTGGTTACGGTGTCACTCCAGAGTGGTGAATGGGGGGCGGGGTGCTTTAATGTATGTGCATTTCTTACAAGCATTTCAACATCGTCGACGTTACCATGATATGTAAGGCGCGTGGGCATTGAATACTGGTTTTAAATGTTTGATTCTGGTTGACCGAATGTAAACATGGGCCTATGTACATGTATAGGTGTAATTGTCTATTCACTGTCGAACGTTTCGTAATGTATGTAACTATATTCAACATAACTCTTTTGTTTTCCATGTGCTGCTGTGCAAAATAGTACTGCGCGAATTTAAATAAGAGTTTGTTTATAGCACATGATAACATTCTCGAACGAAACAATGTGATTATGTATTAGAAGCAATGTTCAACCTTCTTGTCAATTATATGTTATAATGTATAACATGTTCGGGGTAAGTGAATATCAAAACATTTAATTGGACTTGATATTGATCGTGCATGTTCAACATGTTAGTTTACCGAGCTGTCAGCAACTAACCGTATGCTTTTCGATAACATTTGTAAAAGCTGGTGTGCGGGGAATATAAATTATGTCTATTTCGTCGCATATATCTGTGAACATATGATGTCGGACGAGGGATATGGCTTTGGGGTTTCCTCAGGGGTGCCCCTTAGAGATTTACAACTGCACTCCGCTTAAACAAATCGGATACAAATTCTAAAGTTCGGGGAAATTCTTTTTGTGGCCACTTTGGAGTGAAATTTTCCAACTGGTACCTCGAGGTTTCCAACGGTTGGACGCTCTTCTATAATGTTGGAAAGTTTAACATATTAGGTTGGAAAAATGAACACCAAGTACTGGTTAGAAAATCAAACTATCAGAAATAAACTAGCTTTGTTCTAAAATTTCCAACTTATATTGTTCATCCATGAACTTTCCAACTATTGAAATGTTAACCAAAGTTGTGCCCCTATCCCGCTTGTCATCACGTCCCTCTATCCAGTATGTACTCTTGTTTGTAAAACATCAAAGATAATGGGTATTCCGACTGTTCATCTGAGAATATGTACCAAATTGTTCAAAGTAAACCATATATATTTCTTCTTAGTCGAATCTTACAATGGAATTAACATTATGAAACGTTTGAACCAGCCATAATTATGTCATGGGGGGGGGGGGCAGAACCATTGTTCGTCAATTGCAGTAACACACAAGCTTACTGCATGTTATGTGGAGTGTTCGTACAACAGAGTTGCGTTGTACACTCGCACATACGGTGCAATATATCTCAGAATGGACTCAATATCAGACGTGAATCCAGCCATAACAACTGAGCTCAATGTGGCGACTCTCTAAACCCATATGCTCCACTGAAAATGCGCCTGGTTTCGATCGAAAACCCTCAATGTGGCCACCTGGTTTTAAATAGGTCGAGTACAGGTTCACTAAAATCGCAGACAGTGATATCACTGAAGCCATCTCCAAGAAGGGTGTATCGTTAAATAGTATTAATGATGTACTACTACACGTTATATGTGTCTATATAGCGTGTTCAGATATGCGTATTTGTCGCCGTCTACATGTATATATAGCAGCAATGGTTGTCATATTAGATATTATAAATTATATGCATATCTCAATCATATGTTTTAGCGATCGTCCATTCATAAACATAGTCTGTAATAAAAAAAATGCATGAGGAATCTTTTCGATTTTGAATGTATGTAGTATGTGCGAGTTGCCTGCGAAAGTACCCCCATCTAAACCAGGAAATTATTGTTATTTCATTTTGTATATGAAACGTTTTAATATGTCCATGTATATAGTGTCAATAAATACAAAAAAGTTTCGGCGCCCTCTACTTCACCACAGGTAAACATCGTGGGTTGGCTTACTTCGACTGGAAATGAGCGACGAAGTGCTAATATCATTGAATACCCAACATTCAACATTATTCACATACGAACATTGGGCAATCAATAGTTCTAGTTGAAACTTGAATGCGGAGTCACACATTTTAAAGTGTCCCGGCTCATTTTAAGCGTGTTTCGTGCTATCCGATAACATAGCCATTAAGATGACATGATAGCTGGTTGATTCTGTATTTTATTAATTAATTTGATAAGGCGGATATAGATGAGATTTCAAACTCGAGTCGCTCTCATAATATTTGACGAGAACGGTGTTGATCATCTGCTCTTATGTTGAATAGTTAACCGACATCATCTAACGACGAGAAGAGAAACGAACAAGATCCCGAGTTATATTGATCTATTAGCTTATCTTGATACGATGTATTGTGGCGCGCGAATTCTGCCCCATATCTGATTTAGAAGTCAGACATCGTAAGCCAAATGTTACTTCAGTCGGATAAGACTGCGCGATGTGTAATTACGCTGCCGTGAATAAAGAGCCGTCTAGTGACGGTGACGACGCGATCAACATCAGCACCTCGTGATTCCTGTAGTCCACATATAAGCCTCGTAAAATCCGCCTAGACCAAGAACACTATGAAAAACATCTGCTATCATTGAGCAGCGTTCTCTGAATATTCATAAGTCACAATTCGATTTCATTACCAAAATGAGGACGAGTCTGCTGGATTCAGTATCTATTGCGTTGCATATATCTATGTTGGGAATGTTTATTAATGTTACAGCTTCCAGCTCAGGCTCTGCCATCGGGATAATACCAACGCTAAATTAGGAACACTTCGAACTGAACCAGGATGAGATCACAATGCGAATTTTTCGTTTTGGGATAGCAATAGTCTTCACACTATATCAAGAAAATTTGAAACGACCAGACGTTACATCAATACGATATTTATGTTCCCGATGAAATGATTCGGTTTCAACAAGTCGCTGATATAACGCTAGGTTTGTGCGGTTAAAGGCTCACTCATATAGAAACAGACGAGAAAGTGTGTCCAGACAATATAATTATGACAACGGGTTGACGAGTATTGGTTGACTGGGTGGTTAATTGGTTTACTGATTGGGGTTTAACGTCATTTAAACCGCTAGTCCACGACACGACTAAGAACAGAGACAGGTAGTGAAAACAATTATTGTTGCGACCCAACTGCGAATATAAATGAGACAGCGGATGAAAATAATACAGTGTGTTATGTACAAATAAAAGCACCCAAGTGGAAATGTTGCCACTTGGAATCAGGAACATAATATTCAAGAACTGACTGGTGTGCACACACATATACTCCATAACGCATAAAATTAGCAAAACAATTCAGGTTGAATAAATAACAGCAAATACTGTAGTCAAATTTACCAAGGGCTTCACATCGAACTAGATAAAATAGTGTTTAACATCTGATTTTGCATTGGCACGATATTCAATATATTTTATGGATCTGGCTTGAGCCTTCATCAAAATGCATGAAGTTGACGGTCGGTGGGTTACAACATGCCGCCATTCACCCAACCGGAAGCTTCAACCCACAAATACAGTTTTGTGTCTTTTTATACTCGAATATTTTGCTTCGATCATCATGCTGAACTTATCTAACTCAAATATCAACCTCTGTTTCTGTTTCAAATTTGTTTGTCGATTGGATCAACGGGCTCAACTTGGATAAGTATGCCCATAGCCTGTGATATAGGTTATGCAACAGAAACAAGAATACGTGATAGGCTCACTACATTGTTTTGACTCTCCATCTGAGTACTGGCTTCAACGCATTTCCATGTGGGAATAATCGCTGAAAATGTGCCATGTCCAGCTGACGGTCAATACCCAGCAATTTCAGAGCATCGGGCTATGCAAGTTGCTACTCAGCTTACTTTTCTGTACCTTAAATTCATAGTCCCAAATGTGACACGAACGATCCATTGTTTCGAGTGCAACGAGACAGTCTGAACACTTTTGTCGGTGTGAGCCATTCGTGTAATCATACCAAGGGCAGCATTCACCAATGGTGGCTTTGTTTTTACAATTTTCGTGGCATTGGCCATACTTTTGACACCCAATTTAAAGCACCATAACATCATTTGTATTCTAGCAACACTTGTGACTCACAGACTCAAATGAATCAGATATACAGCCCTGCTGATATTCAAGGTCTTATGAGGAACACCCAACAAAATCACGTGTTTGTGTAGGAGATAAAGAATAGTGTCAGTAACAGTAACTTTCTTTGAACATTCAGTCAGGAGAGAGCCATTTACTGGCCCAGTCCGGATTGGCTTGACATATTTCAATTATCCATCAATATTCCAGCGTTTTTATTAAACGAATACAAAAGTTGTTTTGACATTGGGATCAAACCTAAGATCCAAGTGGGCCCTATGCCTACTGAGGACATAACTCAGCATCGCTCACAATTCGTAAGTTCAGTACGTTCTTTTTATTCAGTTTACGTTGCCATATGAAAAGCAAATGAACGACAACACTACCCAAGCAGACGCCTCGGACTACCCTTCGAATTATGGTCGGGCCTAAGACGGGTACACAACAGAAGCGGTAACCCGTTTAATCACTGCATATATCGGCCACAAGGTACCTCCACACATGAACACAACTAGATTAATACATTCAACAATCATCAAGACTTAATCATAAGTAGCATTAGACGACAGAAACATGTCATAGATGATGAAACATAAAACTGCAAATATCAGCAAAACAGTATAACAGATATTCTAATGCACTTAGGCCAATATACCCCCGGAAACACCACATATTTGCGGGGGGGGGGGTATTCATCGATAAACTGGCGCAATGTATAGTCCGGCTCACCGCTTCAATGTTAGATATTCCTACGCGCTAATATTGCCGTCAGCTGAATTCCTAATCTCGTCCTGGACTAGATACTGGCTCTATGACGCTCCGACGCTCTGCTCTGTTCGCCGTCATGACGGCGTGCATAGTGTAACGACGTAGCCTCATAGAGCCAGCGTCTAGTCCAATCTCGTCCATGCCCAATCCAGCCCCGCTCACTGTTCCGTTTCTCTCCATGAGGTCACCCTTACGTAGTACATGCCGGCAACGTTACGGAGTAGATGTATAGAGTTGGCGCCCTTGCTACTGACTTCCGTTACTAGCTCGTTACTATATAAACAAACCAGTGGCGTCGCTTTTGTCGAAATTTGACAGTCAGTACATTCGCCCTGTATACATGAACTTTCAGATAACACAAAACACTACACCGTTATATCCCATCAATGTCAGTGTCTCGATATCATTTGACCAAATTTCTTAACATGAAACCGCGACAGACACGGCGTGAAATACATCGCATTGAGTAAACAATTTCCCATTGTTTCAATTCAACTTCAAGTTCGCGGTAAAATCAAAACCGCAATTTGTAAGTGATAAAATTCTGAAAAAGACATCAACTGCATGCAGAAACAAATTGTTGTGCATATATATTTCTATTCGAGGTGGCAATTTTTCATATTTATCTTCATTTTTAACGATAAGAGCGATGTTAATTGGGGGACTATATTTTATCTAGCGCATTGAATTTAAAATAAAAAGTCGTGAATTGGCTGAGTGTTTTCTATGGTCGCACATTTCGTTGATAATTACGAGGCATTTGTTTGTCTAAATACCGTTATCAACTAATTTTGCCACAGTTTATTCGCCCTGTACCTTTCCGAAATCATAAAACACCACACCGTTATCCCCTAAACATAAATTTGATTTGAAACCCGTGAAGAGGCGTGACCAGCCGACTGATTGAGCAGGATCAACACAACCACCCGTCGTGAACAGATGTATGATCGAAGTGGACCATGAGTTAAGTCGTAACATCATGTCGATACCTCACGTGATAGCACCATGGCTCATACATCACACCTCATCGGATGTACCTCACGGTAAAAATGGTGCAACATTGGGAATTCCTACCCCTTGCAGTGGGAACATATGCCTATTCTACCCGGGGCCACACATGGATGTGTGAATAGCAAGTACTAACTTAATGTTCATACCGCTGTGCCCGTTTCGATAGCTTCCAAAGCCTTAAAAACTTCCGAAGATTCAAGTTTTCGAAGGACTCTTGGGGAAATTGGGAAACGCACATATCGTGTACGGATTTCTACATGCAACACTACATGCCATAGTGCGTAAACTTGCATTGACTACTATCATCTCAGTGATTGAATTCGTTCCACCGATTGTTGCCATTACTATGAATACACATAAAACGGCAATCGGGTTCCACTCGATTTGTTAAAAGCCCCATGTTGGGGGACACAATCTTGCCCATACAGTTTGTGGATATGTGGATGAAGCTTGGAAATCCAAAGATTCGGAACTGAATGTACGATCCATACATCGAGGAAACCGTGTTCTCGTGGTTGTCCGAGTTTTGCCTCACCAGATAACCCAAAGTAGTCCCATATAGGTGATTAATTATATAGTGATACAATTGTCAGTTTACTGAGAATCAGGTTTTTAATGTTTTCACTTTTAACCTGTTTCTATATTTCCACCCAAAATGAAACTAGAGATCATATATCCCTGAAGTTATATTGTAATACTTGAACACGTGATATCCAACCTCTAGCAAGAAATAGTGAAAGCTGATATGCCAGGCCAAGTGACTTAAACGGAAGTATCCCGTGTAACAGTCATACCAACTCAACGGCCCATGTTATATTTTCAATCAATTCACAATAAAGAAGAATTAGAATTAATTTGGACAGTCTTGCAACGGCTTATTTTTTTATGGCGACCAGATATCGAACAGTGATGCATGTAGAGACTTTAATCTGTATTACTTCTTAGTCAGATTTCCACGTTTGCCCAGCTGGTATATCTCTGTATATAGGCATATTTCTATTGTGAAGCACCATTCTCTCCAGTTGGATGCAATGAATAATTATGATCCATCTTGTGCCTAGCAGAGTATCTCACTACTGTTTAAATCGATATGGATTTCAAGCTCGTGACCCCGATCAAGATCGTAATCCCACGAGACATGAGTCGGTGTGCGCTTTCGAGATTATTCATGGGGAATTTTCGAACTTCGTCCCTCTGTATCCAGTCATTGTTCTATGTCGCATTCCTCACATACATGATACAACAATAAGTGCAACACAAACGTTAAAAGGGTTACGTAATATACATTTATGATTGCTAGTTCACATTAATACTTAATGTGGTTATAAAGAGTTGCCTTCGTGTGGAAGGAGTAGCTATATATAATTATCGCGAGGCATTGGTTGGTCTTGACGATAGTCATCGGTCTGTGCAATGTACTGAGCATACCATACCAAAGATATATTTATGCTTATTTTGGATCATTTCCGTCGCTGTTATATTCAAGTTACCAGCATCCGCAGAGGACAAGGACGCATTGCACGTATCAAGCGGAGGTGAGTGCATGGGTTTCAATTCACTATATGGCGACTGAAGACTGGTTTGCCCTTAAGTGGAGGTTTGGATGATACTGTTAGTTTTGTTTTGTCGAAATCCACCGTGACACGTGATACACATTCTGTTTAGTTTTCAACCGGTTTCGCTACAGTAGTTTATTTCAGTTTGACTGATCTCAGCAGTGTCGCCAATATGTATTTTTTAAAATTAATTTGTGTCGTCGTTTTTATCATCATGTAGACGAACAACTGCAGTATAATTTGACAACGCCTTGCTGTGAATTTCATTGTTTTATCGAATATGTTCTGTTGCGTCCAATTTATTTCCTCGTGAAACTTGCTCAGCTTTTAAGTTTGCTATACTTTCATCGATAATATATACATGTTCAACCCTCTGGCATATGCTATTAAATTTGAAATGGATTATACAGTAGTTTGTATCGTATATTGTGTATGTACAGTTTTTACAACCCTTGGATGAATCTATAGAAAATGTCATTTTGTCATAGCGACATTTTTTCCAAATCGTAGAACTGTAAATATAAATAAAAATAATTTGTGACCATACTGTTTAGCTCTTCGTTTAAGTGTTGATTCGTGATCGGATGGATACGTCACATTCTTGCAGTCTGAGAATATAACATACTGCAGTTATTTTCCATTATATAACAGAAGCACGGCTGATAATCTTCGACATCATCATATAGGAGTTTGATCCTCTGATTTCTGAAGCCTGAAGATAGCTATCGAGTTAAATACACTCATCGTTGGCTATACTCTCCATGCGGGACTTTCTTAAAGTCGTTACAAACAGGTCTCAATTAAGTCCAAAAACATACCACAACGAATATTCTGGAATAACTGTTCCACGCGTCGGGATCAAATTTCATTGTTACAACCATGGAAACCGTCGATTTTCCAGAACACGCACGGTGAATATGCATATGGCAATTCAATTTTATTCTGGTCAGCATATAGTGATATTACAGATTATATCAAAATGTGACTCATAGTAATATAACTATATGCATGTACATTAAAATATATTACTTTTTATGCTTGTTTCTTTCACAGATGGTAATAATAATAATATATTTATAGTAATATATTTATTCTATGTGGTCAAGTTAGTGGGGTTTATGTTGTTAACCCTGCTTAGCATCAAGAGGACTTAGACAAGTCTGAGACCTTTCTGACGAAAATCGACAGGTTCCTGGTGTTTATTTCATTCGGGAATTATATAATTGGATTAACTTATGTGAGTTTGGTCGAAAATAATAAGGGCGAATATATCTCAGTCTCACACTTAAGTATAATGTGGTATTGGTCGCCCAGTTACAGAGGGTACAATGCTATTCCGAGTAGTTAACATTGTACCATGAGCCCTGTTCAACGGATGGTTTGTGTAGCCTGTGCACAAATATGTTTTTGTCCAAAGATAGGTACTGTTCTCTTTCGAAATTTGTCTTAATAAATGCAAACATGATTGATTTCGAGATAGATCTAAACCACTTCTGTGTAAATACATCGGGTAATTTGCGGTCATTTGATAAAGTAAAACTGTTAGGGCTTATCACACTCTGATTGGCCAGACATTACTCATGCCCAAATAATTAATTGTTTCACGGAATCCCATCATCCACTTACTGTTAAAATATCCAGTATTAAGCAAGGTAATCTTCACATATAGTATAGCTGTAGTGGGATTATGTTTGTAGGCATGCAAATTAGTCTGGCCCAGTACGATAGGAGACGCGATTTTATTTTCACTGCTATAGGGCATGTGTCCAGTTCGCCATACACGAAGGGCATTTGTGTGGACTTTTTCAAAATGTGAATTACAAAAAACGTAATTCTAGCTTTTTGAACCAAGTTATGCCTATCGCAACAGAAGAGAGAAATGGGCCATATTCTCAAATGCGAATAGTGGATTAGGCCGCCATTAGACGTCCAACAAGGAGACCGTGTATGGATCGATTCTCAATATTTGCCGAACGGTTGTTCATTCACATATAAGGGCAACTTGGTCAAATGATTACAAGTGTTATGTGGTTTATGGGTGTGGTGCCTCAGTTTCATGATAACATTAACCGTGTTTGTGGTATTTCCTTTGTCACCAAAATTGACAACATAGCTGTATATAGCCAAACACTACAAATTCTAGGTAAAATGGTTGACAATCTCGGTACTCAGTGAGTGTATTTACCAGTCAGATCAAATCAGCGTTGGTTGTACATGTATATTATCCGTATTGGAGTTGTAAGTCAGTTTAATCGACTTTCCGTTCAGAAGACAATATATCGGGACAGCTTGTCCGTGAAAACTTTACTGTGGCGTGTGTAGCTAATTGGTCGTTTCATTCAATATCAACACAATGGAGGTGACTAATTAGGCTCACATTGATTTATTGAAATGTGTGTGGCCCTTGAACGTCGAAAAACGATGCCATCGCCGAAATAGAACGTAGTGAAATAATTGAAACTATAAAATAGATCCAACAAGAGAACACCTGTATGCTGCTAAATTTGTCGTTGGCATGTATATACGATCAGAGAGACACAAGGAAACAGACCATCCACGCCATATAACATACTGCAGAGAGAAAATTGACATATTTACTGAACCATGTAAACGGAGCAAACATTCAAAGGAGTCATCCATATATGACTATTAGTTCCACCTTCGTATATATAGTTATGTTCCACATCACTGGGAATAAGAAGTGCAATAAGCCATATAAGTATGCTGTGACACATTTACTGTTCATTCTCAGCGAACATTTGAATCAGAACCGAAGAACATCAAAACGGTTCTGTCCCGCGAAAACATGCACAGCCTGTTCTCGGACAAAATAAGCACATAACGGACTTAATATGTTTAATGAGCGAAATAAGTTCATATTGGGATTATATAACCTCAATAGAAGCTATATATGGATATAAACGCGTTTTTTTAAACGGTCCGATATGGGAATATTTACATACGAAATAGACCCATATTGGCATTATTTAATCTACCTTTTTCATCGACACGAATTACCAGATTCACACTCTTTATAATGTGATTTCACTGCGACCCACGCCATTCAATTGACTAACGGTTATACGCTCACCGTGTGCTTATTTCAAAATCAATAAAGGCCATCTTCCACTCGACAACAACCATAAAACAGCTCCTAAGGAATGCTTACAAAATACCAAAATCAACATGAGAAGATATGAAGAAAATTATCTAGAGATCTCACACCGAATCAAAGGGATGAATGAAAAAGGCTAGCGGTGGAACTGAAAGAGATGAATAAAGACGGAAAGCAGTACAGTATATAAGAGGCAAAATAGTCAAATACATTAGGAGAGGGGGAAACCAGACCCCAGAAGACGAAGAATTTTAACAGGGCACAATTCTACTAAACAAGAGTGATAAAATAGCAGCAATGATCGAGAAATCACGCTATTTACAGTAATCGGACCAAAAGACTGTGCAGAGGCGTTGCAATATACACACTTACAAAGATACAAGCTAACCAAATGGATCTGTTTACAAATCACAATACCGAAGAATCAATATGGTGCACAATTAAACTAAATAAAAAAAGATACACTATTACGGTGATGTATTTATCGCAGCCCATCAAGTGAAGACACAAACAGCGATAAAATAAATAACATAATTGGAGCTACCGGAGGAAATGGACACAGTCATATGTTTATTACATGGGACTTCAAATATCCGGAGATGAAATGGAACAATCATGAAACAGTCTATACAGAAGACTCAAAGGAATATAAATGTTCAGAATGCATATGGTTCATTATACCAACATGTTAAAGAACCGACACGCTTCGGAGAAGGGAAACACCACCAACGCTCGACCTAATATTCACAAATGACCCACGTATGATAAAAACATAAATATCCCACCTCTAGGAAAAAGTTACCACCAACTACTGATGTTAATTCGAGTTCATCTGCTATGACGAGACAAAGATAGAGGCGCCCAGGCTAGACTATAACAATGGCGATTAATATAAAATAAATGAAGAGCTAAACAAAGTAAATTGGGAAATATTAAAAGATATGAATATAGAAGATGCACGCACTCTCTTCAAAATCAGAGATATCATCAGCTACAAAAACAACATACCTGTAACCATACTAAACAACCACATACCTGTAACCACACTAAACAACGACATACATGTAACCACACTAAACAACCACATACCTGTAACCACATACATGTAGCCGCATACCTGAAACCACCACTAAACAAACGAAAACTAAACTACCATGAATAACAAAAAATACAAAGAAAGATATCAAGATGCAGAGGAAAGCATGGAAAAGTATGGGTACAACAAAAATCCTCAAAATATAACAAATTACAAACAAGCAAGACATTTGGCAACAGAAGAAGGAAGAGAAGCTATACCAACTATTAAAAAGAACTAACAGGTAAATTAAAAAATATCCAAAGACTCGAGATGGTATTATGTGTAGGAACAACAAAGTGAAAGCAGAAACATTCAACACATTCTTCAGCAGTTTTTGCACTAGATACACCCACCATGGAGATGAAGAACTCAGACGGTGTGTTGAGTGATATAGACGTGACAGAAGAAAGAGTGTTGATACATCTCCGGTCAGACTCATCGCAATATGGAGGAGAGGACACGATGCACCCCGGAATACTTCTATTAGCTGCCTACACTATATGTCCTGCCATTCGAAAAATATTCACAAAATCAATATAGAATGATGCTATCTGACAGGAATGGAAAGCAGCAAGGGTCCCTCCAATTTTTAAGAAAGGCGACACAAAACCAGATAATTGTAGACCAGTCAGTCTAACCAGCATAATATGTAACATATTAGAGAAATAATCCGAGAAAAATTCATGGATAAATATGAACATGGATTCAGAGAAAAGCACGCATGTATAGCACAATACTGGAAGTTCAAGATAACCTGTTTACATAAATTGATGAAAAAAAATAACATCGATAAAGTCTATTTCGACGTTCGAAAAGCATTCGACGCAGTACTACAAACAACTGTCCGAAAAATTAAAGGCATACGGAGTAAAGGGAAGAGTCTCAAAATGGATCGAATGCTTCCTGGTTGACATAAATCAAATAGTTAAAGCGTGGAGCGACAACTCAAACACAGCAGAAATATCCAGTGGAATACCTCAGTGATCCGTACTAGGACCGATATTGTTCCTAGTATTCATGGACATCACAGACCATATCAAATCATCAACAAACATACTTGCTGCCGACACCAATATCTACCATGAGATTCAAGATGAGCAAGACAAACAAGATATTCAGCAAGATCTAGATAACTTAGCAGACTGGTCAGACAAATGGTTTCTTCGATTCAACGCCTCAAAATGTAAAGAACTCCATATAGGAAAGACCAATCCAGGATATAAGTACACCTTGATAGAAGGGTGTACATAAATCAACAAATCATATGTGAACCAAGAAAAGAACATTGGCATAATCTTCGACCATAATTTATCATTTGAACCACATATGGCAAGCATCATCATAAAAGCGAACCAAAGAATATGACTCATCAAAAGCACATTCAAGCACATGGACGAAGCAATGTTAGCAACGCTCTGCAAATCGTTTTTTCGCTCTGTATTGGAGAATGAATATCGAATCATCGATACAGAAAAGAACAAATCGCAATTGAAAGTGTACAAAGTAGAGCTACAAAAATCAAACACAAATAGATTCCGTGAAATAAGCTCATATAGATATTATACCCGTTATTCCGTTGAATGGCGCGGGCCGCAGTGACCACACAGTATAAAGAAAGTTGACCTGGTAAGTCGTGTCGATGCAAAAAGTTAATTAAATAGTACCTATATGTGCTTATTTTGAATTGAAATAAGCTCTATACGGGCTTATTTTTGAACGATACATTTTACGCCAATATAGAGCGTATTTTCCTCAAATAAGCTCTATCTGGGTCAAAAACGTGATATTCAAAATAAGCGCGTATTGTGCTTATTTTCTCGAGAACAGGCTTTATTTTATATCCGCACATACTAACGGTGTTAACTTGCCTATATTAGCGGCTTAGATAGGCCGAAAATCTGAGGTAAAAATAGACAGATTAATAGACATTAACAATAGACTTGCTCGGTTCGCTGCCATACAACCAGAATTAACCATGTCTCATGTGCACCTTTGGGGAAAATGTCGATGCTTCCCAAAATATAAATCATCGTACACGCTTGTTGCCCGCCTTGATTTAAACATATTTTATTGTATATCAATTATATACATGGGGATTGGGACACAAGTTTTGTCAACTTAGTGACGCCCCTCTCCCGCACAAAAGGTATAACATAACATTTAAACAAGATGGCAGGATGAAATTGTGAATATTTAAGCAGGGAAACAGATGTGAATATTTGTACAGAGTGTGCTATGAGTGGAGTTTTATTGTGTCCAGTTTTACCCTCACGTTGTCATAAGTTGTGTCTAAAAACGCCGGGCATTTTCATTTTTAATTGTTTTCAATGACAGGTTGACATAACAGAGAAAAATATATGATCGAAGTTACCCAAAACGTTTAGTTGCATTAATGTAGGACTGTGTAATATGAAATAGCAATATATTTCTTCTGTGGTCATTTTCAGAGATTCCACAGAGAAGATGCATAATATTTTCTATATGAAAGTTATTTGTTTCAAGTTTGTGGTAAAATATTCTTCTCTGATTGGTGACCAATGGACAGTGGAAGAAGAAATTACTAGCATCCTCCTTCAGAAAACCACATTGACAATTAGGACTATCAGCTATGTGATTATTTTGCATGTCACTCTGTAAGTCGCTACAATAGTTTCGGAGTTTACAATGGTTGACACTAACATTCCGATGACCTGTTCTATAAAGTGGATAGGGTTTCGGAGCAGGTGCGATTATGTTTAGGTGAGTTTTTAAATCGGATATATTTTCAGAATCTATGACAAACGAAGGGAGCTTATTCCACTCATGGGTTGTGTTTAGGAAGAATGATTTCCTATAATGTGCTGTTGTCCAGCGGTACGAGTAGAAAAAACGCGGTTGTCTAAAGTTGTACCGGTTGTTTGATACATGTGCTGCCCGGGCTGGTAGAAGTAGGGTGAGATATTCTGGAGTTTCTTCGTTTGTTATTTTAAAAAGTGTTTGTATGTGGTGTTTCTCCCTGCGCTCCCTAAGGTTGGACCACCCCACTTCGAGTAAAACATTTGTATTGGAGACAGAGCAGGTTAACCCGGTCACTATTCTGGCGGCGTCCACGTGTATACGTTCAAGTTTGTCCATCCAGTATTGTGGTGCACAGTCCCAAACTACATCTGCATAATCCATTATTGGCTGAACGTAAGTTTTGTAAAAAAATTCTAACGTGTTTGCACTTAAGCTGTATTTGAATCTTCTTAGTTGTGAGATTCGGGACGAAACTCTCTTAATTATATTATTAATGTGATCGTTCCAGTCTAAATTTGATTGAATTTCAACACCAAGGTGTGTATGTGACGTTTCGAAAGAGATGTTTTGGTCTTGGAATACAAGTGTGGGGTTCGTTTGTTTGCCCGATAACCAGAAAGATATTGCTTTGGTTTTCGATGGATTGAAATTTACCAGCCATTTGCGCGCCCAATTTGATATTGAATCTAGGTCTTGATTTAGATCGAATTCAAGGATGGTCAGGTCGTAATGAGATGCGATAATGCATGTGTCGTCGGCGTACATTCTAGTTGTTGAGATAAGGTTATCCGGGAGATCATTTATGTAGGATAAGAACAGAAAAGGTCCGAGTATTTACCCTTGAGGCACTCCAGCGGGGACCAATTCGAACTTGGAGTATGTATTATTCACCAAAACACTTTGTTGTCTGTTAAAAAGATAGTCCTCCAACCAAATGGACAGCTGACCAGAAATTCCGTACTTGTCTAATTTATGTATCAAACCCTTATGCCAGACCCTCTCGAACGCCTTTGAGATATCACAAAAAAATAGCACAGGTGTGCAAGTTGTTGTCGAGGCTCTGACATAAGTTATGATACATATCCAGAAGTTGATATGTTGTATTATGTCCCTCAGTAAAGCCGGATTGGTTTCGATATAGGAGGCAGTTCTCGTCGAAGAATACATTAATATATTTGAGTACCGTTTTTTCGAAAACTTTTCCAAGGATAGGTAGAAGTGAAATTGGGCGATAATTTAAACAGTCCGCGGGATCTCCTTTTTTAAATATAGGTATTTAGTCCAGGAGATATTGGTCAACCTCTGCACCCCCCCCCCCCCCCAGGACTCAACTTCACCCCACTAAATTTCTTTCTTAATGTCTCCTCTAATTTGTTTCACTTGTTAACAAGAAAAAAAAGTGGCCGCAGAGACTCCAGACAAGATGGCGTCCATCATGGCGGCCATTTTTTGTATATGCACCAGGTCTCTTTGATCGCCGTTATAGTAAAGATGATATCATATGCGGTCCTGCTTTCCGCTCGATTCGTTATGGTAATATACAACCCTTACAAATTAGCCAAATATCCGCCACCAGAATCCAATATGGCGGCCAAGATGGCCGCCGAAATGTGAAAATATGCTATTTTTCTGACATTTCACCACCTTTCGTTTGTCTCTGTGGGAAAATATTGGCATTTTGGCATGATGTTATACATTTATCGTATAGTAGAGTCATTGGCGAACACATGGGGACCATAATATACATTCATTGTGGGATATTTTTGTCCGATATCACGTTTTCCCAAATGCCGGTATAATAGGTCAAAGCAGAATCGACGTTAATAAAGCGATGTAATGTTTCGAATCAATGAATGTTACTGCTATCATAACAACACCCATACATATATATATGCAGGAGATACTCGGGCTGGGATTCCTCTTATACCTGAGTTGAGGAATATTCACCCAAATCCAAGATGGCGGCCAAAATGGCCACCAGAAATAGAAAAATTCCGAAAATCACTGATTTTAACATCATTGAGCATTATTGTCATGACAACTCCACACCGGCTTACTATTATAAGTTGGGAACATTTAGGCGAAGAACTTTCCTTGTACCATATCCAAATAAAAGTCCTCCAAATTCAAAATGGCGCCCACAATGGCGGACAGATTTTGAAAAATCACCGAAATTCCCTCATATTCACATTATTGGGTATTATTGTCGAGACAACTCCACCCATGCTTACAATTGAATTGGAATACTGAAGTGAAGTAATTACCTTCCATCTCATGCAAGAAATGGTCTTCCAAATCGATGATGGCGGCCAAAATGGCGACCGAAATTTGAAAACACGTCTACATTTCTTTACTTTCTTACGATGGGCGTTATTGTTTCGCGATTTCTACCCACCATTACATGTTGATATGGAATATTGATATTAAGTATTCATTAGGGTTTGGCAATTGATACTCACTGTCAAGATGGCGGCCAAACTGGCGGTTAGAAATTGAAAAGAAGTCGATATTATCACATACTAATTTCAACTTTTTGTCATAATATCGATCTGTATAGACGAAACGGTACATAATATAAGCATCTATTAGTTCCAATATAAGTCGTAGCCTTTTGGAAGGATGAAAACCCACAATCGCGATGTGACATTTCAAAATCCATTCTTGACTATAACGGGCCCATACTGGTCGTAACCGTATATAGGTGGGCCGAATAGTCAAATTATGACTTTCAAGAATCAAAACAACAGTACCTGAGCTAATTCTGATTTGCCACATTCAGCATTATCTGGACCAGTTTCCATCTCTTCGTCAGATTAATCTATCTCGCTCACAACAACACAGTTTTCTACACTTCTTTGTAGAAGGGTCCCACTAATCGGAATGTTTCAAACAATATATATGCCGGTGTCCAGCTCACGTGTTTGTTTCGAAAGCTTTGAATTCTTATCCTTATTCTTGGCGAGCTTCATTCGTGGTATAGCTTATGGTATAATTCATATGATACCTATGGGGTATGGGCGTCATATTGTGCGATAAACTAGACAGGTATTCGGTCGATGCGTATACTAGCTTTCAGAAGGACCTATCTATCTGCGTATTTTCAGCTTTGGTGAGCTAATGGGGATAACAACATGTACACCTGGTGATCTTCTCAAACAGCCACTTCTCAATATATGGTTCATCAATTCACATACTCATCTAGTGCACTGACGTACCCGGACAATTATGGCTTCGAATGTTGAAAGCCTGAGATTTGACGGATGCCTTTCTGCTAAGGCACATGAGACCATAGTACATACTATGCCCACACTTCTTGAACATGATCATAAGAACAATCTTGTTGGCGTCCAGCAATCGTCTCACCGAACAGATCCAAGCAGATGATAACAATACACACGGTGCTAGTTTGCGGGAATGTGTCATGATAGTGGATATGAAATTGGACCATGGCTGAACCGCACCTTATTTTGATATGTTTTAGATTCAGACATGATCTCATGTGTGGCTTTGCTTTCCTTGTATGCTAAGATTGTATGTTCCCATCCGCTTGGAAGCCGTTCTTACTCAACTGGACCAGGCGTGTACCATTGGCTACTACTGTATAAGCCCCACCCAGACTGGGGTGTAGTCTTAAAGGCGATGCCTTTGAAAGTTGGCTGATATGTCATACTCACGCTGGGTGGTGGTCGGTATGTTTCAAGAAAGTACAAATGCCATCAACACAAGGATTAAATGTTCAACGCGAAGAACATCCAGAGGAATGTTACGTTGATGAGCTCTGGCATTCAGTTCAACATACGTTGGGCACACCAAGTGATTTCTTAGTAACATCATCATTGCGACCATTGTCCTACATGAGACATTAACTACTATATTCTTAAGTTATATATATATATAAAGTTATATGATCATAAAGATTGCGTTCCCCAACGTCCACAGCCATTGCCATCGAGACTATAAATTGTGCTTTAAATACATAATGAAATAAATGCACCACAGTTCCTGACATTTTCTTGAATAATACAGCCCACATACTGACACTTACCCTGCGAGAGGATAACAAAAACGCATACCTTCATGCCATAAAGACATTATCCTTTAGTCCATCCGACTGTTTTTGGGGGAGGCTAGCAAATAGTATTATCCAGACAAAATTGTTCGTCTGGTCAAGTTGAATCAGAACGGCTTCGAAACGGATGTGGAAATACAATCTTACCACACCAAAAACAGGCACCCATTACATTATATATCTTAACCATGCACCAGGTATAGGGATGGTGTATACCGTTGCCCATTTCATTCCCACTATCATGGCGCATGTCCACAAACTAGCACCGCGAGTATTGTTCTTGTCTGCTGGGAAACAACTGCTGGACGTCACACAGTTTGCTTCGGATCATGGTCAAGAAGTGTGGGTAGTCGGTACATTATGGTCTTCTCCTTACCAGATAGACATCTGTCCAAGGGAATTTGACAGCTAGCAACCTTAGAAACACTGTCAACGATGTCCACTGAGTTTGAGTTCGCTGAGTTTGTGAGTTGACGAACCATCTATTGAGAAGTGACTAGCTACCTGGTTCGCCAGTTGTACATGGCGTTATCCCCATGGGGTATGAGACACATACATAGATATGTCCTTCTGTAAGCTTGTATACTCATCGACCATATACCTTCCTAGTTCAAGATGACGCACAAATCCAATATTTAGCAAATATTTAAAATCGTAAGCTAGACACCGGAACATGAGCTGTTTGAAACGTTATGATTAGAGGGACCCTTCTCCCAGGAAGTGGTGAATACTTTGTCGGTGTGAGCAACCTAGATTTATCAGACAAAGAAATGGAAGCTGGTCCAGATAATTATGGACGTGACGTGGCAAATCAGAATCTGTTATCAGGTACTTGTTCTGATATGACTATTCGGCGCACCTACGGTTACGGCCATTATCGGCGCTGAGTGGAGAATGGATTTCGAAATGCCACATCGCGATATTAATTGTGGGTTTTCATCTTTTCAGAAGGATACGAGCTATGTCATGCGTTTTGATACGTTTAAGTTGAACTAATAGATGGTTTATGTACAGTTTCGTCCATACATACCGATATTATGACAAAAAGTTGAAATTAGCATGTGATAATATCGACTTCTTTTCAGTTTCTGGCCGCCAGTTTGGCCACCATCTTGACTGTGAGTATCAATTGCCAAACCCTAATGAATACTTCATATCAATATTCCACATCAACATGCAATGGTGGGTAGAAATCGCGAAACAATAATGCCCATCGTAAGAAAGTAAAGGAATGCAGGCGTGTTTTCAAATTTCGGTCGCCAGTTTGGCAGCCATCTTCGATTTGGAAAACCATTTCTTGCATGAGATGTAAGGTAATTACTTCACCTCAGTATTTACAATTCAACTGTAAGCATGGGTGGAGTTGTCTCTACAATAATGCCCAATGATGTGAATATGAGGGAATTTCGGTGATTTTTCAAAATCTGTCCGCCATTGAATTTGGGGGACTTTTATTTGGATGTGGTACAAGGAAAGTTCTTCGCCTAAGTGTTCCCAACTCACAATAGTAAGTAGGTGTGAATTTATCATGACAATAATGCTCACTGATGTTAATATCAGCGATTTTCGGCGATTTTTTATTTCTGGTGGCCATTTTGGCCGCCATCTTGGATTAGGGTGAATATTTCTCAACTCAGGTATAAGAGGAATCCTAGTTCGACTATCTCCTATACACATATATGCATGGGTGTTGGTATGATAGCAATAACATTCATTGATTCGAAACATTACATCACGTTATTAGCGTTGATTCGGCTTTGACCTATTATACCGGCATTTGGGAAAACGTGATAACGGACAAATATATCCCACAATGAATGTATATTATGGTCCCCATGTGTTCGCCAATGACTCTTCTATACGATAAATGTATAACATCATGCCAAAATGCCAATATTTTCCCACAGAGACAAACGAAAGGTGGTGAAATGTCAGAAAAATAGCATATTTTCACATTTCGGCGGCCATCTTGGCCGCCATATTGGATTCTGGTGTCGGATTTTTGGCTAATTTGTAAGGGTTTTATATTAGCATAACGAATCGAGCGAAAAACAAGACCGCATGTGATATCATCTTTACTATAACGGCGAGCAAAGAGACCTGGTGCATATAAAAAAAATGGCCGCCATGATGGACGCCATCTTGTCTGAAGTCTCTGCGGCCACTTTTTTTTTCTTGTTAACAAGTGAAAAAAATTAGAGGAGCCATTAAGAAAGAAAATTAGTGGGGTGAAGTTGAGTCCTGGGGGGGGGGGGGTGCAGAGGTTGACCAATATCTCCTGGACTAATTACGTTAGCTTTCTTCCAGTTCGACGGAAATTTTCCCATATTTAGCGATTTCTTGAAGAGTAATAGAAGCGGAGTGGCAACAGCAGTTGCCGTTCCTTTCAACATTTTAGCATTAATTCCATCGTAGCCCTGAGCTTTATATTTGTTTTGAGGTTATCGATTACTGTAACAATATCTGCGTGTGAAATCAGCTCAACGCAAATTTTCCATACCCTTAACTTCCGCATACAGCCATGTACCATTTATGCTTTGGTGTATATTTAATCAGATATGCATGCACATATAATCGTGCACATGTAGTTACCTGACCGTTACATATGTATTCATATGTGTGTGTGTGTGTCTACGTGGATGTATGTGTATGAAAATATGCATATATGTTTATATGAACATTTATATATATGTATATAACCATGCATATATTCACGAGTGCTGGCGCGGCTGTGCACGTGCACGTCTCCCTCTCTCTCGTGCGCATGTATATGTGTATGCATGTATATCTTTGTATATACATGTATGTCAGTATATGTGTATGTACATGTTTATATACATGTATATGTGTGTGAGGGTGGGCGTGTATGTGGGTGTGCAGATGTGTGGTCGTGTCGGTGCTCGTGAGGGTATGCATGCTTATATGCACTCAAATATGTTCGTATTTGTCTCTTTGTCAGGCAAATTGTATAACCATGTATATTGCATAGCCAAATTCCTGCATGCAGGATGTATTTGTGTTCTCAAATTGGATGTATTTGTGTTAACAATTTATTTATAATGTTTATATATATGCTCTTCATTATATGGAGGAATAAAGATATATATAAAGTTTGCGTTCAGAAGTCTAGCATTATCGATGTCATTGCTGGCGTATGAAACTCCATTTGCTATGATTTCGCCGTTAGCCGAATAAAGTGGTGGTATTTTGTTTTTTTTCTTCTTATTCAAAAGGTAATTGATGATTTGCCAAAGATCTCTAGATGATGGCGAGTCATTAACTCTTTCATTGAGATGTTCTTCGAATTTTGCTTTCTCATGTTTTTTCATGTTGTTTACTCTATTTCGTGATTTTTTGTATTTTTTCCAGTTTAGATCGGTACTACGTTTGCGTGCAATCGATCTGAATCTATTGCGTTTCCGTAGCTCGCGACGAATTTCTGAGTTGAACCAGATTTTGTCTTTAGTTCGAATAGTGACTGTCGAGGTCGGGATGGTTTCGTGCATAATTTCAAGGAATTTATCATAAAATACTGCTACAGCTGTGTCAACGTCCGCCGTTGGTCGGAGGAGACTATCCCAATTTATATCATTTATTAAGGAGGTAGCCCTACTGAAGTCGGCGTGTTTTGGCGTGTTTTGGCGTGTTTTGGTGGTATAATGTCAGGGTGCCCAGATCGTGGCTATTTGATTTGTTGTTTCGATTGGCATTCCTTGCACCGTCAATATGTGTTGGGCCTGGGTTGGGATGGACCGTACCGGACAGCACAAGTAGAATCGAAATAACCAATAAGATTAATGGAAGTCGTATGCTCACACCTCTTAAAGTGGTATGTCTCTGTTTATGTTTCTTATTTATATCAAAAAGTCCCGTGGTCGTGCGATGCTGTATAGCTGACGTACCCATTTATTTGCCGGGCACACCAAAGAACAACATCGCGCGGCCGTGGGTGATTTTGTTCCTGCATAATGACAAGAGGTGAGATATATGGGCACAAAGAGACACACTGACGCCGGATGAAGTGCAACTGTGGAGATTTGAAAATAAGGAGTAACAGTTGATGTTGGTGAGATAGCAATAGGTGAATAGGACTTGCAAAAACATGAGAACAACATGCAAAAATAATGAAAAACATATGTACAGGTAATGTTCGGATGGTGACATGTATGCAAACATGTATGTAATGATGATGGTTTGAATAAACCTTTGGGGAAAATGTCGATGCTCCCCAAAATATAAATCATCGTACACGCTTGTTGCCCGCCTTATGGCTATGTTACCTGGTGAGAAACAGGTATGTCCTCTCTGCAGCCACGAACACAGCGACGTTGTTAAACATACCATATGCGAATGCACGTCAATAACGTCGGAGAGGAACCTTGTAGAATTCGACATTTTGAACATATTTGATATAGAATTCTACCTAAAGTTTGACAAACTGAGTCCAGAATCTCGAATTTTCTTTCTGGATTATCAGATTTCATGACGATTACACTTGAATATACGGAAGACCCAATTAATTTTTTTGTTAAAAAGTCTGCTGATCTATGGAAACGCTACGTTGACCTAATAACTTTATCTGAGAATGCGACGAATTAAGAAACATCAGCTCCAGCAGATCAGTAAAGGTTGACATACTTCAATATATAAGTAAAGGAAATATACGGCAGTGGCTATTCGCCACCCGGGTGGCGAATAGTCATATAACATATAAATCGCTATTCGCCACCCAGGTGGCGAATAGCTTTTATATTTTTTTTTTATTTGCTCCACATACGGAGAGTATGGTGATCTCGAGCATCTGGAATAATGACTGTCAGTCCTTACGCAAAAGGCTGTGAGTTGGGTTGCAATATGAGAAGGGGGATACATAAAACACAAATTCTACCACTGGAACTTCATATACGGCATACAAGCATATTTTAGCTCAAAATTATGTGATCTGGATGACAGGTGGAGATGGAGGAGGGGGAGGACGGGATGGGGTGTTGCATAACTGATTGAGGATTTTAGGGGGGTGGGGAAGGTGTACCGTTTTGTTGTCAAAAACTTGGTGTCAGATTATTTGTTGTGCTTTATATGTAAGGATTTGTGTACTACATTAGGCGTTCATTTCAATGTTTAGAAGTACATTTCGGACAAATATTTGTCATTGGAATTTGAGATGGGGGTGGCAAATAAAAGTATTCTTAAATCTCGGACATCAGTTAGATTTCTTCATTTGTGCATTGGATTAGCCGATCCCAAAATCATAAACAATCAATTTCTAGAACTGGTAGTGTGGAATTGCGAAAAAATTATGTGACCTGAATTGGTTGGGGGAGGGGGTGGTGAATAACTTTAATCTCAAAACATGGATGTCAGATGAGTTTCTTGTTTTTTTTGTATTAGATTAGACGATCCTTCAATCATATACAATAATTGTATAGAACTGGAAGTTGAATTGCGAACAAAAATCTGCATTCAGAATTGTTTGGTTGGGGGGGGGGGGTGGTGGCGAATAACTTTATACTTAAAACTTGGATGTCAGATGAGCAGATCATGAGCATCTTATTTCGTGCATTAGATGAGACGATTCTTCAATCATAAACAATCATTTTGTAGACCTGGAAGTGGAATTGCGAAAAAAAATTTGCGATCTGAATTGGTTGGTGAGTGGGATGGTGGCGAATAATTTTATTCTTAAAATGTGATGTCAGATGAGCTTGTTATTGTTTTGCATTAGATTAGACGATCCTGCAATCATAATCAATCATTTGATAGAACTGGAAGTTGAATTGCGAACAAAAATGTGAAATCTGAATTGGTTGGTGGGGGGGGGGGGGGGGGGGGGGGGGTGAGCTTATTTTATCCTTCAATCATATACAATCATTTTATCAAACTGGAAGTGGATTGCGAACAAAATTCTGAAATCTGTTATCTGAATTGGTTGGTGGGTGGGGGGGGGGGGGGGGGGGTTGCGAATAACTTTATTCTTAAAACTTGGATGTCAGATGAGCTTTTTATTTTGTGCATTAAATTAGATGATTCTTCAATCATAAACAATCATTTGATAGAACTGGAAGTAGAATCGCGAAAAAAAATCTGAAATCTGAATTGGTTGGTGAGGGGGGTTTCGAATAATTTTATTCTTAAAACGTAGATGTCAGATGAGGTTGTTATTGTTTTGCATTAGATTAGACGTTCATGCAATCTTTCATAGAACTGGAAGTTGAATTGTGAACACAAATGTGAAATCTGAATTGGTTGGTGGTGGGGGGGGGGGGGGGGGGGGGGGGGGTGGGTGTGGCGAATAACTTTAATATTAAAACTTGGATGTCAGATGAGCATTTCATTTTGTGCATTAGATTAGACGATTCTTCAATCATAAACAATCAATTTATAAAGCTGGAAGTGGAATTGATAACAAAAATATGCGATATGAATTGCTTGGTTGGGGGGGGGGGGGGGGGGTGGCGAACAACTTTATACTTAAAACTTGGATGTCAGATGAGCTTTTTATTTGGTGCATTATATTAGTCGATTCTTCAATCATGAATAATCATGTTGTAGACCTGGAAGTGGAATTGCGAACGAAAATCTGCGATCTGAATTGGTTGGTGAGGGGGGGTGGTGAATAATTTTATTCTTAAAACGTGAATGTCAGATCAGCTTGTTATTGTTTTGCATTAGATTAGACGTTCCTGCAATCATAATCAATCATTTGATAGAACAGGAAGTTGAATTGCGAACAAAATTTTGAAATCTGAATTGGTTGGTGGGGGGGGGGGGGGTGGGGGGGGGGGGTGGCGAATAACTTTAATATTAAAACTTGGATGTCAGATGAGCTTCTTATTTTATGCATTACATTAGACGATCCTTCAATCATAAACAATCATTTTGTAGACCTGGAAGTGGAATTGTGAAAACAAATTTGCGATTTGAATTGGTTTGTGAGTTTGGGGTGGCGAATAATTTTATTCTTAAAATGTGGATGTCAGATGAGCTAGTTATTGTTTTGCATTAGAGTAGACAATCCTGCAATCATTATCAATTATTTGATAGAGCTGGAAGTTGAATTGCGAACACAAATGTGAAATATGAATTGGTTGGTTGGTGGTGGGGTGGGGGGGGGGGGGGGGGGGGTGGCGAATAACTTTATTCTTAAGACATGGATGTCAGATGAGCTTTTTATTTGTGCATTATATTAGCCGATTCTTCAATCATAAACAATCATTTT